>CM068959.1:13673520-13687720 GCA_035128595.1 Eptatretus atami | reverse complement strand
TCTGAAAGGACTTTTATGGTGTAGTGCAAATTTCCACAGCCGTAACTATAAAGCATATTATGCATTATAGTTTTTGCATTTGGTTTTAACCATGAGTTTTTGGGTGGTCTGGTGTTTAGTAGAGCCGTCGCGATACGGCAATACACAAAAAAGAAGAAGAAAGGGCAAAAAAATGGAACAAGGAAGGTTTATGCAGGAGAGGGTGGGCCACTTTGAGGAGGGTCTTGCTGTAGTGCCGTGTTCAGGTTGGAGTTTCATCTGCAGTATTTTCAAAGGTTGTGTTTGGTCGAAACCTTTTGCAGTCTCTACGTTGTAGGCCGTGTTACGTTTCATCTGGGAAGTGAAATTCATGCAGAAATTTACTTATGTGATGAAAGTAGGCTGTATATGTGGTATTAACAAGTTGTTCACAATGGTACATCTTAAAGTCCTAACCGGCACGAAGGGTGAAAAAAGGGGTGCAAGTCAGCGATTTCGCGCGAGCTGTGTATGGGCGGTGGCCAAACTCAGTTGGGCGTGAACAATCAGAGGAATGCACACGGTCATGTTGACAACTCTCCATTCGGAGAACTTGCGTGTGGAGCAGTTCAAGATGGCCGGCCCATGGATAACATGTGGTGATCGGCTAAAATATTTTCATTTTTTCGACATTTTCGCCGTTTACAAGACATTCTAAGGAATAGTGAAGGCTCGTAACATGTGAGGGCAGCCCACGACAGCGAAAATGATAAAACTGGGCACAAAAGCTGGTCAAAAATCAAGTGGAAAGCTGGTCAAAGGGAAAGTGGGAAACTTGGTGTAACGTGGAACAGTGGATTGCAACAGAAAGCGATTGGAACGGCAACGTTTGGAAGAATTTTGGGATGTAAGAGTTGCCACTGTGTGGGTATTCACTTTGCTAATATCGTTTTGGCAACACAACAAATATCTAGAGGAAGATTGCCCATCATGGTAGTCGGAGTGCTGATGAGCCTCTGCGAGAGAAGTGGCCTTCCTGTCGCAGCGATAAGAGACGACCAAAGAACATGGGGTGATATTCAATGTTGCCGAAAGATAGTGTTTAATCTGCAAACCTCAACGATTTTCAAGTCTCAGGGCAGTCGCAACGTAGTCGGAGATGATGGCTGAACTGGGATGGAGAAGTACTAGCAGGATCTAGCCAAGACTTCATTGATGTGCAAGATATATAAGACTACGTTGATGTAAGTGTGCTGTGATTTTACGTTCAGTTCTAAATTCAAACTTTCTTTCCAGGGCTCTAAGGGGCTGCAGAATGCTGAAACGTGAAGACATAATGCTACAGAAGTAGTGGGATTACTGATTTAGTGGCATTGAAGCACACTATCATGAGAAAGGCCATTCAGAACTCACCACGAGTATCAAAATCAACTTGGTCAGTGGTGAAGCACAAGGTAATGATACGTTATCATGGCATGAATGCATCTAAGTCAGCCATTTTCATACTCTTTAGGTCGTTGGCTTAACTTACATACTTTCTCATTCATGAATTGGAGTCAGTTCAAGAATCCATTCAGAGTATTTCAGAATAGATGTCAATTCGTGACATGTCAACATTTATAAAAGCATCTTTGAATATTCGTGAATGGCTTTCCTCATTGAATGCAAGTCTGGTTTTTTACATTTCTTCCAGTGCTGACAGGCCGAAAAATTGACAAAGCATTCAGTGCTTTCGCGATGAGGTAAGGGGAATTTCATCGCTGAAAAGAAACCGGGAAGTAGCTGGATGTTGTAGAAATTCAAACTCACGAGAAGCAGTGGCTCCGCCTTCGGAGAGCAAGAGGTACTATATTGTAACTGCTCATTCTCCCCTCATTTGGAAGATAATAAAGGACCGTCCATATTAATGCGTCTTAATGTTCTGTAATCTGCGTTACAGATCAGGTGTCTCAAAAGGAAGCGATCGAGGCCAGTTTCCAAATGTTCACTTCGAGCGCCCAACGTAGATGAAAGTAAAACCACTTGTCTATGTAAAGTGATTCCACTGAAAGCATTTATTCAGCACTGTGACGCGTGTTACGCGTCAGAAACTTCATGGAAAGCGATCCATGCTCACCGATCAAAGTGCGAGTCACGCAGGTATGGACTTGCGCGAGTATGTATCTAGTATCATGATTGAGCTATCGACAGAACTGAAAGGTGCTGCCTGAATTGTAGTTAAGTTGTGCTCCACGGTTCAGTGAATGACTTTAGAGACTTGCAGTCCATGGTGCCACAGCACTGTACAACACCATTGCGTGGCCAGTTTGGTGGGTTTTGGGTCCAGGAAGCCCACCATCGATTCGTTGTGATGTGCCACAGGAAACACACTTCGCTGTACTGTCTAATTGCATGCAGGTAATTTACTTAGTACAAAGGCAGATTGCTTACACAAAACATTATTGTTTAGGTGTAGCACTGAAACATATCACTGGATGACTCGCATTGATTGACCTGCTCATCGATTAGGACATGGCTAGCGATTGTGTTTCAGGCTAGAGACCGCATTGCGAACGCCTAGTAAATCGAGGATGTATAGTGCCTGAAGGGTTTTGTGCAACATGTTCATGTGTCCCATACCGCTGCAATTTGACATCAATGAAGAAACACGGGCGGTGCGGACCAACACATAATACAATATGATCTTATACACACCAAGCGCTCCAACGAGAACTGAGCGAAGAGAAACTAGCGAAGATCAGCCATTAGCAAGCGCCAAAACATAGTCGGGGGTCATTAGGTAGTGTTCTCTCCGATGTGTAAGAAACTGATGCACAGATCCAGTCTTCCGCGAAATCAGAGGAGGATGCAGCTGATGCAACGACAGAAGTGAACTGAACTGATACCACCGAACTGAGCAGTGGGACTTGATAACAATTGTTCCAACACTAATGGTGAACTCGAATGTAACTTGCCGAACTGGACTGTGATTCTTTCTACGTGTTTGAAGGATGTGCTATAAAAGGACAATATCGTTACTTGCAATCATCCACATCTGCACTACACAAGCAGAAACTATGTTATATTCATAGTTGCGGCAGACTATAAAGATAGCCGATGACTGAAGTCGACTGTCGTTGGCAATGTTACGATATGGCCATCTATCAAGGGTACAAGATAGGTGGCGGAGCCGTAAAGGAGAAAGACATTTTGAGAGGTGGTGCAGGCTGGGGAGTTCTATAGCCTGATGGTGGTAATAGGCTGCATTGGAGCGCGGTTTGGCGAGCGGATCTGCGAGAGATAGTCAGAATCTGCTTTGTAGCCGAAGGGTCAGTGGAATGGTGTGCGACGGGTAAAGGCACTACACCGGCACTGGTGGCAACAAGGTGGTCTGGAAAAGCGATGGAATGGCTACGGTTGAAAGAGTAACTGGAAAGGCTTGAAGACGAACGCAGGGAGGAAAGCAAGCTATTTACAGATTTGACGATGCTCTTTCCTTCACTCACTGTTCGTCCAGCAGTCTGGTGCAGGATGAAGTGGATACGTTGGTGCTTTACGAACATTCTGCGAGAGGAGAGTGACGAGTTGCCTACGTTTCCAGTTTTTGGTCTCGTATATAACCTGGTGAAATGCTCTCCGGTACTTTGGTACCGTCAAGTGGATTGGGAACGGTCATCTGAGTCACTTGAAGAATTTGTCCCTTGGTTTATCGCAAGACGTCAATTAGGCGATTCGCCCAGTTTATTTGCGGGAGATGAGGAATTGCGAAGATCGCATCATGTCACTCACGAGAGCCTGAGAATGGCGGCTTCAAGCACCGTGAGCCGCAGAACCGGATGGCTTGTTCAGCCGTTGTGAGTACTAAATGCCTGGAACAGAAGATGATATCGGGACAGCAAAAGTGGCTGGAGGTTTGATTGACGACCCTGAACCCAACGCGTAAAAAGATGGCTGCTATGAAGCGATTGTGCGGCGATGACCCGGATGGGGAGAAATTGGCTGGTTGTGACGAGGAAACGACAGACCGCGAAAGACTCTCCAAGACCAGGCATAAGAGGGAAAAGAAGTGTTGATAGAGTCTGCTCAACGACTCCGAGATAGCTGTGATCTTCACACATGTGGGGACGCACATATTAACATTTGCTCCGGCTCGCGCAGTCAGCCAAAGGCAGATGAGGCTGTTGTCCGCATATGAAAGGGAAAGACGCTCTCGACGCCACAGACACAAAGATTTCGAGAAAATACAGACTCACTCAGTTCTCAAACAGAAACGGCAGAAAAGGATGGACAAAAGGCCGCAGAGATGATGCAGACAATCTTCACGAGATACGTTCACGCGAAACAGTTGGAACTAGATTTCCCGACAATGCTGGCCATCACTTGGGAGCATTTCTTCCTTTGGCGACTAAGTGACGGAGGATGGCTAACCAAAAGCCAAACACTGATTTCCGTTGAGGGAAGTGGGCCCTGTGAAGCGCACTGATTGAACTGGTTCCGCTGAACTGGGACACTAGGCATCTACACAGTTTTGAAGTCTGTCTTCCGAACGTGGGGCGAGTTCCGCATGGCCTAAGGAGATAACTCGCTCAGTACAGCCAACGGTAATCGTTCGATATCGTCTTCGAAACCTATCGGCGGTGTCAATCAAGACACGGGAATGAAGGGTAGAGTGAATGGCCAAGAAGCGGAATGTGGATTCAACTCAACTCAGAATAAGAAAAACATGCGTACTGGAGACATAAATGCTCCAGTGAGGTAAAAAACAAGACTGATCAATTTTGTGCAGCAGTGGAGTAGTCCTACTATCAAGGTATAAATAGGCGTTTATCGGATTTGAGTCAAGTTGTACGAAGTGTCGTCATGGGATTTTGTTGAGGAGCTGGATGTAACATGTCGAGGCGAAACGAGGGTTGTATTGCAGCATCACCACGCTGCCATTAGACAAACGGTGGTGATCCGAAGCCCCCGTTGATGTGGCACTCATCAGCTTGGGATCTTGTTTTTTTCTGAGGCACCATCATATTGAACGGGCAAGGATCAACGCAAGGCTTCTCAATTGACCCGCATCGAAACGCTAGGTTCACAAGGCCCGGTCTGTGTTGGGGTATCAAAGTGTCTGGATGCGCATCGACAGTGCTTTCGTTGGCAAAGGCAACGAAAAGGTTGTGAAGCTCATGCTGATAAACAGTGAGTTTCTAACAGACTCGCACAATTGGTGAAAGTGTTACGAGTTTCCTAGTGAGGTGTTTGAAGCGTTGGAGAAATTGTGAGCTGTTATGGTGTGTAAGTGCTCGTCCGTGATGAAGCACGCTATAGACTCTTCTGCACCAAAGCCTGGGGAGCAAAGATTCCTCCTTGCCAGACGCTTGGTGAGACATATCACTTCGCGTAATTACCAAAACATACCTCAACAAAAGCATTGAGCAGGGATTATGACATCCCTGACCTCATGAGAATGGATGGCAAGTAATTATGGATGAGATCCGTCGAGGTGGTAACAGGCTGATGTAAGCTCCACGTGCGTTATCCCAGAATCTTGTGGCTGGAGAAAAGCAAGATGTTTTGGCAAACCCAGTGTAAATGTCGTCGTGCAAATGTTCGTGCACAGATTTGTGCTCATGTCAGGTTGTGAATGTTGAAGAATCGGCAGTGAAACAGAGTTGGTGAACGATCAACAGTGAGTTTGGTGATGATTCAAGTATGTGAATAGTGTCCATTCTAGGTGTCTGTGCTGATTGCTTGTGTCGTGTCTGTGCCCGACTTGTGTGTACCTGATTGCTTGTGTAACCTGATTGCTTTGTAAGACTGTAGATGTACCTGTGCTGACTTGCTGCATTTGTATGACATGTAATATTTCTCTCTGATTTGTCTGGCTGTGTGGTGTTTTACCAGGACTCGCCACTTCCTTACGCCGAGCAGCTGTGCGGGGGTCTTCATTCTTCATTGTGGCAGGTAAATGGATGGGACCTGAGGCGATCGGGAAAGTCAGAGCAGAGAAAGAAACTACAATGACCACTTGCCGAGCATGATTCCCTACCATAATTCCATACCAGTCAATGAATTGGTGGGAAATCACAAGTCAAAATTCAGCGTACGATTAACGCTTATGTAGCGACGTGATTTTTCCTCTGAACCCCTGCAAAAACGTACTTCGGGTTGTGGCATACATTCTTGTCCACAATTCCCAGTTCTGATGGAGAGTGTCACGTACAGTGTGGTTCCTGATTGGTTTTCAGCCAATGAGTTTGGCCACCGCCCGACACGAATGCGAGAATGCTGACTTCACCCTTCGTGAGGTTATGAACTTGAAGAGTTATAGCATTGTGAAGAACAGTTATAATTCACATATCAGCCGACTTTCATCCATAAGTAATTTGTCCGAATTGATTTAAGCGTTTTTCGCTGAACGTACACGGCTATTGGGCCAACTGTGGCATAGCCTTTGGGGCCTACTGCGGCTGGATAGGGCCTACTGCGGTGGGCGCTGAAGCTGTGCAGCTCGACTCTTGCTGAGTCCTCCAGTTCGGATCTGATCTCGTGCCTTGAGTTTGGTATGGGGATTGGTGCGCTCACATGCAGTCTGGGTCTCTCCTCTTCTGACAGTTTTAGGACATCGGACTGCAGGTCTTTCTTGGGATGGCCGATTCCAAGGGTTTTCCATCGGTCGCCACCGTCTTTACACGAAACGGCACCCTAACAGCTCACTGCTGCTTTCCTTCACCCTTGTGCTGGCAAATCAGGTTCTTTATTCTTTCTTCTTAGTTCCTTCTTATTATGTATATTATATTTTTGATGATTACATCTAAATAAAAGCAGGTTGATATATGTTGGCTTGGTGTGCTGCAGGCGTAACCTTTCTTTGCTGCTGATTCCCCTTCATGACCTCGAACAGTGAGCTCATGGGAGGTAAGTTTCCCAGATGAATACTGTCTGGTGTCGCTGAGGTCAGCAAATCGACATATCGCCTTGGAGGGGGAATTCAGGATGACCTGACACATGTGACTCGGTGGTATGTTCCAAGGTGATTCCATGAGAAAGTAAAGTTACGGATATTTTGCACATGATATTGGTAGAGGAAGAGTTGCCGCTGCAGTTGTTTGGCAATTCCATGCCAAATACATGTTATTACTCGGAAATCTTCTTATTTTATTCTTTATTTCCACCTCTTGGCCAAATCCTCCTAGGGTTTTTCTCTAGGAGCATAACAATTTTGGTCTTTGAACTGGGACAGGTCAAGGGAAGTGCAGTGCAACTTTACTTGGAAATCTCAGGTTAATGTCAAGGTCACACAAGAGGTCAAAAAACACATTTTGCCCATATCTTCGCCCACGGAAAGATAGGTTAGCCGCTGACATTTTGGATAGGCACAACAGGGCTACAAAGATTTATTTTGGTCAAAGTTTGTGTGACTATATCTTTCAGATCGGTAGGGTCAAAGTCAATACTAAGACTGGAAGTCATATATCAATCATAGGCATTATTCAATTCATAATCTACAAGGTTTTGAAATAGTGCTATGGGGCAAGTTTGAAATAGTGGCCATCTGGCATAGGATAGTGCTCCTGGTGGCCACAGGAAACATGATTAGTAATGCGTCTGGTGAGATGTACAGAATTAAAAACAGCACATTGGATTGTGCTCAACATTTTAAGTTGCTAGCATTTTGCATTAACACATCATTTGGAGTTACAAATTGATCTGGTGTAGTGTGACTGTACTGCTTAGGGATGTAGCGATGCGAGTAGGTAAGTTCACTACAACTAGCCCAAAAGATCGTCCACTGAGCGATATACACTAACTTACATATTTTGTCAAATGCAGATGCTCAGATTGCACCTACAAACTGTATATGTATATAACTTGCTTAATATCAAATTTGTACATTTAAAAGCAAATAGTATGGAAACAACACTTTAATATCAAGACGGCTGGGAACATAAAACAGACAATAAATCGTTAAACACATATTTCTTTCTTTATTAATCTATAGATGCACTGAAAGGTAGGGAAACAACATCCTATTAAACTGATGAAGTAGTGATGGTGAGATGGCTGATGGTGTTGGGGGGGGGGGGGGGTGGCGGTTGATGGGGGGATTGTTGGAGAGTGTGGGGGAGGTGTTGTGGTGGGGGTTGTATTTATTATATTAAGAAGAAATATACTACATCTTGGACTTCCACATTCTGTCTATGAATATGGATTGTCCTATTGCATATCGATCCGTCAGTTGAACTATAGATAAATGTAGATTAACAGAGTTCATGTTTTAGCACAAAATTTTTTTCTAGACAATATAGTTGATTAACCTAGTTTGATGTTATCTCCTATAAGCAAGTAAGTCACGAAGAAATGAATTACTGGTCCATTTCATATTTGGCTCCCTGGGTGAGCCTATTAATAGAAGGTCGTCGTTCGTGTCGTATCTGTAAACAATGGTGGGCACGTTTCTCGTCATTTTGGCAACAGTGTGTTCCTGTATGGTAATTATGGATGTATTGGAAATATTGCGTCTGGAAACGTAGTCAGTGCGAGCTATATTAAGGAGATACAGGCAAAATATGGCAATTATGGCACTTTAAGACTTTTTGGTGGCACGTTCGTCATTGAATGCATATTTTTTTGAAGCTGATAGATGTTTCACATTAAAGACAAATTAGTTCTTGTATGGTAATTAAACTTTATTTGTGTACCTAAAAGTAGGTATCAGTGACCGAGTGAGGAGATACTATGAAAAATATATATTTGGCTTTTTTAGACTTTTGTCATAATGGTGCAGTACTCTGTCATATAATGTTACATGCTTAAAATTACATTGACCCATTGAACATAATGACCAGAGGACACTTTTATGTAAATTCAATTCAAGTCAAGCTCTAAATGTTCTATTAATTTATGTTTCTTTTTTTTTCAGGGTTGGTCCTTGTGGTGTGGTCCAAAGTGCCCTAAATTGACACGTGTTGGCAGGCTCACTAGCAGTCACTATTGCAGAAGCGAGTAACTGAATGTGCATTTGCTGGTAACCACAGCATTACCTGAAGTGTGGCTTGCCTGAACTGTGCAGTATTTGCCTGTATGTAATGCACATTAGCTTCATTGACCTGTGGCCATCACCTGTTACCCCTGAGGCGGGAACTTGAACTTGGGCATTCAAGCCAAGAACCTGAGCGGGAAGCTTGACAAAGCTTGGGCATATCAGCCTAACTGAGGTGGGAAGTTGACCAAAGCTTGAACTGTGGCATAGCTGTACAACTGAGAACCGAGGGCAGAGCCTTTGCACTACAGTACTATACCCCCGACATGTCATGCCACCAAAAAATCTAGAAAAGTCCAGCGAACTCTGAAAATGAAAGAGACAAACGTTGAAAAGGCGGTGAAAAAGGTGATTTTGTAAAATTGAGTTGGGAATCAAGAAAAATGGAAGCTAGAGGGAACTCTACATATTATACGTGGGAAAATGCGGAAAAATGATGTCTGAGAAAATTAGAGTGGCATCCTTCAAGAGTTTGGTATCTCAAAAGCAATCTTGTTCAACAAGAAGGTTTGGAACAGGGCTATTCATTGATACAAAACAACTCCAATGATTGTTTGATTGTTGCAAGTATAGTCAGCACCATATAATTTCTGCAGTGGATCATTTTGGCAAGGAGGAATGTGTAATACAATTCTCAATTATCAGTTAGTGCATCCTTAGGTCGCTCCAAAAATTGCTGCAGCTGGACACCAAAGTCATACCAAATCAGGTGATGGGAAGTTTTTTTTCGAACAATAAGCTTTGATTATCGGAAGCGAAATTATCAATCAAGAGTCGAGCTTTAATTGGGAGTCACTGTCAATTCCAAAGATCAGTGGAAGCTTATTGCCTAGCAGGAACAACACTGATAATATTTGGAAAACTGAATCGTCAATATGTGGTAATGGCAGATGTTGAGATATTTTGACTAGCTCATCTTCTAAGAACAGACATCTTTTGTTATTCACATAGCAACTGGATTTGAATGAGAACTGTTGGCTAAATTTTTTGGAAACTTTAGATGTTGGGTTACAACTTGTAATCAATCTATATAACATCACACCAAAATAAAACGCATTACGAGCAGTCTGATGTCTTCACTCTACCCTCCCTACGCTATGAAATCAATCATGGAATGTCCATTGAATGGAGAAGGGTTCAGGCACAGAAAACAGTTCAACAGGAATCAAATTCATGAAATCAAATTAGATACTGAGAAGATTTTAGGTATCTAAAGAAGTGTGAAGGAATTGAACTAGAAGACAGATGTATGCTCAAAATAAAGAGTACAGAGAAAAAAATCAAAAGGCATAGCAATATGCACAATAGAAATATGGAGACTCTAATGGGTAAATAGCCCAGAATATCCGACATCGGAGAAAAAGACATAAATAAAAACGAAATCTGCAGCACTGAGAATCTGAGAAAACAGACATAACTAAACGAATCTGAGAGAAATATTGAAATCTGAGAACCACAGACTAACCTAAAACGCATCTGCGAGCATATCGAGAACTGAGAACCAGACATACTAAATGCAAAATCCTGCAGAGAATAAATGTTAATGATGGACAACAGACAAAAAGGAGAAATCGATCAGAATATGCAGAGAATGAGAGCACGGAACCATGTAAACAGAAATATGCAGAGATGAAGGAGCACGAGAACGTTAACCAAGAATCAGTCAAGATATGCAGAGAATGAAGAGCACCGAGACATTTAAACAAGAATCAGTCAGAATTACAGACAACGAAGTAGCACGAGACAGTTGAACAAGAATAAGTCAGAATATGCAGAGACATGAGCACGAGAAACATGTTAAACAAGAATAGTTAGAAATATACGACAATGAAGAGCACGAGACATGTCAAACAAAAATCATAAGGGAATATCAAGTGTGATAAACACAGAGAGAGATGAAAAAAAATCTGCAGAACTTTAGCCTAAAATCTACCCAATTAAAGAAGTACAACCGGTGAACAAAAGAGCTTGAGAAGAACATAACTACAATCATCGTAATTCCAAAAGAATGTAAAGTGATGTCCTATATTTGTGGTGTCTGTCCAGTTGTCATAAGGTGTCAAACCATTCACAACCAACTACAACCAGATCTGGAAATTGTGCAACAGATACAATAGTGCATCCTTGTGATGATATGTCCAAATAATGTGCATCCTGAATTCAAAAAGGCAAGGGATGGATTTGCAACATGCAAGTCATCTTAGTAAAGGAAAATGCCTTCACAACAGTTTCAAACATTCATCTTCACCTCAAGAGCACAGGGTCATCGCTGACCCATGAAATTAGTAGGCTTAAGTTAATTAGCACTCGTAAATTTGGGCGAAATGCAACAATGCATTTTCACGTGGCCGTATTAGTCCTCGGATTGCCGATAGGTCCCGTCAGTCGACATTCATTGGATCCACGTTGCTGATGCACTGCTGGGCCACGAAATTGCTGTCACATTTAAAATTTTATCAAGTGCGTATACCTCAATAATTTTCTTGTTTCATACATGAAGTAACTCAGGATTAGTATTGCAATTGCATGTTTGCGACATGCTGAAATTGGGGTTGAATTGGTAAGCGGGGGTGTGTGACCAATGGGTCTGAAGGTCTCACGCGTAATGAGGTGGTGTCAAACTGGATATCTGTCATTGAAGGAGGTGTGTGTGCTATAAAGTGGCGACATTCGAGACACTAACGACGGTTATGATATAAGGGATGTTGCAATGCCCTCGGAACGATCGTGGAGCCAATTTATATCGTCCAGATTCCACACGATATTTTCCATTATACTTTAACATGTATGTTTTTTTCAGAACATGGCGTCTGCAAGCCGAGTACACTGTCCAGGCGGTTGTTGCTATTCGGAGGAATGCGAGTGATTTGGAGTGAATAACGAGAGTGACGAAGATGAAATGTGCCGTTACCTGCGGTGTGATGAAGCGAACATAGAATCTGAGGAGAGATGCGAGCCACTGACTCCAGTGTGAAACACCTCTGCCAAAGCAATCCAGCAGGACAAAAGAAACCAAGAAGCAGTAACAATGCAGAAAACCATTCAAGCGCCGATCAGAATTTACTGGTCCCACGCCGGCAGCTCAGACAGCCAATGATATGAAACTCCCTGCAGTACTTCAGAAATTCTTTACTGCAAGACATGCTGACATTGTACAACACAATAGTATATTAAGAAAAACGGACATTGTTGAACCTCTGTGAAAGAGTTTGGAACAAATCATTGGATGGTCTTCGCATGCGAGTCGTCAGAGCGGTATCAGGGTCTAACTGCACACACATCGCTATGTCCAGTGGAGACATAATGAGCAGAACGATTTAGTGCTCTGAGACGTTATTTTGATAACATGAAAGAGTTTTCCTGATGATGCAAATCTATAAACTCTGGAAGATTCGCTTTGTGACATGTTCGGAGCATGCTTGTCACAACGCAGGGGAACATCAGTCTAATGAGAGTGATGGTCGCTCAAGGACGTTTTCAGTCAAATCAAGCAGTACTCAGGGGCAAACCCAACGGTGGGTTCAAGATCTGGTGATAGATGTAGTTAGCGGTATACTTACACACTTGATGTTATCAGGGGAAGAATCTCCAGCAGACAGCTATCTTTAGGTGTGCTGTGATGTGGATTGTAAACTACGGACACACTCCCACTGACTGAAAACAGAAGATCTATCTGAAACTGTTCACCTCTGGGCTGCCGAAAATTGCAGGCCAGGTGGTTTTCAATATCTGGTACGATCCGTAGAACCGCTTGGCGGGTGTGTATTGACGGAGAAAGTCTCAAGCACGTGGGAGGGGTCTACGATTACGTGTCGAACTAAGCGCTATATCGTTGTTTTGCATTGGATGGACACAGAAATGCTGTGGACTACTTCCACATGTCTTGGTCCGCAACGCTGAAAAGCGCACGATGAAAAGAAAGAGAAGGAATATGTTGATGGTAGATAGGCCTCGTATGTTCCGATTACAATTCTACAGGGCGCATAATTTGCTAGATTCTGTGCTCCCGCTACAAGGATCCCTCAATCTCGAGGCGGTATAATGTACATATTCTGGCATGTCGTGTGCCTCGGTGTTAAATGCGTGGTTGCTTTTTAGTCGTATTCCAGTTTTGGGAAAAGATCAAAAACGATGTCAACTTCGGCCAAATTCCAAGCTATCGCAGCAAGTGGACAGAAGGAAGTGACCACGACAAAGCGTGGAGGCCGGTTACATGCGATCCGCCACACCGAACACAGAACACGCGATGCCGCAATTCTGACGCGAAAGATCAGATCGCGATGGGCAATAAGTGGAAAAACGGCGGCGTTTGCCTCGCGTCCAATCAAGACTGCACAAGCAAATGCGGATCTTGTTTACAGAGAACAGGAATTTTTAAGACAGTACAATGCGTAGATTAGAACACCATTTGATATACGGCATTTGTGTGCACGTCAGAAACATGTGAATTGTAGTGGACCCCCAATTTTGCTGATATATGTTTACAAGTTTCGATCTTGCACAGGGAAGGTCCAAGGGAGGGAGCTGGTATGTGGCTGATGTGTGTATGATTCTGTTGCCGTAGTATTTGCTTTTCTTATCACTGAAAGGTCGATTTTTGAAGTCAGATGACTACAGACCGTGTACTTGTAACTCCGCCATCGAAGATGGACCGAGGTTACTGTTTACCCGCTGTTTGTGTTGTTTGTTGTTGTTTGTGAACAATTAGGAAAATTGCTCCTGACAGATTTCGACAAAACTGGTGAGGGGATAGATGATGGTCAAGGATCTCATTAGATTTTGGACTTAGTCCAAAGTTAATATGGCCGCTTTCGGCATTTTGAAAAAATATTTGAATTTTGTTTAATTTCTACATTTAGTGGATTCAACAAAAAAAATATTTGTTAGAGAAAAAAAAATATATTTTGCAATTTTTTCAACATATTTTTTATTTGAAAATTTCAAATTTTTTTTTGCATTTCATGTTTAAGTGATTTCAACCCAAAAAAATGTAGAGAAAAAAAAACAATTTGGTTTCCTGAGCAGGGAGCGCGCCCTCGGCAAAGCACCAATATTATCTGATTAGATTTTAATTAGGGCGGTGAGCGTTTTAACCGCTGGTGCGTGCCGATGATTTTTTGGTCAAATCTGTGGTAATTACCCCCCAGTCTATCTCGGTTCTAACAATGCTAGACCAATGAAAGAAAGGACAAACACGGACAGGTTGGAAATCGACAAATAATTTATTAATAA
>CM068959.1:13638874-13654566 GCA_035128595.1 Eptatretus atami | reverse complement strand
CTCAATGGACAGCGTGAGCGGTCGGGGTGAGGGGGAACGCAGCCTTGTTCCAACACCCTCTCGAAGGCGAGGGTGGAGCCGAAAACGAGGCGGAAGTGCAAGGGGTGGAGCCCCGCGCTAATAAAAGTCGTGACGAACGGGCGGGGCGCGCTTCCTCTTCCGTCGTCCTGGAGCTGGTTCGCTCGGCGGTCGTTCGTCTTGGCTGTGGTCTGGGTCTGGTCTTCTGTTGGTGCGGTCCCGAGACCCTGGCGCTTCCGCGCGGGAACGATGAGCGGCGGAAACCCGTCCGTTTCCCCTAAGATACTCGCGTCCCGATGCTGTCGGGCGGACGAGCAGACGCTACGCGCCTGGCACGAGCTCCGGTGCACCACGCCGGAACGAGCTCGCAGACCGCGAGAGGAGTGGGGCAGGCGCGACGCACGGCGGACGGTACGTGGACAGGGAGGAACTGCGACGACGCCAGCAGGGGAAGTCGCGCACTTTCATCTTGTCTTGGTTTGTGTAATGACCTGTGGGGGCCGCCTGTCGCAAGTGAGAACTGTTTAAGTGTTGGCCGTGTGTGCGCGTATTCGGTTTTATAACTCTGCTTTGCTTTTATGTGGATTTTGATTATTGTGACTGTAAATATCGTGCCTTCCGTGCTGGTCTGTGTGATGTAAACCGTGCTTGTGTGAACTTGTTCCCCGCTTTCGCTGCGTTCTTTTCCTTTGTTTAGACTCTCCATGCCTGCTTCACGTAAGGGTTCGTAGTGGGTGCCAGAGCATCCCCTTGGGGTATATTAATCGGGAACCGTCAGGCCGACGATAACTCGCTCGTTATCCACTGTAGCACGAACGGACCGCGCTTAAGCGGGTTCGTGTCCGGAGTCGGCCTGTGGCGTTGGTAGCGATCGCCCGGTTTGACCTCATTCCGCCGGGGCAGCGTGACTTAGGTAGAGTCGAATTTGGCAAGAGCAACCCTATCCCTGCACGGGTGGGGCCAATTGCATGATGTGTTGGTGAGGTTAAACCCGCCACCGTGACTAGCTCCCGGCGTTGTTCTGAGAGGGTCACGATGAATTGTCGTTCCGGTGGGCGGACGACGGCCGGCATGTCGAGTTCGAGCGGCCGACGTCCGCACGCCGGCGCGGGGACACGATTCGCAACCATTATTATAATATAAATTATATATATATATAAGTAATATATATATAGCAGTAATCCCGCCGCTACATCGCGGTTCCACGTATGCGCCCCCGCGTTCATCGCGGGTTTTGCCCTTGAACCTAACTATTTTTTTCGCGGATTTCCCCACGTATATCGCTGGTAATAATAGTATATAAATATTAAATTCATTTAAGAAATAAATATAAAGCCGGGTGCTACGACCACGTGCCACACAAGCGCACGGAGACAGAAGTTTTTGCTTGTCAACTTCGAATATTCTACGTTTTTTTTCTCCAAGCCTAACGATGCCGCCCAACGACGCCCTGCAGCCTTCTAAGGCTTCTGGCGAACCGAAGCGCCAGAGGAAGGTCGTGACGCTCCAGGAGAAGGTTTAAGGTGCTCGATATAATGTTGGAAGGAAAAAGGTTTGCTGCGGTGGTTACGAGCACAGCCAAACCGACCAGACCAGACAAGTCGATCTCCGGCACCTCGAGCCGGATCATTCCAACGCGACCAGATCCAGACGAGTCGATCTTCCGGCACCTCAAACCCGATCATTGCAAGCCCGACGCATGACCCAGACGAGTCTATCTCCGGCACCGTCGACACCGATATTGCCAAGCCGACCGAGACCTAGTCGAGTGATCTCCCGGGCACTCGAAACGCCGATCATGCCGGGCGATGCAGCCGAACATCGATCGACCGAACCCAGCAGCCAGAGGGAACGAGCAGAAAATCGATTTTTTTTTTTTGGAGCGCATCCATTGCACGCGCGGATTTTCACTTCTCGGCGGAGGGTTTGGAACGTAACCCCCGCAATAAACGGGGGATGACTGTATTTATCTCTATTATAATACCAAGCTTGCACCTAAAAACTCGGCTCCGCCATCACACGATCCTATGAAATTGCTGTGGCACTTAGCGCGACATGCCCGACAATGTTTGGGAAGCTCTTGGCGTTCCATGTACCACTTGCATTTTGCCAATGCCGTTATGTTTTGTCAATTTCCCGTGTACGTCTGTCGTTCTGCTACCAGCTATGTTGTAGCGGCTATCTCCCGTGCCATTGGCACAGTTATCGCTAGTATATTGTCACGAATTTCGGTCCGCCCGGCGTGCGATCGGCCACGTAACTCGAATCGCGACCGCGTCGCCACCGAGAACGGACATTCCAGTCGTGACCCTCCTTGGAACTAGCCGCCAGGAGGCTCGTCATGGAGTGGGTCTTTCGACACACACCACAATGGCGTGCCAATGTCGGCCAAACCCGCGCAGGTATAGGGTTGTTCGCCAAACTCGACCTATCCTAAGTACCCTGCCGAGTAGTTAACCGGCGATCGTACCTCGCCGCTGCGCCGGGCTAGGACACGAACCGCTTAAGCGTCCATTCCGTGCTTCAGTGATAACCGAGGCGTGTATCCCGGACCCCGATGGATTGTGATTCTATGTTACTAGGTGCTTACACCCGTTACTACCAATTCCTATCGTGATGCGGAGATGAACTTTCAAACAAGGGAAAGGATGCAACGAAACGGGGAACAGTTCAAACAAGCACATTTATTTCACACTCAGACAGGCACGTATTTACAGCCATACAGTAAATCATTGCACGTACACCAGTGAAAAGCAAGCAAAGGCAGAGTTGACAATGCCGAATATTGATTCACACATTACTTAAACAGGTTTACTTTACAAGACGGCGCCACCACATGCACTTACACAAAAGCAAAGGAAAGCCACCCTCAAAGACAAGGGTGGCAGACAGGTCTGTGGACCAAATGTACGTGAACCTGGATGAGCGGCAGGTCCACGAGGGACCGAAGGTCTTACCCGCGCCCTCGTGGCGCGATGGCGGCAAGCCGCAATGTCAGCTAGCCGCACCTGACGCTGCTCCCTGCGGGGCCGGGTGAGCTCTCTCCGGCGTTCTCCGCGCAGGCACGGTTGTTTCACAGTCGCGCACCATGGTGGGGAGGGGGAACGGACGGGGTTACCGGCGGCTCCTCAGCGCGGATCGGGGGGTTTGTTGATGCCCGGTATGGGAGGGTTGTTGAGGCTCTTTTAGCAATGTCGATGCCCTCATGGAGAGAGGGGGGTTACTCGGCGCCTCTCTCAGCCAAAGCTCGGTTTGGGAGAGGGGAACTGCTGCCGCTCCCTTCAGCGAGAGTTGGGGCTCTGGACCGGCACTGGCTCCGGCAAACTCCTCCTGGCTGTGGCCTCCACAACGCCCCCTTCTCCGGCGGTGGTCCACACTCAGCCCTCTGGCTTGCCTCGTGAGCCCTTCTCCGCGTCCCTGCTCCACTCAACAACTCGCCCTCTCGCCCCTCAACTTCGACTGAGCTTCGTTCCGAGATGCTTCCTCTCCATCGACCGGCCCCCGTCTGCCGTCTGCCGCCGTCTGCCGCGAGCTCCGTTGTGCTCGCCCTATTATAGGCCGGGGAGTGGAAAAATCCAACCCCCGACCTATGACCTTCGACCTCTGGAAAGCGTACCTGGTTGAAATCACCAGGGCCTTGCCCTGTCAGCGTGACCCCTGACCCCAGCAAAGCGACGTGGTAGCAATCACCAAAGCCTCGCCCTGGTCAACGTGACCCCTGACCCGGCAAAGCGTACCGTGGTGAAAATCACCAAAGCCTCGCCCTGTCAGCTCAGCTTACCCACTTCGAGCTGATACGTGTAATGCACCAAGCTCCGTCCGCCCGCCGGCTTCGTCCCGGCCCGACCAGCCGATGTGTGTGTGCGGTTTCGGGGCTTCGTCCGACGAGCCGATGGGCTGTAATGCATCGAGTCCGTCCGCCCACGCGGCTTCGTTTCGCCCGACCAGCCGATGTGTGTATGCGGGTTTCGCCGGGGCTTCTGTCCCGCCGAACCGATGCGTTGTAATGCATCGAGTCCGTCGCCCACGCGGCTTCGTTTCGCCCGACCAGCCGATGGTGTTATGCGGGTTTCGCCGGGCTTCTGTCCCGCCGAACCGATGCGTGTAATGCATCGAGTCCGTCCGTGAAGGATTCATATGGCAATTTGAGGATCACATCGGGTTGGAGCGGGGGCTACACCACCTGATGCTCAGCCATTGGACGGATGAAAGTGGCGTGTATGATTCCTGATCCGATTTCTCCTTCAAAAGGATCCCATTCACGACCAAGCGCACGATGTTCGGTAGCGTGTTCATTTCTTTTGTTAATAATGCATGTCTGGACGTGGTAAAATCACCGAACGGCTTTGGACAGCGTCGACTTCGGTGGTGTTGACTCTGGGCGAAGGCGACTTTCTGTTTGCGGGTGCGTGTGTTGGTTGAGTGGTAGTGGAGTGCGAGAAAGGCGAAGGTGGTGGGGGTTTGTTTCTGGTTGGTTTGGGATGGTGTTGGGTTGCGATCTGGTTGTTGGCGGCGCGTTTTGAGAATGGAGGTCAGGCCATGTTTGCGGGATGGGGTTGTGGAGGTGAAAGGGGCGATGGTGGTGGTGTTTGGTGTAGTTGTTTGGGGGCGTTGTTTGGGTGGTGGCGAGTTTGGTGGTTGGGGGATTGTGGTCCAAATTAATGATAGAGAAAGAAAACGGCGACGTCAAGAGGATCACACAGGCCCATGAGAACACGGAAATTCCCTTTAAACAGACGTGGGGAAATCTAACTACACAGTATAGATCTATCGGTATAACTACCCTGAGGACCTTCATGGTGTGTTGTAGTGCCGAATTTTCACAGCCGGCAACCAATATATATATTGTATATATATAATGATATATATATATTATATATATATATATATATATTATAATATATATATATATAGTTGCGGTGCCGGGTACCGAGACACCAGCTTGTCACTCGGGGGGATTAATCCCCGGTTGTCCTCGGTAGAGCCGGACCTGGGGCCACCGCTCACAATTAACGTTATGGTATGGTGGGTTGTTAAAATCACAACGCCACCATCAAACCACGGTTCCATGTCCGCCGCGTCTAATTATTCCGTTTAACTGGAGGTCACGTGTTCCTGAGCAGGCGAGCGCTGCCCCTCGGCAAAGCACCAATATTTCCTGATTAGATTTTAATTAGGGGCGGTGAGCGTTTTAACCGCTGGTGCGTGCCGATGATTTTTTGGTCCAATCTGTGTGTAATTACCCCCCATGCTATCTCGGTTCTAACAATGCTAGACCAATGAAAGAAAGGACAAACACGGACAGTTGGAAATCGACAAAGTATTATTAATAATAAAATAAATAAATAAAAGGAACTTTTTATTGCTGAAGTAAATAATAATTTCAAAGCAAAATCAATCAAAATGCCAGGAAAGGGACAAAGAGCAGGAAGCTTATCGGGGGTTGACTTACAGCTAAACACAGACAAGGGTACCCAACGGATCATCAGGGGAGGGGAGGGGGAGAAATAGTCTCGCTCACCAGAGAAAGTCATCGTGAAGCAAAAACGTTCTGAAATGCGTGCGTGCGTGTCCACGTCCATCGCAGCACCAGCTTTGTCGTGCGCCTCTCGCGGGCAGCCGTTGAACGCCAGTCCACACGCCTCGCTTGCCGAAGCTCTGGGCAGAACTAACCATCTCGCTTTGCCTTGGCCAGACACCCACATGCGCGCTTTCCTTCTCCTCTTTTGCAACGTCTTACACCCGCTTGCTTGCTCTTCTCTCTCATACCTCTTTCATTCACGCTTTTTTATTTTCTCAGAACGTATCTCTCTTCTTCAGAACGTATCTCTCTTCTTCAGATCATATCTCTCTTCTTCAGAACGTATCTCTTTCTTCTTCAGAACGTTCTCTTTCTTCTTCAGAACGTATCCCTTTCTTCTCAGAACGTATCTCTTTCTCTTCAGAACGTATTGCTTTCGCTTTTTCCCCACTCTCAAAATTGTATCTCCTCACAGAACGTCTCTCTCGCTTCAGAACGTCTTCTTTTCCTCTTTTCCCTCTCCACGTCTGCTCCTCACAGAACGTCCTTTTTTATATCTTCGGGCGTCTCTACGGAGGTGCCGTCTGCCAAGCTCACCCCACCGTCACTGGGGCCACAGTTACCTGAACGCCCGTACGCTCTCAAAAAAGCGGGCGTCGGAGGTCGCGAAAGAAATGCTGCTGAGGGAAAATGAGGGCGGGCTTCAGAGCTCGTGAAAGAAATGTGTGAACGTTGTCTGTCGTGAAGAAAAAAATCTTCCCATAAGAGAGGGCATCTATCCTTACCCTTCTCAACGCATCACAATTAAGAACCCATTAGACATGGGGATGGGCTAATCTGAACATGCATTAAGGAAATAAGCTGTCTGAGGACCTGGATGTGTGAGATGCATTCATCAGACCGGATTCTGAAATCCGTAACATATATTATTATATAGATAGCTTAGAAATTAGGATAGATAATAGATAGATAGATAGATATAGATATATATAGTATTATGTGATTGGTGTGCACAAAACCTCTTTTTGGTTTCTCTATATATAACCAAAGGGTATCAGTTGTATCATTTGTGGTTCTAAATGTTATGTTGGTTGTGGGCCGGGCCTGGATGGTTGGCGTGGAACCGGCCGTCCAGGTGGAGGCAAGCAGAGCCGTCTCTCACGCGAACCACCCGGAATGCAGGTCGTAACCTACAGACAACTCCGAAGGTCACGGGTCACTTAAGGAACGTGCTCTCCAATTCTCTGACTGCGTGGGGTAGGGTTAATAGCCAATTTCAATATACCTTAGTCCCCACGTCATCAAATTACCGGGGAAGTCACACCCTCAACGGACTCTGTCGAACGGGTCGCTCTAGCGACCTCAGTCTGGTCGTAACCGAGCGGAATTACCAAAGTCCGTCGGTCCAAACGACAACTTACAGCAATCAGCCTTACTGCTTCTCAAGCACGAACCGTTCTGGGGTCAATAATAGAAAGTACAACAACGAGCTGGTACATTGAACAATTGGGGTTTATTATAATGGGGCAGGGGAGCACGGAGAGAGCAGAGTAAACGACATACAGAAATGCAATTTAATGTACAAGGCACTTAAACAGTTTCTACTTAAGGATGGGCGCTACCGACACACCACACACACACCACGCACACCCAAAATAAATGGGGCCGGTTGGGCACCTTTCCGCCTCGTATGGTCTGGTCGAGACGAGCTGCGTTCGGGGATGGGGGGGACTCGAACCACACCTTCGTCACCACACCAAGCACCAGGGACCGTGCTTCCAACCAGCCACGCACCAACGAACCAAGACCAAGGAGAAGACCAGAAACGATGATGCCAGGACCAGACGAACCAGCCAGCACTAAGACCCGTGGCCCCCAAGACCAGTGCTCCGGAGCTGGACATCCTTTATTCATTTTCTTGTGCGGGTGTGAGAAAATCGCCATCTGAAGCATCTCAACCCTAAATTGGCCGGGGTGTTCATGGGAAAGCGCCCTCTGTGGTAATCTCAAACTCGTTGAGGACCGGCGGTGTCGTGGGGAAGTTGCCTTCTTGGCGAATCTTCAACCCTCATTGGCCGGGGTGTCGTGGAAAGTCGCCCTCTGTGCGTGATTGGACAAGGGGCACGCCCCTGCCTTTTGGGCGGAGTCTCGATCTGAGGCGATGAGAACTCTCCGCCCACGTACGTGGCTGGACAGCCTGTGTAATGGCGCGATGTGCGAAGTGAAGGAGTGATTGGTTTCGGTTGGCTGGAGGCTCGATTTGGTATTGGCAAAACCCTGACTAAAAAAGTAACTCGCAGCGCACACATGTAATTCCCAATGACACAGGTAGGGCTCTAACTATAAACACATACTTGTCGAAATAACTGAACTGCGGGACTCTGGCTGTTGGTGCAAATGGCTGCCAGATTCGTAACAGTATCAACAACCAAAGTAGTCCAGCCGTTTTGGAACACCCTGTATTGGTCTTCCATTTGATTTTGAATTGAATTAATTTTAATCCCATTCTGAATTCAATTGAATAATAATAATGAACGTCATGGGTCAGGTCTCAGGGTCAGGTGTCCAATCAAAGCGGCGGCGTCTTGGTTACCCGGTAATAACTGCTCGCAGTTTTAAGTGGCAGTTCTAGTTATGTCTAATATGAATTACATACACAAACCAGAACACAAACACCACACAAAGCAAGTCCTGGCGAGGTCTGCAACCTCTGATCGCTCTTTATTGTTTTAAACTTGGCATTTATATTATTTGCTGACATGCTGAGCAAAAACAAACAAGAAGATTAACAAAGATGGCTTACAAAGTGCAACAAAGAAAAAACAAAGAACACCAAACATGAGGGGCATCAACTCATTGAATGCAAATCAATGTTTTCAAGACAATATGCTAACATGCTTACTTAAAGAATGGGGGGAGGGGTGGGTGGGTGAGAGGGAGAAATATACAGCAGTAAATAAATAAAAATCCTATAAAACTGTGAAAGAAAAGTCAAAGGTGTTTTCAGGGTAAAGGTGGGTGATTGATAGGATGGCCTAAAGCCAAGAGAAATATAAACACAGTTTTACCTTCTGTTGAGGAATTACTCTGACAAAGTAGTCATGAGTATTCTCATCCAGCTTAGGCAGACGGAGTCTTGGAGAGGTGTAGAGGAAGTGGAGGTGAATGTCCATAGGGAATAAATGGTTACAGCTGATTAATTATTTGCACAAACATACATCTGAGATTATTCAGTCCAATCCACCTGCTGTTGAGAGTTGAGATGTTACGGGTGAAGCCCTGAAGACTGTCTATAGGCAACATGACGTTTCATACTGCTGATCCTACTTTTGCATTCTTGGATGCTGATGTACCATAAAATTTGCATTGGTGTTAAATTTTTTTAATCATACAGATCTCTGCAAAGCTACGAGTAATTGCGGTCTTGAAACCAACACACAATCCAGAGTTCGACACACTAGGCGAGCAGTTGTTTAGGCAGCGGGCAAATCGATGGAACCGATCCAACGGCGGCATAGTTGGTACGGTTTTGATAAAAATTAAATGGGTTTCTTTTTAATCCACAACAATGCATCGTATTCTTTATTCCAGCAGTCAAACCATCTTTCTGATGTGTTTTCACCATGCAGTGGAAATTGTAGAAATAACAGTTTGATGTAGAATGTCTTCCTGGTTTTGAACAAAGCTGATATTATAGATTGAGGGAAGTAAGGTGAAATCGACGTGTTCCACCTTTAACATCATGTTTTCATTTTTGACGAATTGAGCGCTTCATAAGTGGAAGTGAACACAGTGGTGTGGACGCGTTCCCATGCCCTCCTTTTCTGAACAATGCGGTCATTGTACCATGACCATACGGTTCTGCTAAATCCACAATCTCCATGAACAGTTGGAGTCATGTTCGTGTCTGCCACTTATATCTCGTCACCATTTGTCCATGGACCTCCATCGCCCCCACTGCAAAAGCAACTTTACGTTATCGCATCGATCATATAAGGACAAGCGCAGCAACCTCTCCAGGGCAGAGCCAAGATGAGAGCTTGAACCACGCTTCTTCCTTTCCATCCATTGGTCTACAGATTTGCAAAAAAGCCTTAATTTCGCCAATGCAGCTCGTTGTGGGACTGCAACCAGAGACATCATTGTAACCGGAATCTGTCAAATAAATTGCTGAATCCTTGGGACAATCGACAGAAGTTTTGACGGATTTCCCCGTTGTGTGAATGCCAATTATATATATGTTGTTGATGGTAGGGCAGGGATTTTTGGGGAGGCTCCTGGAGTGGCACACTGGATGGACTAGGATGGGAAAAGTGTGAAAACTCTGATGTTCCTGCATCGAGCTCATTAGAAAATGAACTGACAGGGAGGGTGAAGTGTCACCTCCATTATCACGTCATCATAAATCCTCTTTTCTCATTCACGAAACAATTTAGTGTGGAATTTGCAGAGCTCACCGTGTTCCTGTTTTAACAGAGTAGGTATAAGGGCTGTAACCGTGGAATGCTCATCGGGAATGCAGTACTGTTCACAAAAGGGTGACAGGATAGCTCAAGGTAGCACGCGTTGCTTTTGATCTGTCTCTGACTGGTTTTGATTCCCGACTCGATATAATCGGTCGACGGTCGGTGGGTTTACTGACGGCGTTGCTTCGATGACTGTCCTGTCCATTGGGAAGATCTGCTCGTGGGTTTAAGATCCCATGGTTATTTTGCAAAGGTCCATTGTTTCCATCACACGGGGCAGGACTTTGGATTTTGGCCAGACTAATGCTGGGATGGAAATGGCAAATTACTCCATGTATTTCATTCCCAAGAAGGTTCTTTGGTAGTCCTCAACACCCTGAATGGGCGTTGGATGAATCAAATGGTAAACAAACTACCGTCCTTCGACAATTTGTCTCTCTTCGGCTCAAGGCTCCTGTTGTGGGAAAGACAAGATGCCATCAGGATTGAAGTAATTGAACACGAACAATCTCCTGGTTCTTTGTAGGCTTGGATGGTGCTGATGACCACCTGGGATGGCTGGTTCATATACAAATGTTCATTCCATAGATTGGGCATAGTTTATTCGTACAAGACACCGAAGCTTGGGGAAAAATATATGTGTAGTTACTGACAGTGGGCAGGGGGCCATAGTTGGACAAATTAGGGAATTAATAAACGAGAGAACGAGAACTGTAGCCTGAAAGTATAAGAGCATGAGGTTAATTAAGGCTAATGGGTAGGAAAGATCAAGGTATGAATTGGCCGGAGGGGGTGGGGTGAGGGGGGGGAGGATCACATGAGATAGTGGTGTATCTAGAACCAATAGTTCCAAAATGACCAAAAGATTGAGGTGTGTGGTAGACTGGATGTTGTAAGTTTAAACAGGAAAGGTTACTGAAAACGTTGTCTCCTGGAGGTGCTGGCAAGTAGTAGAAACAGGGATTTAAAAAAAAAAAAAAACACGCATCAGACTTTCACTCTACGGGGGCCGATGTGACGTATCGAGAAGCACAGGTGGGACGGGATAAACGCTACCTGGTAGTTGGCTTTTGTGAATGTATTCCCGGGAAGAATCAATATCAGGTGCTAGGGTGATGGTTACCCAATCCTTTTGAAAGAGGGTAGATGGCAATCCTGCTAGTTGACCTTTGCGAACATCATATCCTGTTGTTATTGAGGTTGATCTCTAACAATAATCATATATATATATATATATATAATATATATATATTATTATTATTTATATATATATAATGAGTTGTTATCACCATGCCTGAAAAGGCCATCTCGTCGTGGACAAGGCCGACGGTTCACAGCCATGGCATTTCCTGAATGCCAGCAGAGCTTGACTGTAAACTGTGCAAGTCGACCATTTTTCCAACACTGTATTCAAGTGGTTATGCTTCATTGCTATTGGATTTGTAGGACAATGTGAACACAGTTGTATTGAGATAAGGTTGCACTACATCGTGCCCAATGGAGGGGGCGATTGGAGGTGGGGGGGGGGGGGGGGGATAGATAAATAAATATACAAAATAAATAAATAAGTGAGCAAGTCAATCAAATACCGAGAAAAAAGAATGGTTGTCTGGAACATTTCTGTTTTGATTCGTGCAGAAACAACAGCCTCACTTTGTCAATGTATTATTTATGTAACATGAGCCTCGGGATAACCTTTATACCCGACTAAACCCTGTTTCTACTACTTGTCAGCTTATTTAAACAGCGTTCTTTGTGCAAGTTACGAAATACCCCAAACCCGAAATGAACAAGACAAAGTAGTTGCGGGTGGAACGTGACATTGTTAACGATTATTAGTTTTCAATATCAAAGAAGTGTGGTTGGTTTGTGAGGTGCATGAATAGTTGCGGATTTGCATGTTGAGCTCGCACGTATAACGATTTTCTCTCACTTTGTGACTATATTTGGAGGTGCAGGTGTCCACACTGAAGCCAGACGAGCTGCGGATCCACCAGGGGATGTCGGACGCATTTTGAATGATGTGAAGCAAATGCCGTGCGAGCAGGAGACTATGGACAGCCGCCTCCAATCGCTAAAACTGTAAGTTGCCCGAGGATGTTATCGGGGTGGGGCTCAAACTCTTCCCCCTAACAGCCCTCCTCCTGACATGAAGGAATAGTCCTGCACTCGTGAAACATGGCAAGTTGTAGTTCAGAGTTCATCGCTGATGAATTTTGTTGATGATCTGAATTCAGTGTTTTCTCTGCTTTGCTCTGAGACAAATGCTCTGCAGGAAATGGTTGAAAGAACATAAACATTTGAATAAGTCTGATGGCAATGCCAACCCAACAACATTACAAAGTTAATTTAATTACGAAGTAATTACTCGTACTCTATCTCGTCCCCTACTTATCCTATTTATTGACCAATAATAGTGTTTTGGGTCTTTTAGGTCCTCGGGGTTTTCTGGTGATTTGGGTCCTTGGGAACTTTTGGGTCCTCGGAGTCTTTTGGTCTTCTGAGTTTTTTTCGGTCCTCGGGTATGTTGGGTCTTTTGGATCCACAGGACCCCCAAAAAAACCCCAATGTGATTGGGTTGTATGTTATGACTGAAGGCGAGCAAGGGCGAAAAAGTCGTGGCATATTTTTGACATTGCCCCAGTCTGTCATCTCTCGTTGAGGCAAATGGCAACATGTTCACATGAAGTCGACCCATTGCCGATGCAATGATGCCCGTCGGTCTGTGCCACTGAACCAAGGGGAGCGATGTGTAAAGTAGGCCATGAATGGGGAGCGGTATGTAAAGTAGGCCATGAAGGGGGAGCGATGTGTGCAACGTAGGCAAGAAGGGGGAGCGGTGTGTAAAGTAGGCCATGAAGGGGGGAGCGATTTGCAACGTAGGCCATGAAGGGAGCGGTGTGTAAAGTAGGCCATGAAGGGGGAGCGGTGTGTAAAATAGGAGACGAAGGGGAAGCAGTGTCAACAGGCCACAACAGTGGAGCAATCCACTATAAATAAATGAAGTGTGCGTGCGTGCGTGCGTGCTTGCGGCAACAAGACGCGACGCGACGTTGCATGTTTTTTTGTGAAGTTCTTCTTTAGCATTCTTATGTGGAATGTGAGCACGAAAATGATCATCATGACTCCTGAGTTGATTCAGCTCATTAATGACAAAAAATCCTTAGAATTCCCATGTTTTAATGCACGCCGTGTTAAGGTATAGCTTAAAGCAGCTTAATACGTCCTTCTACCATGGCATGGCATTCTGAATTTAAAAAAAAAAACACGATGATAACATTGTAACAAAGCATATATAATACTAATAATATTTACAACAATAATAAGAATAGTAGTATCTGACAATAATAGCGAACATATAATCCCCGCGTTGGCCCCAAGCACATCTGAGCTTGGTGAAAGGCAAGCTAATGCTCAAGCAGTACAGCAGGCTGGTATGCAACAAGGCTGTGAAGACCAATGAAACTTTGCTCAATCGGAACAACGGGCCCACTGGTGTGTCAAATGGGCGCACTTGTGGAGCGATGTATCAAACAGGCCACGGGGAGGAGGAGGGGAGGGGGGGGATGGTGAAATATCTCGCCCTGCAGAGAATGTCTTCACATTGAAATCTCATGTCACTTTAAGTTTACATGAAGCACATGATCTCTGCCTTCCTGACTCCTTTACACAAATGTATCTCGAGTGATAGATCCTTTCAGCAAAAAGACATTTTCACTTGTCCAGGAAGCTGATTTAAGACAATCATAGTTCTTTGTTATTTTATTACCCTCGCCGAAGGTGAGGGTATTGCGTTTGGTCCCGTCTGTCTGTCTCTGTCTCTTTTTTGTTTGTTTGTTGTTTTTCCGCACAGAACTTTCGTGTTTTTCTCCGCAACCATTGTCGGATTGAGACGAATTTTCACCATTGGAATGACGACTCATGTGGAATGTTTTAATCATAATTATGACGTCATAGGTCATGTTGTGTGGCAGCCATGTTGGAAAAATTTTGGACCTCCGCATCTCTGAAACCGCACCAAGGAAAAAATTGAAACTTGGCACATAGCAAGTACTCCTCATGCTGAATAAGTGTGGTTTTTTTTTAATGACATCATAGGTGGCCTCGTTATGACGTCATATTGCATATGTAGAACACCCACATCTGATCGATATGAAAATTTTGAGGTCATCTCTGGATAAAATGGTCCACAGATAAATATAAATAAAAGCTGATAGGCCAGAGACATCATTCTACATATCGTTTTAGTCGTTTAGTACATGCTACATATCGGATCTGGATCTGTGCATTCGATTCACCAAAATCGAAACCAATTATACCTTGTTACCTACCCAACCTGTCCACCAAGTTTGTCCCAATTTGTCCATAACTTTTTGAGATATCTTGCGACATGTCGTTTTTGCCCTTTCTCTCAATGGTTAAAAATCCCTTAAAAATTATCGGGTCCAGACTCGGATCTTCACCAAAATCTAATCATTTCGTCCTGGTGGGGAGAGCCCAAGCTTTCCACCAAATTTCATCTGAATCCGTCCACAACTTTTTTGAGTTTTTTTTTTTAAACCAACAAATCGACAACAGACAGACAGAGAGAAGGAGGAGGTATTGGGGACAATACTCTGTGCAGAGCGTTGGTGCTGCTTAGCAGTCTCCTTGGCTATTGGACACAATCTGGACGGGTCGCCACTCCGACACATATACCAGCACGCTGGCACTCATTTTGCCGAACTCGGAAGGACGACAGCCGAGTTAACCCCACCTGGTATTAATTCAACAGCTGAGCGGGATTTGAACTCAGGACCCTGGGATCAAAGCCCGCCACCCTAACCATCAAGCCAACACCAGGCATACAGAGGTGAAAGCATTATCTCATCCACCTTCGGTGGCGGAGGTTTCAAAAACAACAAACAGCAATCTATCTTTGTGTTAAGATAGTATTCAGATTTGAAACACAACAGACACACACACCACACACACACACACACACACACACACACACACACACACAGATGCTGCATATATACTCATGCATGTTCTACAGATTAACTTTGGAAATGTGTATGAAAACAATAAAACCTCTGTCAAAGTGCAAGCACGTTCCCTTGCTGTATGTAGTATTACGATAGTTATCGTATGTCTGGGAAACGACAACGTTTTAAATTGCGAAATGCTTTTCACAATTGCTAAAACAGACACAATGGTTTGCCCTGCAAGGCTGTCTGTTGATGTCCATCAGTGCAAATTTTCGACGTCGAGCCCTCATGTACATCGACTGCAGTTTACTGAACCGTCGACTGGCAGGGGGCCAATCTCGCCCCCTCTCACAGACACTCGTTTAAACACAACAAAGATTGATTTCTTGTAGAAAGGGAGTTGCAAGCTCAAAACTGTGAGAGATCATGTTACTTGTTACAGCATCCAGTGTTGGGACTGTGACTGACAAAAAACAATCGATTACAGATCACTGATCTTGTGGGTCCTTGTGTAACCTGTTATGTAATCTGATACTTGAGGTTATGCAAGAGAGAAATCCAGAAATTCAATACTTTACAGTGGATTCTGCCTTGAGAGACCCCCTGGAATGAGAGATCACCTCTCGTTTCTAACGTGCTTAACATTCAAATGTATTTTCCTTCGATATCCACCTGAGAAGAGCGACCACCTGTTAAACGTGACCACCAGCCATCTGA
>CM068959.1:13612946-13638140 GCA_035128595.1 Eptatretus atami | reverse complement strand
ATGTGGAATGGAGTCCTCCCAGGGTGGGCTCAAAGTATCCACCATTATTCCAGTAAGGGATCACGATTCATGGATCAAGCTGTGAGGTTTTCTGTTCTCAAAGTTTGGTGTTGAGGATTCTCTTCAGGATCTTTACTGATCCCCGGACGGCTTCCAACTGTAGTAGATTTGTTATAATATTCCCAGGGATGGTTTTTAGCTCACCTGTAACATAGTTACGGGGAGCTTATGGGATGGCGCGTCGTCCGTCCGTCCGTCCACAAATACTTGCAACTTCTTCTCAGAAACTACACAATACGATTTCAATGAAATTTGAAAACAACCTTCATCACCCGTGATGGCATTAAAAAAAACAAAAAAACAACATGGTCTGAAGGGTCTACAGAGGGAGTTACTGGGGGGGGGGTGCTCCCCCCCAAAGAGGTGTTTGCTTTCTTCTTAAACGATGCACACAAATCTGATGAAACTTCATGACAACCTTAATCACTCATGACATACCAAAGTTGGTTCATGACATTAGAAAAATCTGTTCAAAGGAGATTGTTTTAAGGGGGGCTGCCCCCCAAAATATGTACTTTCTTTCTTCTCTAAAACTACACATACAATTCGGATGAAACTTGACCACCATCTTCACCACCCATGATGGACTAAAGTTTGTTCACAACATTAAAAAAAAATTGAGGTTGAGAAGGGTCCATGGGGAGAGAGGGTTTGCACTCCAAAATATGCATTTGTTTTCTTCACTAAAACTACACACGCAATTCCGATGAAACGACCACCATCTTCACCACCCATGATGTACTTAAGTTTGTTCATGACATTAAAAAAAATTGGGGTCTAAGGGGTTCTACGGGGGGGGGGGGTTGCCCCCCCCCCCAAATAGTATTTGCTTTCTTTAGCTGAAGCCAGACGTCAACAACATAAGATGAAACTGACCAACCTTATCACCTGTGATTACAAGGTTTGGTCAATTGCATTAAAAAAATCCAAAGGTATTTACTTTCTTCTCCATTATATATTTTGCGAGTCTTCCATGCCCACCAGTGGTTGCCTGTTTATCTTATCCAGTCACTACCAGATGGTCGTTCTTGGTATTTGGTCGTTTTCTTGATTTCTGCGTTGTTTAGACCAAAATCACTGCTATTAACACCTCAATAAGCAATGCCTTCTTCTCTTTTTTATAATATGATATCTGGTCGCAACACTTTGTTTTCGATATTCATGTTCGATGGGATCATTAGTTTGTACGTGAGCGGAAGGTACTTCCATGTTTTCAGTGATTACTTTTGGTTCATGTTCCCACAAATTTTCTGGAACTGGGAAATCCAAATTATTGAAGATGTGCCAGCGGATTACTTTACAAACTCTGTTACTAACCCCACCTCCACCCTCACCTTTCTCTCTTCTTTTTTTTTTGTTGTCAAACTTCTCTGTATGTGTCTCTCTCTCTCTCTCTCTCTCTCTCTCTCTCTCTCTCTCTCTTCTTCTCTCTTCTCTTCTCTTCTCTTTTCCTCTCTCTCTTTTCCTCTTCTCTCTCTTTTCCTCTCTCTCTTTTCTCTCTCCTTTTCCTCTCTCTCTCTTTTCTCTCTCTTCTTTTTCTTCTCTCTCTTTTCTCTCTTTCTTTTTCTTCTCTCTCTTTTCCTCTTCTCTCTCTTTTTCCTCTCTCTTCCTCTTTCTCTCTCTCTCTCTTTTTCCTCTCTCTCTCTCCTTTTCCTCTCTCTCTCTTTCCTCTCTCTCTCTCTTTTTCCTCTCTCCTCTCTCTTTCCTCTCTCTCTTCTCCTCTCTCCTCTCTCTCTCTCTCTCTCTCTCTCTCTCTCTCTCTCTTCTCTCTCCCCCTCTCCCCTCTCCCCATCTCCCCCTCTCCCCCTCTCCCCTCGCTCCTCTCTCCCCTCTCCCTCTCCCCCTCTCCCCTCTCCCCTCTCCCCTCTCCCCTCTTCCCCCTTCTCCCTCTCCCCTCTTCCCCTCTCCCCTCTCTCCCCTCTCTCCCTCTCTATCTCTGTCTCTCTCTATCTCTGTCTCTGTCTGTCTCTGTCTGTCTCTCTCTCTCTCTCTCCTCTCTCTCTCTCTTCTTCTCTCTTCCTCTCCTCTTCTCTCTCTCTCTCTCTCTCTTCTCTCTCTCTGTCTCTGTCTCTGTCTCTGCTCTGTCTCTGTCTCTGTCTCTGTCTCTGTCTCTGTCTCTGTCTCTGTCTCTGTCTCCTCTCTGTCTCTCTCTCTGTCTCTGTCTCTCTCTCTGTCTCTCTCTCTCTCTCTCGTCCTCTCTCCTCTGTCCTCTCTCTCTCACTCACACACACACACACCTCCTCACATTCCTTTCTCCCACGGTCCAGCAACATTTGAGGCACAGCTCTCCCCACCTCCCCCTTCTCTTCGCTCTTCCCTCCCTCCTCTCTCAACCCCCTCTTAAACCCCCCGTCAGTGAAGCGACGGGTTGTATTTGCTCGTATATAACATATCTACCAAAGAATCCAAGATACTAAGAGTAGTTAAATCAGAAGAACGAAGAGCCTGAATGTTTTTCTTGCCATGACAAGGGATACACTCTGTGTACACTCTTTGTGTTTCGTGATGATGATGATCCTCCTTGCAGATTGAACGGAAAAGGAAAAGAAGCTTTATTACACCTCTGATTTTAACTGAGGTTTTGTGTTAGTTTTCATGGGAACATGGCTCACCCGTTTTCAAATTTGAGAATGATGTGCAAAGTGCACTTTAGAGAAACCTTGCTTGTTAGCCCCCGAATGGTTTCACAGGAAGTAACTTTAGGTTTGCTCTCCGTATGTCTGTCCGTCCGTCCCACCTGTGGTTTTTCCGACTTTTCCCCATACCTTTTAACATTTTCAACTGAAACTTGGTACTTGGCTTTATTATGAAAAGTTACAGACCAGGTTCGCGTTTCAGGGCGTTTCGTCAAATTTTCACTGAGTTGTGCCTTTTTGGACTTAGAAAATATCACATTGGTAGGGGACATGTATTGCAAAGCAGTTTTTGCTCTTCTTGTGTCTGCCTTGCAGTGAAAACCAGGAACTGTGGCGTGAAGTCGTTAATCTGCGGCAAAAACATGCGCAGCAACAGAAGGTCGTCAATAAGGTAGGGACCAGTGCCCGGAAGCCATCCAGGGTACGGTCGTATTATTTCGCTTCAACTCGACTTTGTCCTTGTTGCTTGTCTCTATTTTAAAACTTTCCAAACTATCCCGGTGGTCATTTTCTTCCCGTGTCACCCATGGTGTATTTTCATCCATCCCATGTCACCCGTGGTGTATTTTCGTCCCATGTTGCCTGCAGTGTAATTTCGTCACCCCTGCAATTATTCCTTCAGCCAAAATTTCAGTGATTTCTCCACCACGTGTAAACAATTACACCTGGATACATGTCACTCTCACAATAATCCGTTTTTGTCGATAAAATCTCACTGAGAAAGAACAAGTGCCAGCTGGGCCTGTGCTAAAGTTTAGGTTTTTATGCCAAAGTCACTGGAGGCATTATATTTTGGGGTTTTCCGTCCGTGATCATTTTTGGTACCATGATAACTTGTGAACTGCTGAAGGTATTTTTACCAAACTTGGTTAAAAAAATTTTTTTTTTTAAGGTGTATTATGATGCAAAGATGAACTGCTGAGATTTTGGGTTCAAAGGGTCAAGGGTCATGTGACCTTTAGCTGAAAGTCGCACATTTTTGTTACCGTGATAACGTGAACTACTGAAGGGGTTTTGACCAAACTTTGCATAATTATGGACCGTAATGCAAAGATCAATTGATGAAATTTTGGGTTCAAAAGGTCAAAGGCTTAAGGTCAGGTGCCCTTTAATTGAAAGTGTGTTGCTGCAATAACTTGTGAACCACTCAAGAGATTTCAACCATACTTGACAAACGTATGGACTGTAATACAAAGATGAACTGATTCAATTTTAGATTGAATAGGTCAAAATTCAAAGGTCACGTGCCCTTTGAAAACCATTTAGCACACCATCACTCGAGTTGGAAGCATCTGATGTCTCTCTTCTACTTATGTCTCTGTCTCTCTCTCTCTCTCTCTCTCTCTCTCTCTCTCTCTTTCTCTCTTTCTCTCTTTCTCTCTCTCTCTCTACCTTTAATTTTTCATGTGAGCTTTAATTGAGATCAAACGTAACAGTGGGTTGACGTCTGATGCAGGCAAAGGCATATCCCATTCACACATTCACGTGAAATCCTCCTTTCTGCTTTTATACAGTTTCTAAAGCTCACGGAATAACTGTCACAACACACTAATCACACTCACATGCAGATGGAGAAAGCAGCCAACACAGGACTTGAGACGAACGTAGCTGTTGATCTTTGGGAGGAAGTTACACTGAGTGCTGGCAGTGCCAGATTGTCATGGTGCTTTTCCCTCCGCAGCCAGTGGGGAACCTTTAGAGAAATCCCCCCTCCCCAAGCGATGTCATCACACAGGTTATCTGTGCTCTATCCTCTAAATGCTGAGTATCAAGCAAGGAAGCAGCACATACCATTTTTTTTTAAGTCTTTAGTACGACTCCGCCAGGGTTCGAACCGCCGACCTCCCATAGTTAGAGCGGACGCTCCAACCATTATGCCACCGAGTCTGGTGAGGTTTAGGCTTTTCTTTTTTGTTGTTCTTAATGTATATGAAGCTTTCATCTAATCTTTTTCCAAAAAGATATGGCATCAATTGCTTTGCCTGATGGCAGTATTTTTCACGTCCCCTTCGGCCACAGCTCAGCTATCTTTGACCCTCTTTAAGTGGCCTGACCAAGGGCCATGACTTTGATAAGTCTACACCTCCACCTTGTACAATTTGTTCTTCATCTTGTATGATGATAACATGAAAACACCTTTGATTTTACACTGTTTGTTTTGTTTGTGGGGTGGGGGTCTGAACCATGCGTCGTCGGACTTGTTGCAAAAAATGTTTTGCCTTGCACTGTACTGGATCTTGTTAATATTCTGTGCCTTCCGCTGTGTGATGTTTTCATGTGCATTGTGTGCAGTTGATCCAATTCTTGCTCACTCTTGTACAGTCAAACCGCCTGATTGGAGTCAAGCGAAAACTGTGAGTCATGGCAACACATCTCTAACTTTAGATTGGTCTGGTTACCTGTTTATTGCGTGCCAACAGGTATCCTCTTCTCTTCCCTCTGGGTGTGGCAACTGGTTTTGTGGATGACTTCTTTTTTGAATGTCTGTTTGCTGTCATTCCAGTGTTATTTACGCTGTGATGTTTTCCTTTATCAAAGCAGTCCTTTGATGTTGAACGATGAAGCATCGACGCTCCCTTTGCCCAAGTATGGTCGCCCTATCAGCATCGAATCTGTGGGTGACTATCTGGTATGGCCGTAACTTGGTTCTCTTCTCTTGCCGTTTAAACACCATTGCCCCATTTTTATGTTTTGTTTTTTTTGACACCTTTGCTAACCAGGGACCTTTCTATGTAGGATCCATCGTTGCTCAGTGGCAATGGTTTCTCTTCCGGGCAACCCAATACAGATGATGGACCGGTCATCTCTGAAGTGCTCAGTGCAAGTCCTCAGCCACTAGACACACACTGCAGGTAATTTTTTCTCTCTGATAATTATTTAATAGCTATGGATTGATCGCTGCAGTATTTTGACAGTTTTTCTTGAAAGTATCTCCAACAGAGACTTCGTTGAACCGAGAGGTTCTATTATTATTATTATTATTATTATTATTATTATTTGTTCTGTTAATTGCAAATTGTCACAACATCGTTGATGGATTCCGAGGATTCTGACAATCTTTTATCATAACTTCAGGACGATGAGCCCTGTTTTCATCAAAGAGGAACCGGGCAGCCCAGATGTGATCATAGACCTCTCAAGGCACGCAGCTACACCTCCATCTCCATTTTCTCCCTCCAGCTTCATTGACAACATCTTGGCGGGACGAAACAATCAGGACGAAGGGGCTGGTGAAAGAGAGACGGAAGTTCCTACTTGGTTACAAAGACATGCGATAAAAATCTCTCCCATGTCTGCCAACAGACCTGGTCCCCGTCTCTGCCTCGGCCCCGTCTCTGCCTCGGTCCCCGTCTCTGCCTCGGTCCCCCGTCTCTGCCTCAGATCCCACAAGTTCTTACCGACAAGCACTGCATGAGTGTGGCGTGCCGAATCAAGTGGGTGCACCAGAGGCCAACTGTTTCCATCCTTCGTGCATTTGATATTTTGGTGATGTAGATTTTTCAAATCTATCATTTTCATCTCAGTCAATGCATTATAACCAAGCTATCTTGTCACTTGTGCACGCCGTACTTGATGCTGTAGCTGAACCGAGTTCCCGAACTCGAGACTCGGCGTCTTGTGCTTCCGAGTCGAGCTGGGTTTGGCTGTCAACTCGGAAACGAATTTGGATATTTCCCTGTTTCACAAAATGAAGCAATTGCAGTATTTTGCAAGTGTTTGCGATCGAAACGTGCGTTAGTGTATGAATCGGATATGCTCTCGAACGGTCGTGTTGTTTCTCTTTGTGAGTTTCTCAGCAAAATGTTACCGTAATCGGGCACTAACAGTTACCCGTCGAGGGGGTCATGGCGCGGCTAAGTAAAGGCAGCGTTTACATTTGATTAGTCATCGAGAGTCACACTTCATTAAAATTGGAATTGAAAAACAATATCGGGCAGCATGCCTGCGGAGATGACAAGCAAGTCTAATCTACACTTTCGTGTCATCGAGTCGACAGTAATGTCTCTTCTTAAATGAACTTCATCATTGTGACAGCCGACTGGTTCAATCAAAAGGCAGCATGTTCTACTTCACAAACCTATGTCTGAGAGTGTCATCGAGGATGTAAAATGAAGTAAAACGCATGAAAAAGGATCTTTTATAACATGTTGTTGTTGTTGTTATGGCTGTTGTTGTTTGTGTGCTCCTTCCGTATATTTTTATATTGCTTTGAGAAATATTACTGCATCCATTATGTGTTCCCATGTGTGCGTGTCCTAAAATATAAAGGGTTCCTGCTTTAGTAGAAAAATAAATGTTTCGCTCAAACCGCTGCGTGAAGAAACCACTTGCACTTCTCCTCCTTCTCCTTCTCCTTCTCCTTCTCCTTCTCCTTCTCCTTCTCCTTCTCCTCCTCCTTCTCCTTCTCCTCCTCCTCCTTCTCCTTCTCCTTCTTCTCCTTCTCCTCCTCCTTCTTCTCCTTCTCCTTCTCCTTCTCCTTCTCCTCCTCCTCCTTCTCCTTCTCCTTCTCCTCCTCCTCCTTCTCCTGCTCCTCCTCCTGCTGCTCCTTCTCCTCCTTCTCATTCTTCTCCTCCTTCTCCTCCTCCTCCTTCTCCTTCTTCTCATCCTTCTCCTCCTTATACTTCTCCTTCTCCTTCTCCTTCATGGACTTTTAAAACAGGCAAGTTTGTCGTTAAATGAACAAATTTTTGTTTCAAGTAAATCGATTATTAGCTTTCCAAACAAGTAAATTGCTCATTTTCCCAACGGTATCATTTGTATCATTCTACGGCAGCAGAAACCCTTCAGGATTAAGCGTGATGGAGAAACTCAGCTCTGCTTATAGGATAAAGGAATGGAAATAAACTTTGGACGATGAACTAACTAATTAATCGCTACCATTTCCTGCGTAGGACATCGTTGTATTTTAATGCGAGCAGTGCTGTGGCCAGATGTACCCGTCAACGCAGCTTCAATTTACGCCATGCATCTTCCATGCAATCAAGTTGCATACGCTCGATTCCAGCTCTTACATGAGCCTCGATCATGTTTCAAAAATGAAATAAAAAAAATTGCAAACTTATTTGAGATGTAAGCCATATACCTGGTAAGTTTTTGCCAAAATTACCGATCCAGATCCGAATCGAGTTTTTGCTACCGAGTCCCAGTACTAGCCTTACTGACTGTTTGTTTGTGTGCTTTAAAGTGAAGCCACGTTCTTGCTTGACGATCATCGTCATCATTCGTATGCAGCACATGGGCTGTGGTTTTTTTTTAAATTATTTAACTGACCTAAGGCTTGTTTTGAAGCTGATACACACATGCGAACATATGCGACACAACACAAGACTGTTCGAAGAGACAAACACAGCCACTGAACTTGGTGGAACTTTCCAGGGTATTTTGGGTGCTGCTGACATCACAACAATGGCAACGCCTTTCTCACTGCACTCAGCGGGGCATTTCCTCCTCCCCATGGATGCCAACCTATGGGGATTGTCCGTCCTCTGTGCTTTTAAATGCTGAACATCAAGCAAGGAAGCAGCGCGTACCCTTTTTAACGTCTTTCGTATGATTCAGCCGGGGTTTGAACCTCCAACCTCCCAGATTCGTTGTATCACAGTTTTTACAGGGTGCAGCAATGCCACCGATGCAATTCCCCCTGCCGATTAGCCAAAAATTGTAATTTATTCGGGATGCCGACAGTAACTCACCTACTCTTCGCAAAGGACACTGAGGGATCTTTGACATCTACCAACGTTTGTTGGCAGACAGGACGTCGAGTTTTAACGTCAAGCCGAGGGACAGCACATATGTTGACGAAACACCACACCGGTTTGAGAGTTTATAGTCAAAATAAAGACCAATTACTGCACTGTAGTCCCAATAAGGCAGCCAAACATAACACACCCACACACACATATATAAAAGTCAAAAAGAATATATCTGCCCCTTCACCATCCCTTGCATCATTTTGGTAACTTTGACTTCAGCAAAGCTTAGGCCCTCAAGTTTGTGGAAGAAATACAAATTTTGTTCCTCTCATTTCATCATCAGCTCCTGAATTGTTCTCTTCTATCCCACACATTGTAGATTTATTATTTATTTGATACAAATCACATGATGGGATGAGCTGGATCTTGCGAACCGGATCAAGTTTGCACACGCTGCTCAAAACCGTCTTTTGAAACTTATTTCACCAAATTATTGGCCTGAGACATAATGATTTGATAAATCAATGGCATTTGCAGTAAGTAGGGTCATCCGTTCACTGCAGAATGGCAGCTGTAACTCTCCAATATGTGTCACTCAAAATTGGAACACGACCTCTGACACCATCAAATCGTCCACCATGGCACCCAAAGCATCTGTACGCTTCACTTGGTTTGGTGTTTGGCTCTGTGGGCAGTTGTGGAACAGCCACACCATAAGTAACTGTCAGCTTAGCAATGCTATTCAATGCCATGCATGCTGTGCTGACCATGGGAGTTTTTTAAATGCCTCAATTAAAAAACAAACATGTTTGCACCGACATTGAGCAACATCAAACAAACACTCGAGTTTATAGCTCTACCTATCAGAGACTATCTTTCCGCAGACAATCTATCATTTCCACAGAAGTGATGTTTGTACTAATAATAATAATTAATAATAGTGTTTACATATATATATATATACACACACACACTACTGGTAAAAAGTTTAAGAACACCCCCATTTTTCCAGTTTTTACTGAAATTTATGCAGTTTAATGTTTCAATGTTCTCTGAAATTTAAAGCACAGAACAAATAAACAATTGCAGATTAAAAAAAATCATGGATTCGTTTTGTTAAACAAAATTTAATCAAAATTTTTGACTCATCAAAGCAGCCACCTTTTGCAGATATAACAGCCGAACATATTCGTGGCATTCTTTCTACAATGGAAATCAAATATTGTTCGGAAAGTTCTTCCCAACACTGTTGTGGAAGTTCCCACAAATGTGTTGCACTTGTAGGCTTGCTTTGCTTTCACCCTTCTGTCCAGTTCATCCCAAACCAGCTCGATGGGGTTTAAGTTTGGAGACTGTGCTGACCATTCCATGATTTGAAGCCTACCATCTTGTTATTTTCTTCTAAGGTAGTTCTGACATAGCCGGGAGGTATGTTTTGGGTCGTTATCTTGCTGTAGGATAAACCCCTGACCAACGAGGCATAGACCAGAGGGTATTGCATGGCACTGCAAAATGCTGTGGTAGCCCTTTTGGTTCAGGGTGCCAGTCACTCTGTGCAAGTCGCCGACTCTGGATCAGCAAAAGAGCCCCAGATCATCACGCTCCCTCCTCCATGTTTGACAGTTGATGTCACCCACTGAGGAACCATCCTTTCTCCTACTCGACGGCGTACAAAAACCCTGTGTGATGAACCAAAGATTTCAAATTTTGATTCATCGCCCACAAGACCTTCTTCCAGTTTCAGTAGTCCACTGGCGGTGCTTCATGGCCCAGGCAAGCCTCTTTTTTATTTTGCCATTTAGCAATGGCTTTCTTACTGCCACTCAACTGCAACCTGCAGCTCGAAGTCTTTTCTTCACAGTGAAACTGAGATTCCCTACTTTGACCAGTGTTAGGCTGTGCTTGAAGCTGCTGTCCTGTGAGCCGCCTATCATGCAAGCTGTTGACTTTCAGAAACTTGTCTTCTGATTGTGTTGTGGCTTTGGGTCTGCCAGACCTCTTCCTGTCAGAGTTTCCTCCAGTTTCCAAGTGCCTTTTGATGGTGTAGAAAACTGTACTCACTGGCACCTTGGCTTGCTTTGCAATTTCTCCAAAGGAAAGACCTACACTTTTAAGGGTTATAATGGTCTGTCTGTCTTCCTTTGTTAATTGTCTTTTTCTCACCATTATGATAGCAATATACTACTTCCTGCAGTGCAATATTGTCCAAATAATGCTTCAGAGGGTGTGGCAACACAGTCTGTTCCAACACTGCTTTTATGCAGACAGAGGGATTGGAACTAATCAACAAAGTTGGGACACCTGCAGGAATTGTTTGCATCAACTTTTAAGGCTTATATTTACTTCCATTGCTGCAGAATAGCTTCAGGTGCTAACCCATTGTTCCCTGAAAAGGGCCTTTTTGACAACTCTGAAATTTACATTATTTTTCAGTTTTTGGTAACTAAACTTTTTTTTAACCTCTGGTGTTTACCGCTTAGCTTTGTACCATTTCAGGTTTATTCACTGGACTCTGTTAATTTCAGTAAAAACTGGAAAAATGGGGTGTTCTAAAACTTTTGACTGGTAGGTGTGTGTGTGTGTATATATATAATATATATAATTATATATATATATATATATATATATATATATATATATATTATATTATTTCTGTTAACGTCTGCGTGTAATTTGACGTATCTCCTCCAAAACTGCCGGACGGATTGTCACCACTTTCGGCATGCGGGTGCTCTGTGGTTTAATGAACAGCATGGGCTATGTGAGATCGCGCCAGACGGACACATTTGGGAATTTTGGGCGATTTTCTAATTTTTACGTTCGTTTGCATGCGACGTGTGACGTCACCGCTGAGAGGCGTAATTCCGTCATGACATCATCGGTCATTCGTGACGTCGTTACGTCTGTCGTCGACAGACCGTCACCGCCGAGAGGCGTAATGCCACTCCTAGAAAACAGCGTCTGCAATGTAAAACCCTTTCTGCACATGCTGACTACCTCAGAAGGTGAATTTGACACAAAAAATGTAACAAGAAACATTGTATTTATAGTAACGATATTTAAAAAATATATTATTTCTGTTAACGTCTGCACGTAATTTGACGTTTCTCAACCGCCACATTACCTGTGTTGTGTCTTGCATGTGTGATCTTCAAATTAAAGCGTCCAGCGGTGTTCGATCGTCGGATGTGCGCCAAAAAGTGCTGTTCATTGAAATTTGCATTCTGATTCTCGGTCACCTCCACTGCTCCTGTTCAGTCTAGAGCTAGGCCTATATCATGTTAAACTTGCCCCATCAGATGCCAACCTTCCAGTCACACTGCAGAGGATGCAATTTCCAGTCAGACTCGCATACTCGATGACCATAAACAAATCCCAGGGCCAAACATTTGACAAACTTGGAATATACCTCCCAGCCCCTGCGTTCTCCCATGGCCAACTATATGTTGCATTTTCACGTGCAAGAGGTTACTCCTATAAATCTATCAAACTGGACAACTAGAACGGGCACTCAGTAAGCGCATACCTTCGCCAACGCTACATTTTGCCCCCCCCAGAAACCGTTGATTGTGAGGGTATTTAATCCCATACCACATCTGCATCTCATATGTGTTATGATAGCTTAAAAACATAAATTTCCTGCTGTTTGACACTGATTCACGTACATTGTACAATTTCTGTATGAACTCCCTGACCTTTTTGGGTGTCGTGTCAAGTCAATCTGATGACAACTGGTCACATTATAAGAAATCAAATATTACACATCACAGGATAGGGAATTGAATTCTAAACATTTTGAATCTACTTACATGCAAATTGTATAAGAATTGACCGCGTTATGATAATAAAGGTCGTTGACCCCCCTGACTTTGACCCAAACCGCTAACAAAGGTAATTATGTCATTGTGTCATATCGTATATCACAAGATTGGGCATTGAATTCACAACATTTTGGCATTGGTTGCATGCAAATTTGATAAAAATCGACCCACTATGGCAAAATGACGATTTTGACCTTTTCATGCCCGACCTTGACCTTTGTACTCTTAATTTTGTAATTGGTATTAGAGTGTGGGGAACAGAACAGTCAACATTTTGGTGTTGGTTTCATGCAAATCGGATAAGAATTGACCGTGTTATGACTAAAACCGCACATTTTGCAATGTCGTGACCCCCCTGACCTTTGACTCCCAACCGCTAATAAGGGTTATTACGTCATTGTGTCATGTCACATATCACAAGATGGGGCATTGAATTCTGAACATTTTGGCATTAGTTGCATGCAAATTGGATACAAATTGACCGCGCTATGGTAAAAAGACGATTTTGACCTTTTCATGACCTTGACCTTGACCTTTGACCCGATCGCTCCCAAATCTAATCAAATGGTCCTCGGATAATAACCAATCATCCCACCAAATTTGCTGCGATTCAGTTCAATACTTTTGGAGTTTTGCGAATACAACAACAAACAAACAACACACAATTCACAAATGAATAAATAAATAAATAAATACACAGCGATCAAAACATAACCTTCGCAACAAAGTTTGCGAAGGTAATAATTCCTCACAATGACTATTCAGCAACAGACACTCACCCAAAATGTCATCTACAGGGAGGTCCTTTAGAAAACTAAGGAAAGGTAACCATAGTGCATCACATCCCTAATGACACCCTCCCCACCTTCCCATAACATCAACTATTATTCCTCATCCACCTTTTGCCACCCATTCAACTCCGTGCGGAGCACAGGTATATGCTAGTTATATATATATATATATATATATATATATATATATATATATATATATATATATATATATATATATATATATATATATATACGTACATATATATATAATGTTTTTCAAGCAATTTGAATGCAAGGTTCGGTGAACACATCGTTTTTTTGACATGTGCATCTCTTCTCTCTTACTCCTTCCCTAATCACAGAGATGGGATCTCAGAACATGTGGACAGCATCGATTTCCGGCTGGAGCAACTGCAGGACATGTTGTCTCTTCAGCAATTTGCGAATGACCCTTTCACATTGGTAGATGTCCGCAACAGAATCATAGGAGTGGAATAAGCGGGCAGGTTGAATTTCTGCACGTAAAGCTTTCCCAATTGCACTCGAGTGAAGGAAATGTACTGCAACAAAAATGGCGCAGGGTTCCATTGGGTTGAATTTCATGTTTTTATGAAACTAGGATACCCAGGGTGTGTTCCATTACCAATAAGCTTGCTATCGCTTGCCAAGCTAGCTATCGGGTTGAATTTCATGTTTTTATGAAACTAGGATACCCAGGGTGTGTTCCATTACCAATAAGCTTGCCAAGCTAGCCGTTCCTTATCACCAGTTTCGTTGGAGTGCTTGCTTGAGTGCTTAAGCCACTTGGCAAGCGCTCTACAAGCTTATTATCTCCGCCACCGAAGGTGGACGGATATTATGTTTTTGGTAATGGAACACATGCCCGCTCCTTCCAGGAGCAGCAGCAAGTGTCATGTTATTATCCTCTCTGAGGTTTATAGATTACGGTAGATCTCGGTTCGGGTCTGTTCGTCTGTCGGGGACGTGAAAAGCATAAAATGCTTCAAGAATGTCGGGTTTCCTCCCTTCCGGTTTTGTGTTAAACAGCAGTAGTGACTGTTTAAAAAGGTAATCATTCGTGTTTGTAGTTTGTTATATATTTTTTTACCTCTGGTTGGGGTGCCCCACAAAACGCCACAATAAGCTCTTTATACACGTTAACACGGTGTTTGTCCAAGGAGGAAAACCCCTTTAGGGAGGGAGGGGGGAATATTATTATCCCCGTGATTTTTGAAAAAAAATGGAGGGACATTGTAATCGGCTCCATCGCTCGATCTGTCTGTCCATCACGCTAGCTCCACCTAAACAGTTGTGCAGAAGTTCACCAAGTTTGGTAGTTATGATCACTACATGGTACAAATGTGCAAGAGCAGTGTCATTTTTGGACCTGCCCCATGTGGCAGGGTCAAAAGGTCAACTACCAAAAAATGCTATTTCGGGAACATTGTTAAATGAAACTTTGTGTATGTAATCACCATTTGGAGACGCATGAAATATGTAACAATTGTTTTGACCAGCGGTTCATTCCTCAGGGGTGGGTTTCTGCACCCCGGAGGATCACGGGTCAAAATGGGGAAGAAAAAAACCTCAAAATTTGATGTTGGGTCTTTCCTGGTGGAACTTTTTGCTATCTTTCAGTTTTGCTTTTGGTGGGAAGGATGGGGATTTGTGATGGTGCCCCAAAGACGCTTTAAGATGCCGAAGACCGTTTAAGATGGTTTAGACCCATAAGACCCTTTAGAACCATATGATCCTTACTATTTTATATTGTTGTTTAATGATATTAATGTTATGCTAGTATCGTTGGTGTTGTTATTACCTTCACCACAGGAGAGGGGTGCATTTGGGTCCGTTTGTTTGTCTGTCCGCACAGAACATGAGAATGTGTATTAATTACATTAGACCCTTTCAGGCCCACAAGATGCCTAAGACACTTTAGACCCCTAAAAACTCTTAAGACCCCTAAAACCCTCAGAACCCTAAGACACTTTGAGACAACTTGGGGCCTTTAGACCCTTTAGAACCCGAACACCCTTTTAAGATCCTCTCAACCCCAAAGACTCTTTAAGATGCCGAAGACCGTTTAAGATGGTTTAGACCCATAAGACCTTTTCGAACCATATGATCCTTAATACCCTGTAGACCCCTATCACCATTAATACCCTGGAGACCCCTATGACCCTATAGACCCTGTTACACCCTTTTGAACCATTACACCTCTTAAACCCTTTAGAACCCCGTAGACCCTTCAACTCCTTTCTACCCTTTAGATCTTTACACCTTTCAGACCTTTTAATACCCTGCAGATTCTTTGACCTTCAGACACTTTTTAGACGTTTTAAGACCCCTTCAGACAATTCTGACCCTTGAGACCTTAAATTACAGCCTTTTCGACCTCTTCCACTTTTTAAGACCATTTTGACCCATTTAGAGCTTTTGACCTTTACATCTTTCGACCTTCAAACCATTTGACCTTAATTTTTCATACTTTTGACCTTTACACATTTAAAACTACACCATTTAGAGTTTAGATCTTGGATTTGCAATCAACGACCTTTCATTTTGTACATCCTTCCACGTATTTGCCAAACAAAATACACCACACAAAACAACTCCTGGTGAGGGTCTGCAATCTCTGATTGCTCTTTATTGTTACTTTTGTTATTAGAAGGGGCCTTGGAAAAATGTCACGAATAAGCTATCTATACACCTCAACACAGATTTTGCCCAAGGCGGAAAACCCCCTTGGGGAGGGGGGTAAATTAAGTCAATACAACCTCCATCGTGTGACCCTTAGTCCTTCTGTCAAGTTTGGTTGAGATTGGATAAGTAACGACCAAATGTATCTCGGTCAGACAGACAGACACAGAATTGTGTATTTTAGGAGGATAGGGGAGATGTCTGCATGTATAAATGTGGATCATACATCCATTAAGTAGACCAGGAATCTGACACTCCATTAGCAGATGCCTCCCTGGTTCAACCCGTTATATTTAAAATGTACCCCCGATTCACCCCACCCCCACCTGGTGCTGATCCAAAACGACCTTGTTATCAATAATGGCTACGAACCAGCACAACCACCTTCGATCACCAAAAGCCATGTGCAAATCATGTCGGGTCTTTCTCTCTATCTGGAGGCCAATTTAAGGAGGCACGCACAGCGCAAGAGAGGGAGCGGGAGGGATGGGGTCAAGAGGACGAGGGATAGAGAGGGAGAGGGAGAGGGAGAGGGAGGGAGGGGGTTGGGAAATCGAGAGGGGGGGGGTTGGGAAGTCGAGAGAGACGGGGGTCGGGCATGTGGAGCACAACTGGAGCCATGTGGCACAGTTGCCAAGACATCTCATGGAAAGCGTAGATGCAGAGAGCATTGTATTTGTCAGGCTTCCCTGAAGCACTGCCCTCAGCCTGGCAGTTTTACCTCCTTGCACTTCCTTGTCCATTTGTTTTTATCCGATTTCCCCCTGCAATTTTTACTTTATTTTGCTTCTCCCCATCAATCCCCCTTTATCCTTGTGTACCTCTCTGCTTGTGCACATACATAAGGTTAAGAGAATGCTATATGAGCTTCTTGTGCCCTGGGAGTGAAAGGGATTAGGATCTTTATTTATTACTGCCTATCTAATGATTTTTTTTTATTTATTTTGTATTTCATGTCGGTGTTAAAATCATGTCTTATTTTCCCGCCATTACAACAATAAATTGAATGCAAGTAAAAAGGTGCAGAAACGTTTCCCATGCAGTAAAACTGAATTAAGCCATTTGCTCATTTCGGCCTTGAGTCTTGTATTTTCGGCACTTACTTGATTACTTTGGGCCTCGTGTCCAAGATTGTGACAATAGTTTGGTCCTGTGCAGCATTCATCCCTATCGTTCCTCCTTCACCATAACTTGCCAAAAAATCCTCGAGTGATCCTATATTGTCCATTGCTCCACTCTCCTCCATCCTTTTGTTGCAGATTTTTAATCCCAGTGACATTTCCCTGCCAGACATTGAGGGCCTTTCAACAGTGAGTGTTTGTCTCAATTGTCACTTTTTTTTTCTATACAAGTGTCCAGACTCATGGAGGAGCTCAACGACAAGGGGAATTAGACTTGCAGACAACCAAAGTGTATAGGTGGAGGAGGTATACGAATAGGAAAGGAGAAATAACACAAGAATAATAATTGCCCAGAAAGGTCATGAGAAAGGACACCATCAAGGGCCACTCACAGTTTCCACTCAGATGAAATCTGATGATCACTTGAGCAGTGGACTCTGAATACCAAAGCAAGAAGATTTCAAAATTGAAGTTGCATGCCAGACTGTGTCAAAGGGTCGAGATATATCCAGAGAGATGATTTGAACCTCTTGCTCATAGTTTGGGGCCTTTCCATCACACTGCTGTATCAGACAAGAACTGTTTAACAAAATCCAAAATAGAGGAGGTTAAGTTACTTGTGAAAAGGTGATGATTGTCTAAATTTTTGTTTTCCTAGATTTCAGATTTATTAATAGTGGGGCAACTTAGCATAACAATTGTGCATTTTGTGAGGAAAGCACCAAATTTGGCACACTAGTTAGGCCTATCATATTATGAACAGATTTGGATATGGGCCATCTCAAAATTTTTGATGGCAGTGGAAAATGGCTGCCACAGCCATCGGCGCTGAATTTGAGATGGCCCAATATCCAAATCTGTTCATTATATGATAGGCTACTAGTGTGCCAAATTTGGTGCTTTCCTCACAAATGCACAATTGTTATGCTATATTTAGCTAAGTTGCCCCACATAACTCCACCACTGAAGGTGAAGGAGATTATGTTACACCGTCTGTTTGTTTGTGTGCAAGATATCTCAAAAAGTTGTGGACGGATTCGGAAAACTTGGAAGACACGTTGTGTTTGTGGCAAGGACGAATTGATTCGATTTTGGTGAAGATCTGATACGATAATTATTTAATTTTAAAAGTGATTCTTCACCATTGATAGGGCAAAAACGATATATAGCATGATATCTCAAAATGTATTGGGCCAGATATGTTCTCGTGGTTCAGGCATTACCTGTGGAGGTATGCGCTCTACCGAGGCCCTTCCAGTTTTTATTGTACTTATCTATGCCGAAGTGACCGCTGATTAATGTGACCTTTGCACGTCTCCAGTCGGTTCACTCCAAATCTGATTTGTACATGCTGCAGTCCCCTCAACAGTGGGGGTGGGGTGGGGTGGGGGAGCAGTGGCAGAGAGAGGGAGAGGGTAGGAGAGAGAGAGGGATGGAGGATGGAGGAGAGGGGAGGGAGGACGGAGGAAGAGAGGAGTAAGGATGGAGGGAGAGAGGAGGAGGACGGAGGAAGAGAGGAGCAAGGATGGAGGAGAGAGGAGGAAGGAAGAGAGGATGGAGGAAGAGAGAGAGGACAGAGGGAAGGGGGAGAGTTGGGAGGAAGAAGAGGACAAGAGGGGAGGGGGAGAAGAGGGAGGAAGAGAGAGGAGTGAGGGGGAGCAAGGGTGGAGTTAGGAATGGGGGAAGAGTTCCATATAAAATGGGGTGGGAACATTTAAAACCCACGCTATCCACTTGACAAAGGCCTGCCTGCATGCTCGCACATGCACAAATAGGAAAAAAAATTGCGAGTATTTTTGAATATTGAGACGAGACCTTCCCTCGGGATTTGAGACTTCACTCAAGTGACTTATTGACAACTCTGTTGCAGAGTGATTCTCGTGATTGCAAGTGATTGTCATCCTGCTAAGAGGGCAATTCGCGCATTGCGTTCCTCCAAGCCCATCCCTCGGTGTACTGCAGTTAGAGCAGAGGGTGATGGGCTCTTGATTTTTATTTGGATTTTGGTTAGATTTTTGGTGAACTGATTCGATTTTGGTGAAGATCCGGATCTGACTACTATAATTTTTTGAGAGATAGGGCCAAAAATGATATATCGCACGATATCTCAAAAAGTTGTGGACGGATTCGGATGAAACTTGGTGGACATGTTGGGTGTATGACGAAGAATTGATTCATTTTTGGTGAAGATCCGAATCCAGATCGAGATACGATAATTTTTTAAGTGATTCTTCACCATTGAGAGATGGGCCAAAATGATAGAAAGCACGGTGTTAAAAAAGTTATGGAAGGATTCGGACGAAACCTGATGAATGAGTTGGGAAAGTGATAAGAACAAGGTGATTAGATTTTGGATCGGCCTATCAGTGGGATACAAAACGTAAACTGTTCACCCTGGTGGAGGGATGTGCTCTGCTGAGTGCCGTTCCTGTTTAACTGTTTAAGTGGTGAATTTTTCCAGAATGCAAGATGAAAATATGGTATTTTTTTCAGGCAAACTGAATAAAACATGTTGTTTATAAGGTAACCATATAAGGCAACCAAAGGAACAAATGCTGAAATAGGAACAAACAATACGGATTGTTGAACAATGACGCTGGTCATAATTGTGGCCAACATAACTCAAACAGTTAAGCATGCAATTACTCCAGTCTATGTCGCTTCAGATGCAAGACCTGATGGAAGAGGTACATAAAGAAGGTGATGGATGCAGCAGTCTCCACGACTCCGGTATATTTTAAAGATCTACGTGACCACCTGTTTGTTTTTAGTCTGTGCAGGCTCCTAGCTCTGCATTAGTCCAGCCGGCAGTAGCCTTCTTCCTCTGCTTGGTCTGGTTTGCACTCGCTTTTTTTTCCAATTTGGTCTTCCCCTGCTCTCCTCCCCTTTTACAATTCCTTTGAGCTCATGCAAGATTCCTGTGTGCTTATTGACTTGTGGGACTACGCCCAACAGTTTAACATCTCAATTTTTGCTTTCAACCCAGTTGCCCTTTCCATCAGAAGAATCGTTTTAGTTTTATTCACCAACTTCTTTTTTAATCCTGAGCTTTTTGGGGGGGGGTGGTGGCGTAAGTGATCTGAGTTGGTGTGGAAATGAATTAATTACTTTGCTCTTCTGAATTGGTATTTGTACAGCGGTTCACATAACTGGTACTCAGATACTCCGTGCGCGTTTAAAAAAAAATGCTGACTTCAAAGATTCTCCGAAAGCTCAAAAGCGTACGAGCACAACAGAGACTTTTGATGGAAGGTTTTCTCATCTCGTGTAGATCAGATTCTTCCGTGATAATTCTGATATACTGTGATTTCATAATTGAATTGTACAAAATTAAGCTTATAAATTACAAGATTATGTTGTATTATAACTTGTAACTTCTAAGATTAAAAAAAAAAATAGATCTTCGGAGAACGAGCTAGCGAAGAGGAAGGAGGCTCAGGAGCGTCCAGAACGAAAAAAAAAAAAAGAGTGGTTTGCGAGTGTCTTGGCTGGAGTGAACGTTCTGAGAGACTACTTACAGAGGAGTCAGATGCATACAAAGCTGAGTGGTGCATTAAAACTCAGAGTGGTTTTTTGGGAAAGCAGACGAGTGCGCTCGAAGCTGCCAAAATTTTTTTTTCGTGAGTTCCAAACCATTTCTGCTGTTACTCATTGGAGAACCTAATTTAAAAAATAATAATTGTGTGAACCTCTGTATTTGTATCATCATTGTTATTATCATTTGCATATCGTGGGTTGAGAGACATAATGTTGTAACTGAAAATTTCCCATTTCCTGCAAATCGCTAATGAAAGATAAATGGTGTTGAAAGACATGTCGAGAGCCATTTTATTCAATTTCGCCAAAAATGCAGTTACAACATTATGTCTCTCAACCCACGATATGTGGAACTAATTGTTCCACTTTTTTGTTTTCTCCATTCTCTGACATTTCTGTGCCTGTTTTTAGGGAAGCAGCTCGTACAATATCCAGCTCCGATGCCAGCAGTTTCGCTCCTTGACACCGACATCCCTTCACTGTTGGAAAATTCGCCCTTCATTTCGTCTGACCTATTTGAGCTCTCCGGGGATACGAACGACTTTGGATCGAGCAAGGATGAACAGGGGTCACCGGTCAATGATTCACATAAATCCAGCTCCTAATCATCCACTTGCCTCGTATACAAAACACTCGATGTGCAAAACGGCGCAGTGGACGCTATGCCAAAATCGTACCCTAAGAGCCTGTGCACCCCTCCATCTCGCAGTCCTTCCAAGCATCATTCTTTCTTCAATACCACAACAGGAATACCTGCTCCTCAGTGGATCTGTAATGTCATTCAGCAGAAGTGACTGTCCACCCAGCTACTCTGACATACTTAGTGTTTGAGCATTGGATTAGTTGGTACTGGCATTGAAAGTAGCATTGCAATGGTGATGACAATGGCCCAATACAGCAGTGTGAAGCTCTTTGTTTTCTAACAAAGAATTAACACACACACAAACACAACACGCACACACACACGAGGTGTGTTTAAAAAGTATCCAACCTTAATTTTTCGTGCGTAAACAAATGAAGCTAGGGAGGCGTGGTTTGGCACGTATGTAGGCGATCCTAATCCGTATGCGTGAATATTTTCCCGCCTGCAGAAGCTGTCAGTCGCCGACAGACCGCCGATGAGTGAGGAAGTGTAAGTGAGCGCCGTCGGATTTTCGTTTTTGACAAAATGACGGAAAAACTTGAACAACGCTACTGCATCAAATTTTGTGTAAAGCTTGGCGATTCCCAAGTGGAAACGATCCGCAAGATTCAACAGGCCTTCGGGAACGAAGCAATGGGCACCACACAGATAAAAGAGTGGTACTACCGCTTCAAAGATGGTCGCACATCAGTGGAAAAGTGAAGCGTTCTGGTAGGCCTCAACATCCGAAATGAGATCGTCATTGACCAGGTGAGGACCTGCTAATGCAGGATCGTCGAATCACGATCAGAGAACTTGCAGACGAGGCGGGCGCAGCATTGGATCCGTTCATCCATTGTGACTGAGGATTTGGGCTTAAGGAGAATCTCAGCGAAGTTCGTGCCAAAGCTGCTAACGATCGAGCAGAAGCAACTCCGTTTGGAGATCGCACAGGACATGCTGGAGACTGTGAACAGCGATCCCAACTTCTTAAACACAGTGATCACTGGTGATGAGACCACAGTGATCCGTCATTTTGTCAAAAACGAAAATCCGACGGCGCTCACTTACACTTCCTCACTCATCGGCGGTCTGTCGGCGACTGACAGCTTCTGCAGGCGGGAAAATATTCACGCATACGAATTAGGACCCGCCTACATACGTGCACCAAACCACGCCTCCCTTGCTTTATTTGTTTACGCACGAAAAATTAAGGTTGGATACTTTTTGAACACACCTTGTACACACATACACACACACACACACTAAAGGTGGCTAACACATTGGAACGTGAAGAGGTTAATGTAGTTTTGAATTTAAAAATTTTCCAGTGCAGTACCACGCCTCACATCTGTCCTGTTGCCCACCGATTCAAAGGTACATCTGGAATGTTCATATGGATCAGACCGATACAGCAAAGTTATTTTGAGGTCAAAACGCAATTGTTTGGCTTATTGGTTATGTTACCTGACCCTTCGTGATGTGATCCACCTGTTGTACCAACCAGCAGCGATCCCACTTACCAGTTGTTGGCCCGACCAGCAACGACCTTCTTTGCCGGTCGTTGGCTTGAACCACGGTTACCTGCCTCCGATTGTTGGCTCGATGCTCAGCTGTCCAGCTTGCTGGGTGTTGGCCAAACCTGCGGTGATCCAACTCTTAACGCTCCACGTTTGGAAGATGCTAAGCATCATCATATTGCTGCAATGATGCAAAGAAAATGAAGACGCCATCATTTGTTGTCATTTTATTTGCACCAATGGGCCGTTAGTTTGTATTATAATTTTACTTGAAAGCTGATGAGTTTACTTTAGAGTGCAGAATCAATATTTTGTACCTGTATCCTCACAACGTAGACCATCGTCGTTTTGTTTCAAGGCACCTTGCCAGAAGTTCATGTTGCAGTTGCACGTAGGCTCTCCTCGGTTTTGTTTATCATTCTAGACGGATACTGTTCTTTTAGGTTGAGTATATCATGGATTAATTTAGTGTTTGAATGACAAACCCATCGTAGGTGATTTTCGCCGAAAATCTCGAATGGAAAATGCACATCTTGCCCCGATGTAACACGGATAACATGCTAGCCAAACGCACCAGTCGTATCTTTCATATTCAGGAATCGTACAGTTAAACTTTGCCAATGTGATAAGCCTCCATTACAAGTTGTAAAATACTGTACCAACGGCTATCAAACATTTCCTGCACAGGTTGCATTCTGGTTAAAAAGGGGAGTTTATTCATTTCTTTCCAAAGCAGTACAGCAATTTTTTGGGGGTTCTCTTTTTGAAATTCAAGCTTTAAAGTATCGGTTGTTTCATTGTGTACAGAAGCTGATGGGCGTTGTAAACATTTGCAAAACAATAAACAATAAAACCTGTGCCTGTACGTGTCAGGTTTATGCAAGGACAATCCTCTGGAGTGGTAAAGATGTACATTGTTTACGACGGATTGTTTGAATCCAAGAAAATGTTGAGGTTATTGTCCCCACCCTTTTCCATTGACCGAAAGCATGGTTTTGACCAGGATGGCCGTTGGGCCTTATGTTCCATTCCTCCTGCCTGGCGCTGATCCAGAATATCGTTCGTGGAAAAGAAGACGATCGGGATGGATGCGCATCGGCAACGGCACGGGGAGTTGCGTGAAGACAAGGTGGGCTAAGCTTGGATTTTTTTTTCTTTATATCATTATATGTGACACTTATTTTGGTCAGACAAGAAACACCAAACTCTGTAGCATTGTGGTTAGTGCCTCCACTATGAGTCTGGGAGGTCAGTGGTTCAAGTCTGGCCCTGGCTGAGTCAGACCAAATACTGCACTTGAAAAATCATACGTCTTCTTTGCTCGACACTCAGCATTTAGAGGGTAGAGCACGGACAACCCCCGTATGTTTGCTATCGAACGGATGTTCAGCTAAACACCCGTTAGCAGGCACTTGACTGTTGGTGGACATTAAAGATCCCTCGAGGTCTGTCTTATAACGTCCAGTCGGTATAGCAAATCACTGTCCCGTTAACTTTTTGCTGTGGATAGAATATTTTTGTCTACCATATACGATGGTGAGTGCTAAAAGATAATGTTACGACATACAAGCTGAAGTACGCGGTTTTGCCCGAGCCGTTCGGGACCCAGAATCACTTGCACACAAAGAAATTCGATGCAATATGTATTGAAATATTTCCTGCATGACAAATTGGGGAATGTTGGCCTTATGGTTTCGTATGAATTACCAATCTTGGGTGTTGCAAAATGCGCTTGGACTTGTATCGAAATGCTTCACCTTCTAAGGATGCCCAACATGGAGGCTGCTTGTCTTGCACGCTGATCCTCAACCCGAGCCTGTGTCTGAATTGACCTGTAGAGTGCCATTCTCTTTGCCTCTGATTTGTTTCTGTCCATCAGGGGTCTTTTTCGGTGGCATTTGGTAGTATTTATAATGCAAGTAAGGTTGGTTAAGATATTTCTTAACAGAAGTGTTCCCTTGGGAGTTTCCTTGAAAGTTGACTATCAGAATCAAAAATATATTGGTGGCCCAGAAGCAGATCACTTGCACACAAAGTTTGTTTTCATGACCTGGGCATGCAAAATGAAAGAAATAAATAAAAATCGATTAATTAGCATCGTTAATTGACCCCATGTAATTTCCGCTAACAGGTGTTCGATCACCAAGCATGAACAAGGTGGTGTTCTAATAAATCCGGAGGGGGCAATGCGTCCTAAATGGTCCTTTTCCAGAGCTATCTCTGAGTGCTAGTGAAGCCACCAGAAGTGTTCCAGCGGGTATCTTACCGTGCCGATCTTGGTGATGCGGCAGATTAAAATTTTAAAAGGCAACAAACAGATCGCACAGAGACTGGGAGGATTTGAGGTAGGGGATAAAGGTACTAAGGGAATACACAATTTCCGTTATGAGCTTGCATACATAATATGACCTCAGCATATGATCTCCACAATACATATTACTTGATCGCGACAGTGTATAAGCAACATACCTGAACATGGACTTAAGGCCTGAACATGGACGTGTTGTAATAAACCTCTGTAAAGCAATCTTTTCAACAACAGGCACACGTGTAGACACTAACAATTAAGTTTGTGTTCTTGACAACAAATCCCGACAACCTCATATGATCTTCACAATACATATTACTCAATCGCTCCCAGGGAAGAAACCCAGGCAATGTATAAACACAAAACCTGATTGAGGCCTGAAGTCCAAAGATCTGGTTTTATC
>CM068959.1:13560377-13570867 GCA_035128595.1 Eptatretus atami | reverse complement strand
ATATATATATATATATATATATATATATATTCTCATGATAGCTTGATACCTGACAAGTGACGACCTCTTGATAAATTGTGAAACCTTGATATACATCTCCATGATAACTCACTATATATACCCTGATACCTCACTACATGATAGCTCGCTATTCCCTGATACCTTACTACAGTACATGATAACTCACTACATGATAACTCGCTATACCCTGATACCTCACTGTATGATAACTCGCTATTCCCTGATACCTCACTACATGATGACTCGCTATACCCTAACACCTCACGACATGATAACTTGCTACACCCTGATACCTCACTGCATGATGACTCGCTATACCATGATACCTCACTACATGATGACTTGCTATACCCTGATACCTCACTGTATGATAACTTGCTATACCCTGATACCTCACTGTATGATAACTTGCTATACCCTGATACCTCACTACATGATAACTCACTATACCCTGATATCTCACTGTATGATAACTCACTATTCCCCTATACCTCACGACATGATGACTCGCTATACCCTAACACCTCACTACATGATAACTCGCTATACCCTGATACCTCACTACATGATAACTCGCTATACCCTGATACCTTATATATGAGAGAGAGATAAGTGGGATATCGTAGTAATATCGATATCACAGTATAAACAACAATATATTTATTTATTTTATTGTTAAGACATTATAGGATTGTATTTGATTTATTTTATGTGATATAAATATTAGACATATATACGCGATTATAATCGATCGATAAGCAATATGTATCATTAGTATACGATTATACAATACAAGTGTACATTGAGCATATATGATTAGTGTGGAGTGATACAGTGTATATATAGAGGCGGCATTGGTACGGCGTGGGTGGAATTCGCATAAAATCACAGCATGCCATGGGTCCGATAGGGGTAGCGGTATTATCTGAGATCCATGTGTAGCTTAGGCGTCCAGACATCGTATGTTAGAAGGGAATTAATGGTTCGATAAGAACGGCTGGCGATCACTTTGATCTATGGCGTTGTTGTATTCTGTTGCCTTTGGTTTCGAACCAACCACTCGCAACGAGTCAACAACTAAGCCAAGGACACAACAAACTGGCTAACTGACACGTCACAACAACGGGTAGCTCCGCACCCTCACAGACGCCTGTAGTAAGAACAAAAACAGACTAAACAACCCAACAAGAAAAGAAAGCCATTCCGGAATCTCAACGACGCTGAACATTACCATCGACGCTCATCCTCAGCGGTCTAACGGATGACGACGATTATGCAGATAAAAGAATATAGATCGGTCACAAGACGCAGGTGGAGGATGGGAACGGGAAGGGGAACGCCACCCGATTTCTCGGAAGCGCCTAGAGGAAGGTGGAGCAGAGAAACAGAGTGCGGTGGGCGGCGGGCGGTATAGTGAGAAGCACGTGTAAGGTCAGGGAGTTTAAGAAGTATTTAGACATCTCGATGTGCTATGCGTGAAAGCAATGCTGGAAATAAATTACTTGTCTCGTGTCTGAGTTGGACGTACGTGTGGTCTACTGATGGCTCGTCAATCGGTCGAGGTGCAGCAAAATATCGGACGTGCTGGTCGGAGATGGTACAGTCATCGAGCGGCGCGGCGTAGGCAACGTCGAGCGAGGCCGGCGCCGACCGAACAGACTCGATCGGAAGTCACAGCGCACTCGTAGCCGAGGGGAACCACGTGGAGACGGACGCCAGGGATACTCATCACACGTCTCAGGAGAATTTCGCTGACTCTCGCATTTTGTTGAGGGTTTTGTGGGGAACGATGAGATGGGTGTCGGCGCCAAGTCGTGAGAGTAGTATTTGTTTATTAAGATGTCGTCGTTCGCGTTTATCGGATAGTATGGAAGCTTCGATGGCGTTACTTTGATTTTCTGGTTTGATATATGTGATTTCTTTAATTATTGATGTGTTGGCTGAAAATAGTGGTGCTATGAGCGTGTCGCTAGTGTCCTGTCTGTGTAATAGTCGTCCCTTGTTGGTAATCTTCTTCACCGTGATGCGCGTCTTCTTCTTTGGTCTCGATGTTGTTTCATGTAAAGTGGGTTGTTCGTGGCTATGCCGGCGCCGATAAATTTAATCTACTCGCCAATGGCCGAACGATAAGTCACGCTCGGGTTATCCGTGTAGGCTCCGGACGGAGCAGCTTAAGCGGATACGTGTCGTAACGTCTGGCCTGTTGGCAGGTTTACATACAACGGTAGGTTTACGGCGTGCGGTGTCTTAGGTTATAGTTTGAGGTGTTCGGCGTATTATCACATTCTTAACGCGCGGGTAGGGAATTGAGCGACTGGGTGTGAGTCCGAAAGGTCACAGCGTGACTGGATCTCCGGGTTAGAGGCGTCGGGAGGTCACGACTGATATTGTACGTGCCGGTGGTGTTCGAGGCGTTCGAGATTCGAGTCACGTGGCCGAATTCGCACGGTCCGAAGGCGTGGAACTTCGCACACACGGGCATGTATCTAGGGAGCTGTTGATTCGAAATCCCTGACGGCTCAAGGCTGAAATTTCATATAGTGGAATATCGGTCAGAGGAAGGACCCACTCCGATTCCCTCTAATACGGAGGCGATATAAATATTACCCTTACGTGAGATAAGATTGCAAGTTCAAGGCGAGCGGAGGAGGCGGGATAAAAAAGTGTGGTTAACTGAGTTAATGAGTGATGAGACAATGGCCAGGAAGCCGCGTTGAGGAAGGCTATTTCTGTACCGTACTACAACAGGTGGAAAGGGCTCGATTGTACGGTCTTCATCTGGTCGTTTATTTTTGTATTACAATCTCCACAGACACGCAGATGTAGGTCAGTGGAGTGGCTCAGGGCAGGTGACCGAATGGCGGGAATTTTATGGAACTCGTGTCATGAAGAATAGACCAAACGAAAGCGAAATAGAATACGGCAATGCGAGTATGAATGAAGGAAATGAGAAGTAGAGTCGGGGTGAGAACGCAGCAGAATAGCTGGCCAATGCATGCAGGCGGGCATGAAACAACAGGAAGTGCGTGAATTGGCGGAGCAGGCCTGACAGTGTGGAGCGAGGAGCTGGGGGTGAGGGTGGCACTGGTTGTCGGGCAGACCTTGGGTGCAGGCGGGTGAGGAAAAATATATTATGGGTGAAACGATGTCGTTCACGAGAGGAAGTAAAAATAGTGGAGGTGTGAAATGAAGGACTTAAATGTACATGAAGCGAAATGAGAGTTGATAAGCGTGGGTACGGGAGTAAAAGAACTGGAGACAGGAGGATATATGGAGACGCGTGATGAGAGCAAACAAGAGGGCAAGAGTTAGAATGAAACAGTTAGTAGACCATAAGAAGTGCGGAGGTGTGCAGAGATAGAATGAAGAATTGGAGATGAAAGTAGGAGTTATCAGAAGAGAACAAGAGTACGAATTTACAGAAACGAGTTGAGGATGGTGAGAGAGGAAAGATACGAGAACGGAGGATGAAACGATTAGAGGAACACACTTGTTTAGTCAAGGATTGAACATTTAGAACAAAGCAAAGTCGAGTGTGCTGAAAATGTAGAAAGGCTCTGGAGGTTACAATAACTGAGCGTGAGGTATGTTGAAGAGAAGGAAAGAAGCGAGAAATGGTGATGAATTTGAAACGTTAAGGAACAGAGCTGATACAAGAATCGAAGCAGCTGGAAGCGAAGGCCAGAATGAAATGAGTCGGAGAGCAAAGAAAGAGTAATAGATGGTAATGACAATGAGACAGTAGAAGGAAAAGTATGTCGGGGGATAATGGTAATGGAACAGAGATTGGCAGAATGGGAATCTAATAGAAGTGGATATAGGAAATACAGAAGCAAAAGGATGAGACAAGTGAGAAAGAATTGTCAAGTTGAGAGAGAATAATTCTGAGATGTGCAGAATTGAGGAAGAAAAGAAGACAGTGGGAATAAAAAACTGAAAGAGTATGAATTTGAATTGGAAGCGACAGTGACGAAAGAAATGTAGGTTGAATACGGAAGTTGAAGGAGCGACGATATGAAGAGAGAGGAGAAAAATGATGGAGATTGAAGGACACAACGTGAGATTGATGAGGGAAACGATGAGAACATGATGGGATACTGAAAAAATCAGAAAGGGACATGAAGCGAGGTTGAACAATTTGGAAAGAAAGAGGCAAGCTGGATGCGGAATAGGTAGAGGCAGAAGAGACTGCGAATGAAACTACAAAGCGGAAATTAACACACATGTAAGAAAACCATGAACTGCAGAAGATGAAACAGAGGAAAAAAAGGAAGAATGTAATGAGAAGGCAGTCAAAATGAGACACAAGAAGAATTAACCTATAAGTGAAGCAAACCATGGAAGAACTGGGAATGGAAGATCAAGAGAGGAAGCAATGGAAGGTAAGTTATAAGAAACGAATGAAACATCAAGGAAGAAATGTGAGTCAATTGAGTGAGAAACGAGTATGAGATTGGAAATGAGGACATGAGGAGAGTGGGAGAGGAAAAAAACATAAATGTTTTGAATTAATGAACTGAGAGGAGAGAATGAATTGAAAGTCAGAGAGATGGAAAAATCCAGAAAGAAGACAGAATATAATAGGGTATAGGAGACTAAGGAGATAGAGGAAAATAGGAGGAGAGATGCAGTGAGTAAGTGAGGAGGTTCATAGAACATGGAACAGCGACACAACAGGAGTAGTGGAGATTATGGGGGTGAGGCTGGGACTGGGGTAAGCCGGGTGATAGCTGATGGGCTGCGTCCAAGGAAGCGAGGGAGGAAGTTATGTTCCATCCTGGCGCGAGAGTCACAGCCGAGGTGGGTTCGGCTACGATGCAAGGATTGACGCGGGACGAAGTGCTGTGGTAGGTGCACGGTGCTAGCTTGGGTGGTATAGAGCCCGGGACCTTGTGTGGATACGAATCCTCGCAGTGTGGTTGTGACAGGGAAGTGTGGTGTGTTTGCGAAGTGTGGCGACATCGTGCTTTTGCGGCATCGCTAAGGTGAGTGTAGTCCCTTATGTCGGTGTGGAAGCAGACCGAGTGTGTGATTGTGTGGTGGCAATTGTGTAGCGGAGTGCGATGCTTCCCAGGTAGCCGTGTTGTGAAGAGGGGCACAGAAGGTGATGAGGGCACCGGTGGTGTGGAGGGACAGCGGTTGCGGTGGATGACACGGGGGGTGGAGGCGTGTGCGCGATTTGCTTAGTCGCTTGTGTGTGATTATGTTCTATCGGTGTGCTGAGTAATTATTATTGTGTATTTGTGTGTGTGTGAGGCTCTTGTAACTGTAGAGGGGAGATGTCGGGTATGGGCGTGGAGGCTGCTCTGATGCATAGCGACTCGTGCGTGCTCCTCGTATTGGAATGAGTGGGTAGTCTTATAGTGGTAGTGAGTCTGTGCGTCGTAACATCGGCAGGTGATGCGTGGATAGGTAGACGGAGAAGGACGGTGCAGAAGATCGGGAATAGAGCTGGTGATTAGGCGGAGATGTACTTGTTGTGGGGAATAGGCGGTTGTCACCGCCCAGGCGAAGCGAGCCGGAGGCGGAGTTATAACGTGCTGTGCGCGACCAGACGAGACGGCTCCCAGCGGTTGCGGAGTGAGAGCCGCCGTAAAGAGACTGGCAGGCGGGGTGGACGGTTTGACCGGATCCGGCGGACCGTGGACATAGTTTAGTCAGATATCCGGATTCTGGACGTAGGATGGGTGTCATCCATCGGCGATGCGTGTGTTAGGCCCGAGCGGTGCAGAAGCATGACATGGTGTTGCGGTGGGGAGCCCTCCTGGCACTGCGAGGGGTTGCTCTTGGGGGTGCGAGGGGTGACGCATGCATGCACGTGGGTTAGCAATCCGGCAGGGAGGGTGAGTTCGCTTGTCGGTGTGGTAGCTGGAGTACAAAGGGAGGGACGAGTTGTAGCAACAGTGGTCAGCTGCAATGAGACGTCAGTAAGGGGGCAATGAAGTTGCGGCAGAGATAGTGATATTGCTTCTGATATACGATGGCGCGATGGTGCTCGCGCGTGAAGTGTGGCATTAGCAAAAATTTAAGCGAAGCAGAGCCTGCGCTACTCAGGGTGGTACAGGAAAATTCGCGCTGGGGCGAAGGGGTGAAAGACGGCACTTGTACTGGGCAAGGGATGAACTAGCGTAGGAGGAGAAACGGTTAGGCGTCAGTATAGATAGGCGGCTTGCGATGTGAGGCATATGGGGTAAGTCCTGCATAGGGCGCGTGGAATTTGGATTAAAGGCTAATGGAGTGTAAGGCAGGGATTTAGGTTATGGGAAGGTGGGAAAAAAGATTTGGAGACAGTGCAGACTGTGAGGTGGTAGAGGGAGACGAGCTTAGCTACGTAGGGTGTAATAGGAACGGTGACTAGTAGGTGTAGAGGGAGGACGGTGGGAGCACGAGTTAGTTTAAGGGGAAGGTAGAATATGAGGATAGATGGATTCAGCGATGTGTGTGTTGGGAAGTGTAAGGATGAGTACTAATGGTGAGGTAGTAGTGAGGCCACGGGTTAGTGTGATGTTGGAGTGAATGGGAGGATGGGCATGGTGCGATGAGTTGATGTGGGTGGGAGAGGTAGTGATCCGCCGATATAGTGGACCTCGTCGGTCAGTGTAGAGGTGATGTTAGTAGGGAGTTAGTTTACAAATTAGTAGGAGAATGGAGGGTCGTCATTTGTTGTTCGGGGGAAGTAGGAACTTCGAAACTTCTCGTTTGGGGGTGCAGGAAGCCTTTGACGGCTGGAAGGCGTGGCTGCTGCGGAAGGAAGAACGGTGAGTATCGGTGAGGTGGGTACCACGGGCACCGGATAGTGTCACCGTTGGTTAGGGCCAGGGCGCATGGGGGGCCGGTTGAGGCGGTGTGCGCACGGGTTGCGCGCGCATTGTGGTGCGGGGGCTCGGGAAGCGCCAGTGGGCAGGGGTGAGCCTCGTAAAGGGGCCCGGGGCGCCAGCAGCTGCCAGGGTGTGGCTTTCAGGAGGGAGTTGCCATGGGGAGCATCCCGCGTGTTGGAGCCTGGTTAGGCTCGGGAGGCAATGTGAGGTTGCAGCGGGTGCCATTGTAGGGTTCCGGCAGAGGTAGTGCTGGCCAAAGGAGACACGCGTCCACAGCCTCCAGAAAACGCGTTGCAATGGGGCAACTGAGTGAAATTAGAGTGCGAAGGCCGAAATTTGAGAAGGAATCAAACAAAGGCGACGGGAATTACATTGGGTTGTTAGGAACCATGGGTGTATAGCGAGAGGTCGCTATGTCGAAAAGCCAAGGGTAACGTCTAAACCACAGTTACCCTGTTAGCGGAAGCATAGGATGTGTACCCCGCAACATCCATGACCCCTCTCAGCGCTGCCCAATCCTCCCCCCCCCCTCGTCTTAGTGGGCAGCCGCGGACCACTTAGGCCTAATCCGCTGACATCTGCGGGAGGCCCCATACGGTTGAGGCCTAGTCTGGGCCCGATCCAAGGATCCCATACTCCACTATTCCGCCTACACGGAGGGAATGTAGAAGGGTTGGGGAATAGGTCACGGCCCGGCACGACTCAGCCCACCAAAAAATAAAAAAACCAACACGAAAAAAGAATATAGAGGAAAAATACTGATAGCGCAAGAAAGTAGAGAGCAAGTAATAAACAAACAGACAAACAACAGGTACAACAATTGGCCAGCGGAAGGATATAAAGAGTATATGGAATAAAAGAAGGAGAATAAAAAAAAAAAAAAAAAAAAAGGAATATAAGACGTGAAGCCGGCACATAGCGCGCCAGTGGGAGGGAGACAGGAGACAGAGAATAGAATCGCAGACCAGCTTCAGCGATAGGAAAACAGCACACAAACACGTGCAAAATCGCACAAAACTAATAATAGAAACAAAAAAAAGAGCAGACAAAACACCCTCGCTAGCTCCTGCTGTATAAAATGACCAAAAAACTCGCGCCCTGGCGCCCTTCGTCGCTAAGACTGCGTTTTGGGCCGGTTCTGTCCGCTGTGTTGTGCCTGGAGTTGGGCTTTTTACTGCCGGCTTGTTATGCGTGTTCTTTTTGCCCTGCCTGCCCGCTGCCCCGCGCTGCTGTCTGCGTTTGCCCGCGTCATTTGGCTTTGCCCCCCGGGTTCTTCCATCGCGCTGCCCGGCTCGCGCCCGCCCCTGTTGCCGCTGCCCGGCCTGTCCTGTGGCGCTGCACCACGGCTGCTGGGGCGTGCACCGTTTTCTTTTGCTCCTATCTTTTTCCTGTGCGTCCACTTGTCCTGGCCCGTGGTTTAGTGTAATTATGAAGTGTAAGGCTAAGTAGGTGTATTGTAATATGAGTGTGCCCTCGCATGTTGTCTTATCGCCGCAATTTTTTTAAGTCGTTGTCTGTGTGAGTTGTTTGTTTTAGTTAGTTACGACAGCGCCCTCGAGTGTGATTTATTTGGGGAAACGATACATGGATTGTCGCACTCAGGGACCGTAGGGTAAATGTAAGTACTAGGGGAGAATACACAGTGAATTGCAAGCACGATTAATTGTGACGACCGGGACGAGTCTGTAAAAAGGGTGGAGGGTGTGTTTCGCGTTGGAAATTCGAACAGCATCAGGTCCAATAGGTGATTGTATCTGTTTCTAGAAGTCCATGTGAGTTTAGCTCCAAAACCGATTGTATAGAGGAATTATATAATTCTATTCGGAGCTGGCTATCTCTGTGAGTTAGGGCGTGGTTTTCTGTTTACGCTTGATTTTTCGAACCAAGATATTCAGTGCAACAACGGCAACAACAATAACAATCTACCACCACACTGCTAAAACGGCAGCGCCGCCACCGTCGATCAAGAACCGAACGCCACATCTCAAGCACACGCTACTACACCATCGAAGCCATCGCATCTCAGTCTAACATAACGCGGTTGTTTGCTGCGCTGTGAGGCGTCGAAGACGGGTCTTGCCTCTGTGCCTCACAAGAGGAGGTGGAGGAAGAGAGGGAACGCTCCCTTACTCGAAGCGACCTCGAAGGAAGTGTGGAGGCCAGAAATCAGGGACGTGGTCGCGGGCGGATATATGAAGCACACGGGAAGCAGGAGTTTTAAAGAGTTTTTTCAAGTTCGTAGGTGCTTCGTGCTGCTGATCTGCTTTACTTCGTCTCGTCCTGCCTCTCTCTGGTCTGCTGTGCGTGGTTACGGTGGTAGGCTCGGTCGGTGCTCAGTTCGTGGCGTCGGGCAGCACGGAGGGCGGAAGGCAACGGCGCGCGAGGCCTTCGCGCCGGCACCCGGAGGATCAAAGGGTAGTTGCGTCTAGATCGGAAAGTGGCAGACCCTTTGGACCATCTGGAGCAGGCGAAGTGACTCAGACACGCCGGGAAGTATCGCGGATCTTCTTTCTTTGGGGTTTGTGTGCACGTGACCTGTGGCGGTGCGCACAGTGCGTATGAAAGTATATTGTTTTAAGATGTCGACCGATGTGTCGCGTTATCGCTCTAGTAGTCGCTGGCGTCCTTTTCTCGAATCTCTGTGATTGATATATTGCAATTTCTTTAAATATTATGTTGACTATAGAATATTCGCTAACTAAGTGTGCTGTTGTGTCCGGCCCTCTGTGTAGATGAATGCATCTTTCTGAATACTTACTCCCATACACTCCGACTCACCCCGGCCCCTCTCCCTCCTCGTTGGCCCTCCACGTCTTGATTTCCATGCTACACACGCTATAGCGTCGCATAATGCGCCCGATATATTTAATCTGAACGAGGCGACGATGAAGACGATCGGGGATGGGGCCGATTAGCGGAAGGAGCGTAAGCGGAAGGGGTCGCGTGGGAGTAAATGCCCTCGTAGATTAGCCCGCGGCGGGTACTTAGGTATATCGACTCGCGTATACACCTGTAATTTCCGCGCGGGTAGAATTCGTGGTTTGGTGAGGTCGAATGTCCCACCGTGCTGGATCCGGGCGTTACGGGAGGTCATGACTGAATTGGTCGTTGCGGTGAGGACGAGGCGGTCGGGATCGTAGTCACGATTCGATCGCGTGTACGCCGACGCGCGCGAATATTGCAAACAATATATATGTATATGTATGTTTATAGTTATATATAGATGTATAAATATATAATACATATTATTATTATATTGTTACGGTTGTGGAAATTCACAAACACCAGTACAGGTTTCCTTTAGTCAGTTTATGTCGATAAGTGCTTGTTCAGAATTAGATTTCCCAACCGATGTTTAAGGGGCAATTTTCGTGTGCAGGGCTGTGAATCTTCAGTTAGCCGTGTGATTTTGCTGTTTTTATTATTGGAACAATCACTCTCGCAAAGACAACCCCACCACCTTCACAACAACACCTTTCACCACACGTTCTCACACCGTCCTCCAAAACGAACAAACCCACCGCTTCACACAACTTCAACAGAACCGTCTTCACACACAACACTTCTCCAACACGTCAACATTCCCACAGAACAAGCCCCCCGATAGCGAATAACATCTCCCCAACGCAACGTGGTGGATTCTCAACAATT
>CM068959.1:13542704-13560352 GCA_035128595.1 Eptatretus atami | reverse complement strand
CACTACTGATAACTCGCTATACCCTGATACCTCACTACATGATGACTCGCTATAATCCCTGATACCTCACTACACATGATACTCGCTATATACCCTGATACCTCACTACATGATAACTCACTATACCCTGATACCTTACTACATGATAAGGCCAAAAAAAAAAAACATTTGTTTTCCTATTGCATGGCAAAAAAAATTGGTAGGTAGGTAGGGAATTTTTTTTTTTGACAATTTTTTTGCCATGAATACATTCATATAACTCGATTAAAAATGTTTATTTTCCTTGGTGGTAGTGGTGGTGGTAGTGTGGTGGTGGTAGTGTGTGTGGTGTGGTGGTGGTGCACTCGACTTGCTAAAATGCACTTTATTCTGTCTTGAATTTCTCTGCATATTTAACAGTGCATGCATGCTGAAATATGCATTGTTTATTAATATATATATACATATATATATATATATATAGTTACGGTTGTGGAAATTCACAGAACACCATACAGGTCCTTTAGATCAGTTATGTCGATAAGTGCGTGTTCAGAATAGATTTCCCACCGATGTTTAATGGGAAATTATTCGTGTGCAGGGCTGTGAATCTTCAGTTAGCCGTTATTCTTTTGCTGTCTTTATTTGGAACAACCACCTCCTCCAAAACGACAACCACCACACCTCACAACACCACCTTCACCACACCGCATCTCCTCACCACCTCCTCCAACGACAAACCCACCACCGCCTTCACAACACCACCTTCACCACAACTGCATCTCCTCACCACCTCCTCAAAACAACAACCACAATGCCTTCACCACAACACTTCTCCACAACCGTACAACATCCCCACAAGACAACACCCCCCCCCAACGAATAACATCTCCGCCAACCACCGCGGTGGATCTCAACACTCCAAAAGTGGATAAGAACGAAACTATGGCAAAGGCAACGGCAGTGGAAAGGGCCCGATTCACCAAGGAAAACACCTTTCTGGAAGATTCCCTCGCGCGCCGGGAAGGGAGAGGGGCGAGGCTCCGTGGCTATAAAAGGGCGCGTGGAGACGCGGACGAGTTGAGTTGGGGAGAGGAGACGCCAACCAGCAGTGGAGGAGAGGATCGCCGGCAGCGGAGTCTGTGGAGTCTCTGGTCTGGTCTGGGTTCGGCGCTGAGTTGAGCTGGCGGTCAGCGAGTGGAAAGAGAGTCCCTCTTCTTGCTCTCTCTCCTTGGTCGACGGAGGGGCCGGTGGAGTCGACGGAGTGGAGTAGGAGCTGGTGGAGTCCAGTCGGGTGGTGACGAACCATCGAGGGTCGCCCAGCGAGTCACCACGAGGGTGGCAGGTAACCAGCACGGCCTCTCGGAGCTCTTGCGGTCTCCACAGCTCCGTGAACATTAAAGGCCTACGGGTCCTGTTCTGCCTTTCCTTTCCTGGGTTTTCTTTGTATGAAAGTTGTGGCGCCGTGTCCGCTAAGTAGAACTGTTAAGTGCAGTAAATAATAAATAGACAAACGGCTGTAGTCTTTGTTTACTCGTGTCTTGTCCTACCCCCCCCCCCATCCAGTGCTGCATTCGTGTTTGGAATACCTGCATTGCTTCGTTGACTGCATGAGTGCATATGTGTGACAAATAAATGTCCTTATTTGATTGTTCACCTGCTCGTTTGCGTCCTCTTCCTCCATTGAACTGCCATACTTGCGTTCGGAATATTAGCTGGTTGTTAATAGCCGATAAGATAATCGGTTCCAACGGGGCCTCGTGATAATACACTGCTCGGAAATCGCAAACGGAGCGACGTGCTTAAGCGGCTCGTTTCCAAGCAGGTCCCGTTGAGGTACAATCTCTCGTAGTCTGCCCGCACGAATAATTAGGTAAATCGACCATTCGGCGATCGGACCCTGTAGCGTATGGGTGAGTATTGACAAGGTTGTGTGTGCTTTAAAACACACCGTAGCTGATTTCGGCGTTGATCCGGAAAGCTACGACTGGATTGCCCGTCCGGCGGGCGTGTGCGGCCGCGATTAGTTAAAAGGCGGTCACCCGCACGCCGAATGGGTGGAAGCCATAACAATATATATTAAAAGTTTAACAGCAAGTCTAGTGCATTTTTGGCAAGTCTATTGCACCACCACTACCACACCAACCACCACCACACACTGCGACACCACCCCACCCACCACAAATCACCACCGTCACCATCACCACCATCACCACTGTCACCATCATCACCACCATCACCACCACAATAGGTGAAACTAACCGTGAAAAGACCGATCACAAAGCAGTCATCGTGCGCGTTTGACTTGGGCGCCGCTATTTTGAAACTCTCACTGACGTAACACGCGGATCAAAATGGCGGCGCCCGAGTCAACGCGCCCGAGTCCAAATTGTCAACAAAATCATAGGGTCGCATATAAAAGCAATGGGTCGGTAGGAAACCGGAAACAAACTCTTTTTTTGTTTGGCCTAACTCGCTATACCCTGATACTCACCACATGATGACTCACTATGTCCTGATACCTCACTGCATGATAACTCGCTCTACCCTAATACCTTGCTGCATGATACATGGGGAAACATTGCTTTTCAAACGATAAATTGCAAATATAGCTTGGGTTTACTTTCTGTTTTCGAAGAACCTGCCAGTGGGAATATAATTTTCAGACTCAAAATATATTGCCCTTACCATTATCAGTCCTTGCATTATGCTGAGCTTGCAGCTACGATAATTCCTGTTCCCAAAATACATACGAGTCCTCAACCAAGAGAATGCAGATGTACTGTTGCGTTGCGGTCTGTCTTTAAAAATATTGATATTTAAATGTATTGGCACTTTGTCTTAATTTTGATCAAATACCTTTATTTTGTCTGTGAATAATTTGAAAGGTCTATTATCAATGAGACATATTTGAAAGCGAGATATATATATTTAATCACCAAACCTAGACATTTGGTGCTGAAGATGTATATAATTACCCTCGCTCAAGGAGAGGGTATTGCATTTGTTTCTCTTTGTTTGTTTGTTTGTTTGTTTGTCTGTTTGTACTTGGTGAAAGTATGTTGGTCTGTAGTATCTGTTTGTTACACAATTTTGTCCACAGTTTGAAGCAAATCGTTCTGAAAATTTTTTGTGTATGTCGGTGACTGGCAAGGACAGCAACGCACATTTTTGATCAGGATCCGCATCCGGATCCTAGAATTTAAAAGTGATTCTTCACCATCGGAGATGGGGCCAAAACAATATATTGTTACGAATTTGGAAGCCTTGTGCACACAGACAGACAGCCGTCCCTTTGCTCAGTTATATCGGTGTGTGTTTTTAGTTAGGGTCCGTCCCTAGTCTAGTGGGAATTAGATGTTCATCTGCGCTGCGGAATTGTTTTGATAGTTAGGATTTTTTATAACACAACAATACCAACGACATCTGCCTTCGCTTCCTTCCACCATCCTCCACCGGCACCATTGCACACGGTGCGCGTCAGCACGTACGTAGGCGGAGTTCACAAGGACCTGACGTCTCTCGCCCAATCCGGGGGATGCGAGCAAGGCTGCCGACGGTCGACCAATAGGCGTAGCCCACGCAGGACCATATTCCTCTCCTTGTTTGAGGGTGGTCGGCCGCGATGGCCGTCACGCCCCCGGTCCAATCAGCGGACTTGGCGCCCCTTTCGGCCAATGGGCGACGAGCGATCAGAGCCGGGGCGGTCCTTTGCAAGAAGCGGAGCCGCGACACGCGGTCCGCCCAATGAGAGCAAGGCCACGCATGAGCGGACCGCACCCGAGAAGGGGATGAAAGAAAGGAGAACAAACAATTGCGCCCTGTCTGCTCGAGCGTGTAGTCCTGGTCTGGTCTGCTCGACGCTGGCGCTGGTCTGGTTCTCGGATCCCATCTCTCGACGCTGGTCTGGTCTGCTCGACGCTGCCTCATCTCGTCGCTGGTCTGCGTCTGGCTGCCCTGGTCCGTCTTCTGGCGATTGGAGCTCGGGAAGTTGTGGACGTCCAGCCCGCGCGCTTCGCGGCCAGGTAGCCAGCCACGTTTCTCGTCCTCAGCTCGATTTCCCTCCGAGCTGAAGGAATAATAAAGACCCTTGAGGTCCATCTCTTTTTCTTTGGTGTGTGTCTGTGTACGGGCCTGTCTTGTGTTTAAGTAGCACTGGTTAAGTGTTTTTGCTGTACATTATTTGCACCTTTATAGTCGATTTAACTCTGCCCTTTATGTGTTCCTTCCCCACCTATTGTAAAATAAATAACCCCTAATTGTTGAATGCTTCAGCTCGTCCTCGTCCTTCCTTCATTGGTTTAGCACAGTGCATGTTGGGATGATTAAAAGGCCGTTGCTGCGTAGTGTTGCGCATTTGGAGACCAACGGGACCTCGGTAACCATCCGCTCGGGTTACGCACGGTGCGAGCACGGGACGGCTCGCCCGTTCGGCTCCGTCGAGGGTGTGAATTTTCGGTAGGCTCGCCACGTGGGCCTCTAGGTATTTTGAAGTTGGCAAATAACCCTGTATCCAACGTGGTTGAATTATTGATGAATTCACGGTCCTGTAAGGGACCCAACCCGTACCTTCGGAGTTATCTGGGGGTAACCGATCTGAATCCGGGTGTTCGGTGGAGTCGACTCTACTGCTCCATCTAGCGGTCATGGCTTGCAGCTGATACCTGGCCCACAAAAATATATGCATGATACTCCAAAAAGTTGTGGACTAGTTGTGACAAAACTAGGTGGATAAGTTGTTAGGTAACAGAACAAGCCAATTCAATTTTTGGTTCAGGTGCGCATACCAGATCGGGCCTGTTCAGTGGGATGCACAATGTAAACTGTTAGGCCGGCGGAGGAATGCGCTTTCATGAGCACCGTTCGTTTCACCAAGTGTACTTAGTGAGTGATTTTTATTTGGTCTATTTGTCCACTCAGAATGTGAGTATGTGTAATTAATTACTTGAGACCCCTTCGGTACCATCAAGACTTTTAGAACCCTAAAACCCTCGTTATCCAAGACCTTAAAGTCCCCTCAGACCCAATAGGCCCAATTACACCCTTTAGAACCCTTAGACCTCTGAGACCCTTTCGATGCCTCTTAGCCCCTTTGGAAGCCCAAGACCATTTGGACCTCCCCCTTCACGACCTTTAGAGTTTAGACCCTTTGAGACCTTTTAATAACATTGTAGACCTTTTTTTTTCATTTTAAGACCCTTTAGACACCTTCAAACTTTTAAGACCCTTTGACCGTTTCAACCATTTTACCCATTTAGACCATTAGGCTTTCAACCTTTAGACCTTTCACAGACCATTTGAACCTTACAACTTTTCAGCATTTCACCTTTCGCATTTACAAACGAGACCATTTAGAACTTTCCTTTGCAATCAACGAAATTTCATTTGTACATCCTTCCATTTTATTTTCCACATAAAAAGCCTGGCAAGAGTCTGCAATCTCTGATTGCTCTTTCTAGTCAAAAGGCTTGTCATTGTCTTACTCTCCAGTAAATATCTTCCTTTGTCTTTATGCATTATTTCGTGGTCATTAGTTGTAACTGTCAAGTTTCAGCATAAACTACAGATCTGTTATTCTGTCCTTTTGCCTGCAAGTCATTCTAGAGTTTTTCAAAGAGCTTGTGTCTGGGTTTGCACTGAAATCTCCAGCAAAAGGTATACATATACTCGTATACCTGTGCAATGTACATTGAAATGTATCAGATGTACAGGTAAGTGGACAAAAAATGGAAGCACCTCTGTAAATGAGGGATACCAAGTAAATATTGAAAGCATGGCTTCCACACAGGTGTAGTCCATGTGTTAATGAAGCAAATAACATCCAGATGGTTATGGTCATCTAGCTATAATTCCGTGTGTGTGTAGTTGTGTGTGTGTGTGACCGCTGTTTTTCACAACCACTGGTCGATCTTAATGAAACTGCCAGGTATATTGCTGAGGACCTGAGTATGTGCCTTTCAAGGTTTGATGATTACAGTAGACAAGTGCTTCCCCAAGTTAGGGCCATTTATTTACCAAACCAATGACAAGACACGTTGCTTGCGTAGGGTGCCCGATAGGGAAGAGATCTCAGGCCGCGTTCCCACATTACGGGTTACAACGCGGATTCCGGGTAGTGATTGCTAACTGTATTCAATAAGTTTCCTCGAATTTCTATGCGGCATTTTATAGATAAACACATGCCCCAATCAAGTAGTCCGTTACGCAGAGATGAAATGGAACGTGTTTACGAGAGTGCTTGTTTTGAAAGTTTTTTTGTTGCTGCACGTAAAGGAAGTGGATAAGAACGAAAGCTATGGCAAAGGCAACGGCAGTGGAAAGGGCCCGATTCACCAAGGGAAAACACCCTTTCTGGAAGATTCCCTCGCGCGCCGGGAAGGGAGAGGGGCGAGGCTCCGTGGCTATAAAAAGGGCGCGTGGAGACGCCGACGAGTTGAGTTGGGGAGAGGAGACGCCAACCAGCAGTGGAGGAGAGGAGTCGCCGGCAGCGGAGTCTGTTGGAGTCTCTGGTCTGGTCTGGGTTCGGCGCTGAGTTGAGCTGGCGGTCAGCGGAGTGGTAAGAGAGTAGTCCACTTGCTACTGGTTCTTCTGCTAACCTTCTCTCTGTCTCTGTCTCTTCTCTTGGTCGAGGAGGCGCGGTGGAGTCGAGAGTGGAGTCAGGAGCTGGTGGAGTCCAGTCGGTGTGACGAACCATCGAGGTCGCCCAGCGAGTCACACAGGGTGGCAGAAAACAGCACGCCTCTCGGAGCTCTTGCGGGTCTCCACAGCTCCGGAACATTAAAGGCCTACGGTCTGTTCTGCCCTTTGTCTTTCCTGGAGTAGAAGTTGTGGCGCCGTGTCCGCTAAGTAAACTTAATGCATGTAAATAATAATTGACAAACGCTGAGGGCTTGCTTTGTTTACCTCGTGTCTGTCATTCCGCGATTCAATGCATATGTGTGACAAATAAATGTCCTTATTTGAATGTTCACCTGCTCGTTGCGTCCTCTTCCTCCATTGAACTGCCATACTTGCGTTCGGAATATTAGCTGGTTGTTAATAGCCGATAAGATAATCGGGTCCAACGGGGCCTCGTGATAATACACTGCTCGGCAAATCGCAAACGGAGCGAGCTGCTTAAGCGGCTCGTTTCCAAGCAGGTCCCGTTGAGGTACAATCTCTCGGTAGTCTGCCCGCACGAATAATTAGGTAAATCGACCATTCGGCGATCGGACCCTGTAGCGTATGGGTAGAGTATTGACAAGGTTGTGGTGTGCTTTTAAAACACACCCGTAGCTGGATTTCGGCGTTGATCCGGAAAGCTACGACTGGATTGCCCGTCCGGCGGGCGTGTGCGGCCGCGATTAGTTAAAAGCGGTCACCCGCACGCCGAATGGGTGGAAGCCATAACAATATATATTAAAAGTTTAACAGCAAGTCTAGTGCATTTTTGCAAGTCTATTGCACCACCACTACCACCACCACCACCACCACACCACTGCGACCACCACACCACCCACCACCAAATCACCACCGTCACCATCACCACCATCACCACTGTCACCATCATCACCACCATCACCACCACAATAGGTGAAACTAACCGTGAAAAGACCGATCCACAAAGCAGTCATCGTGCGCGTTTGACTTGGGCGCCGCTATTTTGAAACTCTCACTGACGTAACACGCGGGATTCAAAATGGCGGCGCCCGAGTCAAACGCGCCCGAGTCCAAATTGTCAACAAAAATCATAGGGTCGCATATAAAAGCAATGGGTCGGTAGGAAACCGGAAACAAACTCCTTTTTTTGTTTGGCCTAACTCGCTATACCCTGATACCTCACCACATGATGACTCACTATGTCCTGATACCTCACTGCATGATAACTCGCTCTACCCTAATACCTTGCTGCATGATACATGGGGAAACACTGCTGTTTCAAACGATAAATTGCAAATATAGCTTGGGTTCTACTTTCTGTTTTCGAAGAACCTGCCAGTTGGAAATATAATTTTCAGACTCAAAATATATTGCCCTTACCATTATCAGTCCTTGCATTATGCTGAGCTTGCAGCTACGATAATTCCTGTTCCCAAAATACATACGAGTCCTCAACCAAAGAGAATGCAGATGTACTGTTGCGTTGCGGTCTGTCTTTAAAAATATTGATATTTAAATGTATTGGCACTTTGTCTTAATTTTGATCAAATACCTTTATTTTGTCTGTGAATAATTTGAAAGGTCTATTTATCAATGAGACATATTTGAAAGCGAGATATATATATTTAATCACCAAACCTAGACATTTGGTGCTGAAGATGTATAATACTTACCCTCGCTCAAGGAGAGGGTATTGCATTTGTTTCTCTTTGTTTGTTTGTTTGTTTGTTTGTCTGTTTGTTACTTGGTGAAAGTATGTTGGTCTGTAGTATCTGTTTGTTACACAATTTTTGTCCACAGTTTGAAGCAATCGTTCTGAAATTTTTTGTATGTCGGTGACTGGTCAAGGACAGCAACGCACATTTTTGATCAGGATCCGCATCCGGATCCTAGAATTTTAAAAGTGATTCTTCACCATCGGGAGATGGGGCCAAAACAATATATTGTTACGAATTTGGAAGCCTTGTGCACACAGACAGACAGCCGTCCCCTTTGGCTCAGTTATATCGGTGTGTGTTTTTAGTTAGGGTCCCGTCCCTAGTCTAGTGGGAATTAGATGTTCATGCGCTGCGGAATTGTTTTGATAGTTAGGATTTTTATAACAACAACAATACCAACGACATCTGCCTTCGCTTCCTTCCACCATCCTCCACCGGCACCATTGCACACGTGCGCGTCAGCACGTACGTAGGCGGAGTTCACAAGGACCTGACGTCTCTCGCCCAATCCGGGGGATGCGAGCAAGGCTGCCGACGGTCGACCAATAGGCGTAGCCCACGCAGGACCATATTCCTCTCCTTGTTTGAGGGGTGGTCGGCCGCGATGGCCGTCACGCCCCCCCGGTCCAATCAGCGGACTTGGCGCCCCTTTCGGCCAATGGGCGACGAGCGGATCAGAGCCGGGGCGGTCCTTTGCAAGAAGGCGGAGCCGCGACACGCGGTCCGCCCAATGAGAGCAGGCCACGCATGAGCGGACCGCACCCGAGAAGGGGATGAAAGAAAGGAGAACAAACAATTGCGCCCTGTCTGCTCGAGCGTGTAGTCTGGTCTGGTCTGCTCGACGCTGGCGCTGGTCTGGTTCTCGGATCCCATCTCTCGACGCTGGTCTGGTCTGCTCGACGCTGCCTCATCTCGTCGCTGGTCTGCGTCTGGCTGCCCTGGTCCGTCTTCTGGCGACTGGAGCTCCGGGAAGTTGTGGACGTCCAGCCGCGCGCTCGCGGCCAGGTAGCCAGCCACGTTCTCGTCCCTCAGCTCGATTTCCCTCCGAGCTGAAGGAATAATAAAGACCCTTGAGGTCCATCTCTTTTCTTTGGGTGTGTGTCTGTGTACGGGCCTGTCTTGTTTAAGTAGCAACTGGTTAAGTGTTTTTGCTGTACATTATTTGCATCCTTTATAGTCGATTTAACTCTGCCCTTTATGTGTTCCTTCCCCACCTATTGTAAATAAATACCCCTATTGTTGAATGCTTCAGCTCGTCCTCGTCCTTTCCTTCATTGGTTTAGCACAGTGCATGTTGGGTGATTAAAAAGGCCGTTGCTGCTGTAGTTGTGCATTTGGACCAACGGGACCTCGGTAACCATCCGCTCGGGTTACGCACGGGTCGAGCACGGAAACGGCTCGTCCCGTTCGAGCTCCGTCGAGGGTGTGAATTTTCGGTAGCTCGCCACGTGGGCCTCTAGGTATTTTGAAGTTTGGCAAATAACCCTGTACCACGTGGTTGAATTATTGATGATTCACGGTCCTGTAAGGGACCCACCCGTACCTTCGGAGTTATCTGGGGGTAACGATCTGAATTCCGGGTGTTCGGTGGAGTCGACTCTACTGCTCCATCTAGCGGTCATGCTTGCAGCTGATACCTGGCCCACAACAATATAGCATGATATCTCAAAAAGTTGTGGACTAGTTGTGACAAAACTAGGTGGATAAGTTGGTTAGGTAACAAGAACAAGCCAATTCAATTTTGGTTCAGGTGCGCATCCAGATCGGGCCTGTCAGTGGGATGCACAATGTAAACTGTTCAGGCTGGCGGAGGAATGCGCTTTCATGAGCACCGTTCCGTTTCACCAAGTGTCACTCTATGAGTGATTTTTAATTTGTCTATTTGTCCACTCAGAATGTGAGTATGTGTATTAATTACTTGAGACCCCTTGGTACCCATAAGACCTTTTAGAACCCTAAAACCCTCGTTATCCCCAAGACCTTAAAGGTCCCCTCAGACCCAATAGGCCCCATTACACCCTTTAGAACCCTTAGACCTCTGAGACCCTTTCGATCCTCTTAGCCCCTTTGGAAGCCCCAAGACCATTGGACTCCTTTCTACCCTTTAGAGTTTAGACCCTTTGAGACCTTTTAATACATTGTAGACCCTTTTTTTTCATTTTAAGACCCTTTAGACACCTTCAACCTTTTAAGACCCTTTGACCGTTTCAACCATTTTACCCATTTAGACCATTAGGCCTTTCAACCTTTAGACCTTTCACAGACCATTTGACCTTTACAACTTTTCAGACATTTCACCTTTACGCATTTACAACGAGACCATTTAGAACTTTCCTTTGCAATCAACGAAATTTCATTTTGTACATCCTTCCATTTATTTTCCACATAAAAAAGTCCTGGCAAGAGTCTGCAATCTCTGATTGCTCTTTCTAGTCAAAAGGCTTGTCACTTGTCTTACTCTCCAGTAAATATCTTCCTTTGTCTTTATGCATTATTTCGTGGTCATTAGGTTGTAACTGTCAAGTTTCAGCATAAACTACAGATCTGTTATTCTGTCCTTTTGCCTGCAAGTCATTCTCAGAGTTTTTCAAGAGCTTGTGTCTGGGTTTGCACTGAAATCTCCAGCAAAGGTATCACATATACTCGTATACCTGTGCAAATGTACATTGAAATGTATCAGATGTACAGGTAGTGGACAAAAAAAATGGAAGCACCTCTGTAAATGAGGGATACCAAGTAAATATTGAAAGCAATGGCTTCCACACAGGTGTAGTCCATGTGTTAATGAAGCAAATAACATCCCAGCATGGTTATGGTCATCTAGCTATAATTCCGTGTGTGTGTGTGTGTGTGTGTGTGTGACCGCTGTTTTTCGACAACCACTGGTCCGATCTAATTGAAACTTGCCAGGTATATTGCTGAGGACCTGAGTATGTGCCTTTTCAAGGTTTGATATTAATCGGACAAGTGCTTCCCAAGTTATGGCCATTTATTTACCAAACCAATGACAAGACACGTTGCTGCGTAGGCGTGCCCGATAGGGAAGAGATTCTCAGCCGCGTTCCCCATTACGGGTTACAACGTACGGACTTCCGGGTAGTGATGACTAACTGTATTCTAATAATTTCTCGATTTCTTATGCGCATTTATAGATAAACACAATGCCCCAATCAAGTAGTCGTTTACGAGAGTGAAGGAACGTTTACGAGAGTGGTTGTTTGAAAGTTTTTTTTGTTCTGCACGTAAGTACGTTTTTTTTCTTTTTTAGCCGTGTCTCGCTTAGGCCTAAGTCACATTTGGCACGGCGGCCGTAGGGTCTACAAAATCTACGGCCACTAGCGATTACTAGGCGCGGCCGCAGTATTTCCACGGTCACCACAATGTAGCAGTCACATAATGGTTTTTATTTTTCGGGGAGCCGCACGGGGTAATTTAGAAATTGGTGGAGACCGAAAACGTGGGGGTGCCGTACGTCTTTGATTTGATGTCGCACGGTGACCTTAGGGCGTCCCTGCGGCGGCCATAGAATTGTTCAAGGCAGACGCAAGTAGCCTCAAGGTGCCGCAAGGCGACCACAGGGGGCCCTAAGGCGAACGTGCGGCCAGACAGACGGTAACGAGTGGGTATATATATACCAGTTCTTTTTTTACTGAAATAAAAATATAACAGTTCGGAATATACCAGTATATAATAACTGAATATACTGTTACGGCTGTGGAAATTCGCAATACACCATAAAGGGTCCTTAGATCAGTTATGACGATAAGACAGGTGGGTGAAATAATACATCATACTTATCGTCATAACTGATCTAAGGACCCTTTATGGTGTATTGCGGAATTTCCACAGCCGTAAAGTATATCAGTTATTATATTACTGGTATATTCCGAATGGTTTATTATTTATTATTTAGTAAAAAAAGAATGGTATATAACCACTCGTACGGTCATGTTCTGGCGACGTTCGCCTATAGGGCCCCTGTGGCATCGCCTTGCGGGCACCTTGAGGCTCTTGCTCTGCTTGAAATTCTACATGGGCGCCGCAGGGACGCCCTAGCGTACAGAAATAAAGCAGATGCATCAAAAAAAGACCAAGTACGGAGCACAAACAAAAAAACCACAGTTTTCGGGTTCTTCCGCCCACAATTTCTAACATAACCAAAGTGAGCTCCACGAAATAAAAACATATGTGACTGCTACATTGTGTGACCGTGGAAATACTGCGGCCGCCCTATAATCGCTAGTGGCCGTAGATTTTGTAGACCCTACGGCCGCCGTGCCAAATGTGACTTAGGCCTAAGCGAGACACGGCTAAAAAAGAAAAAAACGTACTTACGTGCAGACAAAAAAACTTTCAACAACAATCTCGTAAACGTTCCTTCACTCTCGTAAACGACTACTTGATTGGGCATTGTGTTTATCTATAAATGCGCAAAGAAATCGAGAAATTATTAGAATACAGTTAGTCATCACTACCCGGAAGTCCGTACGTTGTAACCCGTAATGGGGAACGCGGCTGAGAATCTCTTCTCCTATCGGGACGCCTACGCAGCAACGTGTCTTGTCATTGGTTTGGTAATAAATGGCCATAACTTGGGAAAGCACTTGTCCGATTAATATCAAACCTTGAAAGGCACATACTCAGGTCCTCAGCAATATACCTGGCAAGTTCAATTAGATCGGACCAGTGGTTGTCGAAAAACAGCGGTCACACACACACACACACACACACACCAGGAATTATAGCTAGATGACCATAACCATGCTGGGATGTTATTTGCTTCATTAACACATGGACTACACCTGTGTGGAAGCCATTGCTTTCAATATTTACTTGGTATCCCTCATTTACAGAGGTGCTTCCATTTTTTTTGTCACTACCTGTTACATCTGATACATTTCAATGTACATTTGCACAGGTATACGAGTATATGTGATACCTTTGCTGGAGATTTCAGTGCAAACCCAGACACAACTCTTGAAAAACTCTGAGAATGACTTGCAGGCAAAAGGACAGAATAACAGATCTGTAGTTTATGCTGAAACTTACAGTTACAACCTAATGACACGAAATAATGCATAAAGACAAAGGAAGATATTTACTGGAGAGTAAGACAAGTGACAAGCCTTTTGACTAGAAAGAGCAATCAGAGATTGCAGACTCTTGCCAGGATTTTTTATGTGGAAAATAAATGGAAGGATGTACAAATGAAATTTCGTTGATTGCAAAGGAAAGTTCTAAAATGGTCTCGTTGTAAATGCGTAAAGGTGAAATGTCTGAAAAGTTGTAAGTCAAATGGTCTGTAAAGGTCTAAAGGTTGAAAGGCTAATGGTCTAAATGGGTAATAAGGTTGAAACGGTCAAAGGGTTCTTAAAAGGTTGAAGGTGTCTAAAGGGTCTTAAAATGAAAAAAAAGGGTCTACAATGTATTAAAAGTCTCAAAGGTCTAAACTCTAAAGGGTAGAAAGGAGTCCAATGGTCTTGGGGTTCCAAAGGGGCTAAGAGGATCGAAAGGGTCTCAGAGGTCTAAGGTTCTAAAGGGTGTAATGGGGCTATTGCGTCTGAGGGGACTTTAAGGTCTTGGGGATAACGAGGGTTTTAGGGTTCTAAAAGGTCTTGATGGGTACCAAGGGTCTCAAGTAATTAATACACATACTTATTCTGAGTGGACAAATAGACAAATTAAAAATCACTCATAGAGTGACACTTGGTGAAACGGAACGGTGCTCATGAAAGCGCATTCCTCGCCAGCCTGAACAGTTTACATGTGGCATCCTCATGACAGGCCCGATCTGGATGCGCACCTGAACCAAAATTGAATTGGCTTGTTCTTGTTACCTAACCAACTTATCCACCTAGTTTTTGTCACAACTAGTCCACAACTTTTTGAGATATCATGCTATATTTTTGTGGCCAGGTATCAGCTGCAAGCATGACCGCTAGATGGAGCAGTAGAGTCGACTCCACCGAACACCCGGAATTCAGATCTTGTTACCCCCAGATAACTCCGAAGGTACGGGTGGTCCCTTACAGGACGTGAATCATCAATAATTCAACCACGTGGTACAGGTTATTTGCCAAACTTCAAAATACCTAGAGGCCCACGTGGCGAGCTACCGAAAATTCACACCCTCGACGGAGCTCGAACGGGACGAGCCGTTTCCGTGCTCGACCCGTGCGTAACCCGGCGGATGGTTACCGAGGTCCGTTGGTCAAATGCACAACTACAGCAGCAACGGCCTTTTTAATCACCCAACATGCACTGTGCTAAACCAATGAAGGAAGGACGAGGACGAGCTGAAGCATCAACAATAGGGGTATTTATTTACAATAGGTGGGAGGAACACATAAAGGGCAGAGTTAAATCGACTATAAAGGATGCAAATAATGTACAGCAAAAACACTTAACCAGTTGCTACTTAAACAAGACAGCCCGTACACAGACACACACCCAAAGAAAAGAGATGGACCTCAAGGGTCTTTATTATTCCTTCAGCTCGGAGGGAAATCGAGCTGAGGGACGAGAACGTGGCTGGCTACCTGGCCGCGAGCGCGCGGCTGGACGTCCACAACTTCCGGAGCTCAGTCGCCAGAAGACGGACCAGGGCAGCCAGACGCAGACCAGCGACGAGATGAGCAGCGTCGAGCAGACCAGACCAGCGTCGAGAGATGGGATCCGAGAACCAGACCAGCGCCAGGTCGAGCAGACCAGACCAGACTACACGCTCGAGCAGACAGGGCGAATTGTTTGTTCTCCTTTCTTTTCATCCTTCTCGGGTGCGGTCCGCTCATGCGTGGCCTGCTCTCATTGGGCGGCGGGTGTCGCGGCTCGCCTTCTTGCAAAGGACCGCCCCGGCTCTGATCCGCTCGTCGCCCTTGGCCGAAAGGCGCGCCAAGTCCGCTGATTGGACCGGGGGGCGTGACGGCCATCGCGGCACCACCCCTCAACAAGGAGAGGAATATGGTCCTGCGTGGGCTACGCCTATTGGTCGACCGTCGGCAGCCTTGCTCGCATCCCCCGGATTGGGCGAGAGACGTCAGGTCCTTGTGAACTCCGCTACGTACGTGCTGACGCGCACGTGTGCAATGGTGCCGGTGGAGGATGGTGGAAGGAAGCGAAGGCAGATGTCGTTGGTATTGTTGTTGTTATAAAATCTAACTATCAAAACAATTCCGCAGCGCATGAACATCTAATTCCCACTAGACTAGGGACGGGACCCTAACTAAAACACACCCGATATAACTGAGCCAAAGGGGACGGCTGTCTGTCATGTGGCACAGGCTTTCCAAATTCGTAACAATATATTGTTTTGGCCCCATCTCCCGATGGTGAAGAATCACTTTTAAAATTCTAGGATCCGATGCGGATCCTGATCAAAAATGTGCGTTGCTGTCCTTGACCAGTCACCGACATACACAAAAATTTTAAACGATTTGCTTAAAAAGATCTAAACTGTGGACAAAAATTGTGTAACAAACAGATACTACACGACAACATACTTTACAGATAACAAACAGACAAACAACAAACAAACAAACAAAGAGAAACAAATGCAATACCCTCTCCTTGAGCGAGGGTAAGTATTATACATACTTCAGCACAAATGTCTAGGTTTGGTGATTAAATATATATATCTCGCTTTCAAATATGTCTCATTGATAATAGACCTTTCAAATTATTACAGACAAAAAGAAGGTATTTGATCAAAATTAAGAAAAGTGCCAATACATTTAAATATCAATATTTTTAAAGACAGACGCGAACGCAACAGTACATCTGCATTTCTTTGGTTGAGGACTCGTTGTTATTGTGGGAACAGGAATTATCGTAGCTGCAAGCTCAGCATAATGCAGGACTGATAATGGTAAGGGCAATATATTTTGAGTCTGAAAATTTTTTCCACTGGCAGGTTCTTCGAAAACAGAAGTAGAACCAAGCTATTTTGCAATTTATCGTTTGAAGAGCAGTGTTTCCCCATGTTACTGCAGCAAGGTATTAGGTAGAGCGTTATCATGCAGTGAGGTATCAGGATAGTGGTCATCATGTGGTGAGGTTCAGGTATAGCGAGTTAGGCCAAACAAAAAAAGGAGTTTGTTTCCGGTTTCCTACCAGACCATTGCTTTTATATGCGACCTATGATTTTTGTTGACAATTTGTGATCGGCGCGTTTGACTCGTGCGGCCGCCATTTGAGATCCGCCGTGTATCATCAGTGAGCAGTTTCAAAATAGCAGCGCCAAAGTCAACCGGCACGATTGACTGCTTTGTGGATCAGTCTTTTCACGGTTAGTTTCACCTATTGTGGTGGTGAATGGTGGTGATGATGGTGACAGTGGTGATCGGTGTGATGGTGGAACGGTGGTGATTTGGTTGGTGGGTGGTGTGGTGGTCGCAGTGTGTGCGTGTGGTGGTCGGTGTAAGTCGGTGTGGTCAATGAAGACTTGCAAAAAATTGCACTAGACTTTGCTGTTATAACTTTTATAATATAATTGATGGTCTCACCCATATCGGCGTGGGGTGACCGCTTTAACTAATTCGCGGATCCGCACACCTCGCAGGACCGGGCAATCTCAGTACGTAGCTTTTCCGATCAAACGACCGAAATCCAGCTAAGGTTGTGGTTTTAAAAGCACACACAACTTTGTCAAATACTCTTACCCATCGCTACGAGGTGCGATCGACCGATGGTCGATTTACCTAATCATTCGTGCGGGCAGACTAGCGAGAGATTAGTACTCAAGGGACTGCTTGAAACGAGCCGGCTTAAGCAGTCGCTCGTTTCATTTGCGAGGAGTGTATTATACGAGGCCCGTGGAACGATTATCTTATCGCTATTAACAACCAGATAATATTCCGAAGCAGTATGGCAGTCAATGAGGAAGAGGAACGCACCGAGCGCAGGTGAACATTCAAATAAGGAATTTATTTGTCCAACATTATGCACTCATGCAGTCAACAAGAATGAGGTATTCCAAACACGAATGGCAAATTGCAAATGGATGGGGGGGGGGGGGTAGGGACAGCAACACGGAGTAAACAAAGATACAGCGTTTGTCTATTATTATTTTACATATGCATTAACAGTTCTACTTAGCGGACAGGCGCCACAACTTTCATACAAAGAAAACCCAGGAAGGTAAGGAGAACAGGACTTCGTGCGCATTTAAATGTCACGAGCTGGAGACGCAAGAGCTCCGAGAGGCCTGCTGGTTACCATGCCACCTCGTGAGTGACTCGCTGGGCGCCTCGATGGTTGTCTCACCCGACTGGAACTCCACCAGGCTCCTGACTCATCTCAGCTCCACGGCTTCCT
>CM068959.1:13510700-13531013 GCA_035128595.1 Eptatretus atami | reverse complement strand
GGATCGTCACCAATGGGGGGAATGGTTCAACAATTTCCGGCCTGTTCTTGCTGGACGCATATAGATTGTTGTGGAGGGTGCAGTTATACCAGTATATGTGATTGTTTGTTGAAGATTATCGGTAATTTCTTAGAGAATGTTTGGTATCTGTTATTGAGGTTTGCAGACTTCATGAAGTTACAAAATGACTTTGAGCTTTGTAACAATTTGTGAGCAGTGGGATGGTGTATTTTTTTTTTTTATCACAATGGTGCAATATAATAATCCAGATTTCTCAATGTTGCAACTCCTAAATCCGGCACAACTTTCAAAAATTGATAAAACTAATAATATTGTTAGAATTTTGGCCGTCCGGCCGTGCGATCGGACCACGTAACTCAAATCGCGACGCGTCGCCCACCCGAGACGGACCATTCAGTCGTGACCTCCGCGAAACTACGCCGGAGCCAGTCACGGTGGGGTTTAACCTTCACACGATCGTGCAAATGCGGCACCCGGCGAGGATATGGGTTGCTCGCCAAATTCGACACTACCTAAGTACATGCGCGAGTGGTCGACCGGTGCCGATCGTACCTCGGCCGCAGGTCGGACTTCGGACACGAACGACGCTAAGGCTCGGTTCCTGTGCTGCCAGGGATAACTGAAGCGGTAGCTTATCATCGACCATCGCGTTCAGATTTACTTATTCGGCGTGTTTCAACCGCATATCAGATGGAACTTTTCAAACAGAGAAAGGACGCAACGAACGGGAAAAACGTCAACAGCAGCACCTTTATTTCACACACATGCACGTATGTACCAGCCATTGCAATCAATGCGGGAAAAGCGCAAAAAGGAAAAATGCGACCAAAGCAAAGCACTACTTACCGACTATAATTATTTAAACACTTAAACAATTCATACTTGTCGGGACTCGGCGCCCACATCATGCATTCAAAATAAAGGAAAGACCTCCCCTTAGCAGGGAGGTAGACGGGGGTCCGTGGACCAAACTGTGCGCGGACCTGGAGGAGCGCCAGGCCACGAGACCGAAAAGGTCTTACCCGCGTTTCCTTCGTGACGCGGATGGCGGGCAAAGCCGCAATGGCCCGCCAGCCGCGCCCGACTCCCGTCGCCCCTGGCGTGGTCGGTGAGCCCTCTCGGCGTGCTCCGCGCCAGCCGGTTGGGTCGGGCACCACGTTGGGTGGGGAATTAAACGGGGCCACCCACTGTCTATCAGCGCGGATTGGGGGGGGGGGAATTTGTTTGATGTCAGGGTCTGAGCGGGGGAATGGCTGGTGGCTTGGTCGCTTGTGAGATCGAAGGTGGATCGATTACAACGACGAGACGAGCCAGCGACGAGACGGCCCAGCGACCAGCGACGAGACGACACCACACTACCACTTCTCCAACTCGACGACGGACCCCGTCTTCACTTGACCAGCTGTTTTGCGTTGACGCTTGTGCTCGCGTCTTTATAGACCGGAGGAGGGGCTGTATGCAGATTTTTGAGGATCAAAACAGCGATTGGAGGCGGTGGCCACGCCACCCTCTGTTACAGCCTATTTGGCGTTTGGCAAAAAGGGGCTGAGCTCTTTTGATCCGAATTCCTTTTCTGAAGGAATTCACATCCATCCGCTTTGGAGGCGGGGCCACGCACCCGACGTTCAGCCATTGGATATCGGGGCAAAAAGGGGCGTGAAAGCCTTCCCTATCCGTCCTTTTCTCTCCCGTAAAGACTCCACATCATCGCGCTTGGAGGCGGGGCCATACCGCCCGGAGCGCTCGCCCATTGGACGGAGAAAAGGGGGCATGAGCCTTCCTGATCCGAATTTCTCCCTTGAGAGGAACGCATTTTCGTTACCCGCGGCTCACGCGTTTCGCATCAATTACCGAACAGGCCCGGGACGCACGACATTTGGTGTTGACTGTGGTGTGGTCGATGTTGTTGGAAGGAGAAAGGCGCAGGTTGGTGGGGGGTTTGCTGTGGTGGTTGGTTGGTTGGCGGGCTCGTTTGGGGAAATGGCGGTTGAAGCGATAATGTTGTGGATGGGAGTTGTGGAGGTAAAGAGGCAAAGGTGGTGGTGTTTGGAGTTGTTGGTTGGTTTAATGGTCCAAAAATACAATAGAGAAAGAAAATGGGCTAACTCAAAGCGTCGCAGCCCGGATGATCACCACATATTCCCTCTAAACAACAGGTGTGGCTAATACACATGAACTTATCGATATATCTCACCTGAGGACCCTTTATGGTTATGCGAATTCACAGCGTAACCAATATATATAAAAGAGTCCCTGTTTTTTCAAAAATTCAGGCAATGCTCTTCCAGAATCCAGGAATGTGCACGTTTCTTGCGACTCTGTGCCACTGTGTAATAACTGTATGGCACTTCCTTGGGCTCACGCCCGCATCGCCATTGTTTGTTTTACTCTCCTGTGCAGCCACTCAGTTGGAATTTTTGCGATTTGTGTCCCAAGTTCTTTCCATTGCTTTTAGTCATTCTACCGAGATGACCTAATTAAAGCCGGCAAATGTCCGGCCGTCCGTTCCGTCAACAATTTTTCTTCCAATCTTGATTGAACTTAGTATGTTGGTAGAGGTCGATGAGTGTTGCCAACGATTATAACTTATTGTCCGGTTCAAGGTCAGGTCCAAGTCACGATGGGTCACGTAAGTTATAAAATCAGCCATTTCAAAACCTATCTAGTCTGCCATTCTAAAGATATTCCGGCAACTGTTATTTGATTATTGATAGTAAAAAATATTATCTATGTTTAACTGGACAGATTTGGGAATTCCGTCCCCGATTGGCCGCCACATAACTTGGAAGTTGTCAAAACACCCTCCGGTACAAAGAAAACCTTTTACTTCTCCCGATCGTGATGAATTTTTGGTATGTGGGTAGAAGTCGATGAGTGATTTACCCAACGACATATTTTTTCCCGGATTCGAGGTCAGGGTCAAGTCACGAGGTCCACGAAAGTTGTGTGAAAGTCGCATTTTTCAAAAACTTATCTAGTCTGTCATTTAGGGAGATATTCTGGGCAACGTTCATCAATTATGATAGTAAAAAACATTATAGAGATTGACCGTTACCCCCACACGGGGTAATTTATTTGGTTACTGTATGCTTGCTCTTATAATGAATGTCCAACAAGCGTTCAAGTCAGTGATGAGTGTATTCTCGCCTGTTCTGTTTCCCCTTCATTTGGTTGAATGGTTTGTTGGTCAGAGTGGGCCAATAGTTGTTTCATTGAATCCAAGATCGAGTTCTTTTCCTCATTGTCCGAATCTGTGTCTGTCGATCGCCAGACTCGATTCCTGTAGTTATATCGATATTCACAAGGTCAGCCTTTGTCGTCTTTTGAGATGTTAATAAAATGGTTCTGGTCGACCTTTAATATGCTGTAGGCTGCCGTCAAATTGGTTTCACCTGACATCCCCGTTCCTTCACTTGATAACAGATCAACATCCCAACTTTTCTTTTGTTTTTGGCAGCCTTTTATTTTGTGAGAAAGCTTGCCCTGAACTTCTTTGTTTGGCTCATTTCATCTTCCTTGCCATTCGAAATTCAGACCAAAAAACTAAACACTGGCAAAAATAACACAGAACAGAATCAATTTTTGCTGTGCAGGCTGATCCATAAGAAGTGGAATCTCTATTTTAAGTGTGACAGTATTTACAATGGGCCAGTTTGATTGTTTCTAAGAGACTTTTAGCAAAAATTTTGGAGGTTACTTCAGGTTCAATGTAATTGTTTTTACCAAACAAATGGAAAATCATTGTTTTTGTTCTTTCAACCGCGCTTTGAACAGACCAGTGGTACACTGTTAGGTGCTTTATGTAAGCCGCTGGCTGATGTTTTTTTAATGGAGATGCCAAGTAATGCTTAGCATTAAGTAATACGCAGTCTCTATTTGCACATTCAATGGAATGCATCCAACAAAACTAAACATTTAATGTGCTCGTCACATGTAATCGAACATTAAAATTGTATTTCATTTGCAAATCGTCACCACCAGTTTCCGAACATTTCCCCTTATCCAGAAATTACTTTTCACATGCAAGTACGCCCTCGCATGTTAATCGAGGCACAATTATCTTTATTTTAAAGGTTAACGCAAGTTTTGTCTGGAACGTTGATAAATGTTTTGGCCTGGATTTTCTTCGAAGTTGAACATTTCTTATGAAAAATCCCAGGCATGCTCTTCTTGTATTTTATTATCGTACGTCTGTCTGCTTTTCATCCAGTGTTCCAATGCGTCACCTGCATGTGTGCCGGATGCTTCGTCCATCTGCTTGCCCGAGCTCGCCTCAAGGAGAGATTCAGTCAACGTGCCCGTAACTGCGCGGTGCGAGATAAGTCGCTAAGCCTGTGTTTTCGAAGCCTGGCGTTGTGAGAAGGCCCGCCAGCGAGCTACCCACTACCTTGTGGTTACTGTCAGCAGAACATTCCCCCGGCTTGCCTGTCGTGCATCAGCACGAACACTGCCACATCGGTAGCTTGGGAGCGTGAACTACTGAGGACACTACGGTGGAAAATTTGATCGGTCATATGTCACACTACTTTACACACCTACGTATTCGGGATTTTTTTTTTTTCCAATTTTTTTTGTCCGGTTAAACTTGTTGTTTCTGCAACAGCAGAATCTCAAACAGCCTTTTCTTCCTGCCAGGAAAGATGATCTCTTTTTGGTTTTTTTTTTTTAAAACTTTGTTAAACCTACATTTTGAGAAGTGAGGATTGAATGGTACCACTTCAAATGCTAAACATGGCCAGAGGTGTCTAGAGAAGAGTCGTGGTGTTAAATAGCCTTTCCATGCACCGACCTCTGTGTCGCACAGTGTGTTGCTAAATGATCATAACACCAACATTAAAACTTTTGTCGCACCATTATGGGTGATGACGATGTGTAGACACACTGTCGCCCTTTGGCAGAAATGAAGAGTTTCGAACAATGGATATGCCTTGGTGTTGGCTTAACGGTTAATGGCGGCTGGGCTGGGATCCTAAGGTCCTAGTTCATTCCTGCCTCGGCCGTTGAATATACCAGGGTGCAGTTTACTCAGGCCTGTCATCCTTCGAGGTCGCAAGGCTGCAGATACCAGCTTGCTGGATGATTGAGCCATTCAAGTATCCTTGCTGGAGCGGCCGGGACCCGTCCAGGGTTGTGCCCAATTAGCCCAGGAGACTGCTTCGCAGCACCGACGGCTCTGTACAGAATATCGGTTCCCAATGGATCGATGGCATGACAGTCGGGTGAAATTGGGACACCTTACAGTTAGATAGACTGATTTAGCCAAAAAAATTGTGAAAAAACATTGCGGAGACAACTGGACTATCTCTCTTCCTTTGTGTAGACATGTATAATACCGTTCCTCATTCTTCCCACCCCTTTGCTTTTTCTGCTCTACTTCTTGTTTTTTCATCCCCCTTCTCTATCCCCCTTTCCCATGTTTGGTGTTTTAAAGCAATTGTTTATTTTATCATAGTTTTACATTGGTACATTTTAAAATAAAAGAAAGAATTAAGGAAAAAAACGGACAGTCTGACAGCTGCAGACAAACAGGATCCAGTCACGAGCCTTGGTGCGCTTAATGTTAAGGTGGCTGGCTTCCAGATCTTAGAGTCTTTGAGTTTCGCAGCCCACCTGAAGGATAACACATGTGGGTTTGACTCAGCCTGTTCATTCCTTCTGAGGTCAGAAAAATGAGTACCATCTTCACTAGTAACAGGAATAGGGGCACGCATCAGCGCACATCCACGCCCCCAGAAAAATTAGGCCGCAAAACAGGCTAACTACGAACAAATAAAGGATAGTCAAGAAAGGCGAAAACAAGCCATACATTCCGACATTGCTTCCGAACTACAGACCAATAAGCACGTGAGGTCACACGCCTTACGGAAATTAAATAAATCCACATTTTTCTGACAAACGGAGGACCTTGTCGATACTTCGCATTGAAACGATGCTCTCGGTGTGTATGTTAAAGTGGAGATGACGTTGCGTGGTCACCGGGGCCTTCATTACAAAGCCAAGAAGTTTTTTTGAAGGTAACAGCCGCTGCTGTGATTCGAGAGGGTGGACTTGGAAAACCGATGCTTTGAATGTAACAAGGGATTAGACAGTCGTTTGATTTCAAGACTTTGGAAGTGTTGGAATTGTTTCTTTCAATCGGTGTCCCCATAATGAACAAATGAAAGAGTGGCCCAGATATTGGGTTCCTCACTAGTTAATAAAGAGTGCACTGGTCAAGGAAATAACTGAATTGTGTTGGCAGTGCTTCAAACAAAAAGTTTTGCATGTTCAGGGTCAATTATTGTACGAACAAATTTTAAAATCTCGTAAGAGAATCTGCAAAAGCACGGGACTCGTTGTAAAGGTTTTACCTTCAAGGAAAACGTACTGCCTGCGAGCAAAGGAAGTCGCATCACAATATATTGGAGAGTCCTTTATGCTCCTGGTAGCGGCTGGATGCCAATCAGTTTACCCACGCAGTTTACCATGGGCAGGATTCTTATCCATTGCTAAATCTGCAAAGGATAGTCTATGCCATTCTGGAGAGACAAAAGCAAATTTGTGGTTGCTGTCTTGGAGGCAGTTGTTGAGGATTGAGAAATTAAAAACCAATCGTCTTGATTTTGAATTTCCCATTGGCTGATAAGACCCTCTTGTCTGTGCTCTCAGGCCACCCGTTGCAGGTACTGGATCGGCTTTGTCCTTGCGTTTGGAAGTCCATTTCACGGGGTTCCAATCATGAAAACAACCTGCGTAGCACCCCAATAAACCAGAGCGGGTTCTCATGGGGGGTTCTGGCAGACGTGGAGCACAACACCGATCAAGAGGTTTCACCTTTCCAAGACACATGCAGCTTCTTAGTCTTGGAGAAGATTGGCTACACAGGTAGTGTCTTTCTGTCTTTTACACCACATTCACCTTGGGACCATTTTGTATGGCCAGCACATTGAAACGCCGCCTTTGGCCACTCTTTCAATGTCCTCTGTACTTTGCCTTTATTTATTAACACCTTTGATTTTGTTTTTTGTTTACACCCCAATTCCGTCGATTGACTTTACAGATTGCCCACAACATTGGACGTTTCAATGAACCCTCTTGCCACTCTACATCTTTCTAATCACTTACCTTCACCACACCATTCATACCAATTCTTTTTGAACACTGATCAGACCTTTTCATGCTTTCCTATATTTTGTCGTGGTTCGACATTTTTTTGCTCACTGGAACATAATTCAGGTGAGGTATTAGCATTCACTGTGTAAGTCAGTCAGCTTAGTTAAACACTCAGATCTTCTTCTCCAGAACTACACCACACGATTTCGATGAAATTGACAACGACCTCATCACCTCGTGATGTACCAAAGTGAACTGTACATGACATAAATGAAACTGGTCTCAGGGGATACTACAGGGTTGTAAAGTGAGTCCAGGTTTGCCCCCCTCTACCCTCTAAATGGGGTATTTGCCATTTCTCGATGAAACGGCACAACCTCAGACCAACAGTGAAGCAAAAACGAATAGTCCATTTCACCAAAATTTGTAGAATTTTCTGAGGACGAAGGCCTCTTGATGCCTTGCAAATCCCCCAAATTGCATATTATGTAGGTAATTATAAAAGGTCAAAGGTCATTACGAATCTGGGATACTTACTTCCGACTAATCAAAAAGTATTCACCGATTTAGACGTAAATTGGGCGAAATTCATCTTCACATGGTGCTTTTCACAAGTTTGTTCAAACATCGGTTAATTTACACATTTTGTGGGTAATCCATGTCTACAGTGGTTCCCTGGTTTTCTACCAGTTGATGGGCAGCGGTATTGCCCTATTTTTATTTACTTGCAGATTACCCGTCTAAGATGGGTATGGACAGGATGGATCACAATTACTGGTCTATGTAGTTCTTTGGATGTTTTGGCCGCATTCAAAACAGTCAGTTCAATATTAGGCTGCGTGTCTGAATTTGCCATGCGTAGCGTTTGAGACTGGTCGCTTTAGATTCTGTATGGCTCTTGACACATACCAAAGCCAATTTTAAACTTGCCGGATGAGAAGTACACGAACGACCTTTGACATATTCATATGATATCTATATATAAACTCCAATTCAACAGATTAACACATTGGCACGTTAAAAGTCAGTAAATGCTGAGTTGGAACAACACGTGCACTGAAATCACTTGGATTGGTTAAGTTAAAGCGTTCATCTGGGACAACCGGCCGACGGTTTGCCGCCGAACGCTGTTGATATGTGACAGTCATCGATATCCCTCTTAAAAAATTCTAATTCTATATTTCGATTTTTTGAATCCGCTGTCACCTGCGTAAATTACATGGAACCCATTTAATGTGAAGATTTCAGAAGTATGAACCAGAATATGTTCGCGAGAAAAGTGTGTAGAAGTTCCAGGCTATGCCCATATATATTATGAATACTATTATGATTCATGATTATTGATATGATCTCTTTTGAATCTGCTATCACCTGCGTAAATACATGGAACACATAACGTGAAGATTTCGGAAAGTTATGAACACAGAATATCGTCGCGAAGAAAAGTGCGTTCAGAGTTCAGGCTTACGCCATTATATGTTGCGGTTTCGGGCCGGTTGGCGGGATTTGCGAGTGCGTTCAATCACTGTCCGAACCAGTTTGGGTTTTCGCCACCCTACTTCTCCGACAGCAAATGGATACAGATTACGGCGCCCACCCATAAACCACCGCCGTCTCCGGGGTTATAACGCCAGCTGGTTCGGCAACCAATTCTCGGTTACAAGCGTCTCGAATCACGATACCAAACAATCACCTGTACCTTGCCAGCTGGGAAAATAGACCCCGGTTACAGACTGGTTTTGTCAGAGACGAGCGGAGTTACCAGGTCTGTAACCATTTTGGTTTGTATATCCAATCGAGCGATCGTTCCTCGACGCGCACCCAAATTAATTCAAGCGGCAACTTTATTTACGATCGGCCAATTTATTGGGACATCGGGAACACGACACAAGCCAAAAGCATTCACGACAATGTGTAAATTAATCTATAACCGTTCTTAAACTAGGGAGCTACGGATTTACGGGTTTCGAAGGGACCCTAAGGAGATACCTTAAACACCATGCAGACAAGACTATGGACAGCATGCAGACAAGACACAGAGTACTTTGGTGATGTTGCATGGACGAGAGAAAGTTTCAAAGCACGAATGTGGCTGTGACAAGCTGATGTTCACGGATTTGAGCGCCAGCTCGAAACACACCCGCGTGGCAAAATGGCGCTCGTCCATGATGTCGCAGCCCTCACCCCGCCCTCGGCGCATTCGGACCCCGCGAGGTCCGACTGCACCAGCAGCGAAAGATCGATGGTGGGTTTCAGCTGTTTTCTCCAAGGTCAGTATTAAAGTCCAGGCCTTGGCCTGTTTCACCAGAACCAGCAAATCGAGTGTTGGGCTCCGCAGGCTGGGAGGTGGCGGGCGGGGCGCGGGGGGGGGTCCATGGATTCCAGACGTCGTCGAGCCGGAGGTTGAGTAGGGACAGGTTCATGAGGCTCCGTCACTTGGACTCCAAGATATGAACCTGCCGATGTCTCCTCATAAAGTCCGATCGCCGACTCCCCATAGTCGTTTCTCCTGCCTCCTTCACGAAGCAATCGCAGACAGACACAGCCGTCCCCTACACAGCAGATCACGACTACCCACCATCGTTTCTCCATCAGCCGGAGGGCAGAGGTTAACTCGGCCGACTCGGGGTTTCAGTTTTTCTACTAGTTGCACATTTTCACCCTGCCCTTTCCTTTCATCACGACTCGCTCTCGACATCGCTCCGCCGCCCACACCCTCGGCGCTCTCCCAGTCGGACACCGCCCCTTTGCATGTTCCCTGGCGACTGCTTCGCTTCTCAGCCGACTTGCCCTCACGAAAAACCCATCGTCAGCCACTCGGTGCTCAGTTTCACCACCGTCTTCCCAGCGTCCTGCAGTCTTTTCCTCACTCGCTCGCCTCGAAGACCGACTTGTTTGACTCACACGAAAGCCAGCCCTATTCAGCCGATCGCGCCACACCGTCGCTCGCTCCTCAGTTTCATTCATCCGATCTTCCAATCAGTTACCCAATCAGTTATCGATAGGACTGCTCCGCAGTCTTTTCCTTCACTATCTCTCTCTTTGGAAATGGTCAACAGATCTTCGCCCTGTCTTGCTGACCTATAGATTGTTGTGGAGGGTGCAGTTCATACAGTATATGTGATGTTTGTTGAAGATTATCGGTAATTCTTAGAGAATGTTTTGGTTCTGTTATTGAGGTTTGCGACTTCATGAAAGTTACAAAATGTACTTGAGCATTTAACAATTTGTGATGGGCAGTGGGATGGTTGTATTTTTTTTTTTTTATCACAATGGTGCAATATCAATAATCCAGATTTCTCCAAAAGTGTTGCAAACTCCTAAAATCCGGCCGACACTTTCAAAAAATTGATAAAACTAATATATATTGTTATCGAATTTCGGCCCGTCGGCCGTGCGAATCGGCCACGTAACTCAAATCGCGACGCGCTCGGCCCACCCGGAGCGGACAATTTCAGTCGTGACCCTCCGGAACTACGCCAGGAGCCAGTCACGGTGGGGTTTAAACCTCACCACATCGTGCCAATGCCCACCCGGCGCAGGATAGGTTCTCGCCAAATTCGACCTACCTAAGTACCTGCGGATGGTCGACCGGGCGATCGTACCTCGCCGCAGGTCGGAACTTCGACACGAACCGCTTAAGCGGCTCGTTCGTGCTGGCAGGGATACTTGAGCGGAGCTACTTCGACCTCGACGTTCAGATTTACTTATCGGAGTGTTTTTCCAACCCACTATCAGATGGAACTTTTCAAACAGAGGAACAGGACGCAACGAACGGGAAAAACAGTCAACAAGCAGCAACCTTTATTTCACCACACATGCACGTATGTACCAGCCATGCAATCAATGCGGGAAAAGCGCAAAAAGGAAATGCGACCAAAGCAAAAGCACTACTTAACCGACTATAATTATTTAACACGTTAAACAATTTATACTTGTCGGGACTCGGCGCCCACATCTGCAATTCAAAATAAACAGGAAAGACCTCCCCTATAGCAGGGAGGTAGACGGGGGTCCGTGGACAAACTGTGCGCGAACCTGGAGGAGCGCGCAGGCCACAGACCGAAAAGGTCTTACCCCCGCGTTTCCTCGTGACGCCGCGATGGCGGGCAAGGCCGCAATGCTCGCGCAGTCCGCGCGGCGACTCTCCGTCCCTGGCGTGGTCGGTGAGCCCTCTCCGGCGTGCTCCGCGCCAGCCGGTTTGGGTCGGGCACCACGTTAGGGTGGGGAATTAAAACGGGGTCCAACGGCACTGTCATCAGCGACGGATGGGGGGGGGAATATTGTTTGATGTCAGGGTCTGAGCGGGGGAATGGCTGGTGGCTTGGTCGCTTGTGAGATCGAAGGTGGTCGATTACAACGACGAGACGGCCCAGCGACGAGACGGCCCAGCGACCAGCGACGAGACGAACCACACTACCACTACTCCAACCTCGACGACGGACCCGTCTTCACTTGAACAGCTGTTTGCGTGTGACGCTTGTGCTCGCGTCTTTATAAGACGCCGGAGGAGGGAGCCTGTATGCAGATTTTAGGATCAAAACAGCGATTGGAGGCGGTGGCCACGCCACCCTCTGTTACAGCCTATTTGGCGTTTGGCAAAAAGGGGCTGAGCTCTTTTGATCCGAATTCCTTTTCTGAAGGAATTCACATCCATCCGCTTTGGAGGCGGGGCCACGCACCCGACGTTCAGCCATTGGATATCGGGGCAAAAAGGGGCGTGAAAGCCTTCCCTATCCGTCCTTTTCTCTCCCGTAAAGACTCCACATCATCGCGCTTGGAGGCGGGGCCATACCGCCCGGAGCGCTCGCCCATTGGACGGAGAAAAGGGGGCATGAGCCTTCCTGATCCGAATTTCTCCCTTGAGAGGAACGCATTTTCGTTACCCGCGGCTCACGCGTTTCGCATCAATTACCGAACAGGCCCGGGACGCACGACATTTGGTGTTGACTGTGGTGTGGTCGATGTTGTTGGAAGGAGAAAGGCGCAGGTTGGTGGGGGGTTTGCTGTGGTGGTTGGTTGGTTGGCGGGCTCGTTTGGGGAAATGGCGGTTGAAGCGATAATGTTGTGGATGGGAGTTGTGGAGGTAAAGAGGCAAAGGTGGTGGTGTTTGGAGTTGTTGGTTGGTTTAATGGTCCAAAAATACAATAGAGAAAGAAAATGGGCTAACTCAAAGCGTCGCAGCCCGGATGATCACCACATATTCCCTCTAAACAACAGGTGTGGCTAATACACATGAACTTATCGATATATCTCACCTGAGGACCCTTTATGGTTATGCGAATTCACAGCGTAACCAATATATATAAAAGAGTCCCTGTTTTTTCAAAAATTCAGGCAATGCTCTTCCAGAATCCAGGAATGTGCACGTTTCTTGCGACTCTGTGCCACTGTGTAATAACTGTATGGCACTTCCTTGGGCTCACGCCCGCATCGCCATTGTTTGTTTTACTCTCCTGTGCAGCCACTCAGTTGGAATTTTTGCGATTTGTGTCCCAAGTTCTTTCCATTGCTTTTAGTCATTCTACCGAGATGACCTAATTAAAGCCGGCAAATGTCCGGCCGTCCGTTCCGTCAACAATTTTTCTTCCAATCTTGATTGAACTTAGTATGTTGGTAGAGGTCGATGAGTGTTGCCAACGATTATAACTTATTGTCCGGTTCAAGGTCAGGTCCAAGTCACGATGGGTCACGTAAGTTATAAAATCAGCCATTTCAAAACCTATCTAGTCTGCCATTCTAAAGATATTCCGGCAACTGTTATTTGATTATTGATAGTAAAAAATATTATCTATGTTTAACTGGACAGATTTGGGAATTCCGTCCCCGATTGGCCGCCACATAACTTGGAAGTTGTCAAAACACCCTCCGGTACAAAGAAAACCTTTTACTTCTCCCGATCGTGATGAATTTTTGGTATGTGGGTAGAAGTCGATGAGTGATTTACCCAACGACATATTTTTTCCCGGATTCGAGGTCAGGGTCAAGTCACGAGGTCCACGAAAGTTGTGTGAAAGTCGCATTTTTCAAAAACTTATCTAGTCTGTCATTTAGGGAGATATTCTGGGCAACGTTCATCAATTATGATAGTAAAAAACATTATAGAGATTGACCGTTACCCCCACACGGGGTAATTTATTTGGTTACTGTATGCTTGCTCTTATAATGAATGTCCAACAAGCGTTCAAGTCAGTGATGAGTGTATTCTCGCCTGTTCTGTTTCCCCTTCATTTGGTTGAATGGTTTGTTGGTCAGAGTGGGCCAATAGTTGTTTCATTGAATCCAAGATCGAGTTCTTTTCCTCATTGTCCGAATCTGTGTCTGTCGATCGCCAGACTCGATTCCTGTAGTTATATCGATATTCACAAGGTCAGCCTTTGTCGTCTTTTGAGATGTTAATAAAATGGTTCTGGTCGACCTTTAATATGCTGTAGGCTGCCGTCAAATTGGTTTCACCTGACATCCCCGTTCCTTCACTTGATAACAGATCAACATCCCAACTTTTCTTTTGTTTTTGGCAGCCTTTTATTTTGTGAGAAAGCTTGCCCTGAACTTCTTTGTTTGGCTCATTTCATCTTCCTTGCCATTCGAAATTCAGACCAAAAAACTAAACACTGGCAAAAATAACACAGAACAGAATCAATTTTTGCTGTGCAGGCTGATCCATAAGAAGTGGAATCTCTATTTTAAGTGTGACAGTATTTACAATGGGCCAGTTTGATTGTTTCTAAGAGACTTTTAGCAAAAATTTTGGAGGTTACTTCAGGTTCAATGTAATTGTTTTTACCAAACAAATGGAAAATCATTGTTTTTGTTCTTTCAACCGCGCTTTGAACAGACCAGTGGTACACTGTTAGGTGCTTTATGTAAGCCGCTGGCTGATGTTTTTTTAATGGAGATGCCAAGTAATGCTTAGCATTAAGTAATACGCAGTCTCTATTTGCACATTCAATGGAATGCATCCAACAAAACTAAACATTTAATGTGCTCGTCACATGTAATCGAACATTAAAATTGTATTTCATTTGCAAATCGTCACCACCAGTTTCCGAACATTTCCCCTTATCCAGAAATTACTTTTCACATGCAAGTACGCCCTCGCATGTTAATCGAGGCACAATTATCTTTATTTTAAAGGTTAACGCAAGTTTTGTCTGGAACGTTGATAAATGTTTTGGCCTGGATTTTCTTCGAAGTTGAACATTTCTTATGAAAAATCCCAGGCATGCTCTTCTTGTATTTTATTATCGTACGTCTGTCTGCTTTTCATCCAGTGTTCCAATGCGTCACCTGCATGTGTGCCGGATGCTTCGTCCATCTGCTTGCCCGAGCTCGCCTCAAGGAGAGATTCAGTCAACGTGCCCGTAACTGCGCGGTGCGAGATAAGTCGCTAAGCCTGTGTTTTCGAAGCCTGGCGTTGTGAGAAGGCCCGCCAGCGAGCTACCCACTACCTTGTGGTTACTGTCAGCAGAACATTCCCCCGGCTTGCCTGTCGTGCATCAGCACGAACACTGCCACATCGGTAGCTTGGGAGCGTGAACTACTGAGGACACTACGGTGGAAAATTTGATCGGTCATATGTCACACTACTTTACACACCTACGTATTCGGGATTTTTTTTTTTTCCAATTTTTTTTGTCCGGTTAAACTTGTTGTTTCTGCAACAGCAGAATCTCAAACAGCCTTTTCTTCCTGCCAGGAAAGATGATCTCTTTTTGGTTTTTTTTTTTTAAAACTTTGTTAAACCTACATTTTGAGAAGTGAGGATTGAATGGTACCACTTCAAATGCTAAACATGGCCAGAGGTGTCTAGAGAAGAGTCGTGGTGTTAAATAGCCTTTCCATGCACCGACCTCTGTGTCGCACAGTGTGTTGCTAAATGATCATAACACCAACATTAAAACTTTTGTCGCACCATTATGGGTGATGACGATGTGTAGACACACTGTCGCCCTTTGGCAGAAATGAAGAGTTTCGAACAATGGATATGCCTTGGTGTTGGCTTAACGGTTAATGGCGGCTGGGCTGGGATCCTAAGGTCCTAGTTCATTCCTGCCTCGGCCGTTGAATATACCAGGGTGCAGTTTACTCAGGCCTGTCATCCTTCGAGGTCGCAAGGCTGCAGATACCAGCTTGCTGGATGATTGAGCCATTCAAGTATCCTTGCTGGAGCGGCCGGGACCCGTCCAGGGTTGTGCCCAATTAGCCCAGGAGACTGCTTCGCAGCACCGACGGCTCTGTACAGAATATCGGTTCCCAATGGATCGATGGCATGACAGTCGGGTGAAATTGGGACACCTTACAGTTAGATAGACTGATTTAGCCAAAAAAATTGTGAAAAAACATTGCGGAGACAACTGGACTATCTCTCTTCCTTTGTGTAGACATGTATAATACCGTTCCTCATTCTTCCCACCCCTTTGCTTTTTCTGCTCTACTTCTTGTTTTTTCATCCCCCTTCTCTATCCCCCTTTCCCATGTTTGGTGTTTTAAAGCAATTGTTTATTTTATCATAGTTTTACATTGGTACATTTTAAAATAAAAGAAAGAATTAAGGAAAAAAACGGACAGTCTGACAGCTGCAGACAAACAGGATCCAGTCACGAGCCTTGGTGCGCTTAATGTTAAGGTGGCTGGCTTCCAGATCTTAGAGTCTTTGAGTTTCGCAGCCCACCTGAAGGATAACACATGTGGGTTTGACTCAGCCTGTTCATTCCTTCTGAGGTCAGAAAAATGAGTACCATCTTCACTAGTAACAGGAATAGGGGCACGCATCAGCGCACATCCACGCCCCCAGAAAAATTAGGCCGCAAAACAGGCTAACTACGAACAAATAAAGGATAGTCAAGAAAGGCGAAAACAAGCCATACATTCCGACATTGCTTCCGAACTACAGACCAATAAGCACGTGAGGTCACACGCCTTACGGAAATTAAATAAATCCACATTTTTCTGACAAACGGAGGACCTTGTCGATACTTCGCATTGAAACGATGCTCTCGGTGTGTATGTTAAAGTGGAGATGACGTTGCGTGGTCACCGGGGCCTTCATTACAAAGCCAAGAAGTTTTTTTGAAGGTAACAGCCGCTGCTGTGATTCGAGAGGGTGGACTTGGAAAACCGATGCTTTGAATGTAACAAGGGATTAGACAGTCGTTTGATTTCAAGACTTTGGAAGTGTTGGAATTGTTTCTTTCAATCGGTGTCCCCATAATGAACAAATGAAAGAGTGGCCCAGATATTGGGTTCCTCACTAGTTAATAAAGAGTGCACTGGTCAAGGAAATAACTGAATTGTGTTGGCAGTGCTTCAAACAAAAAGTTTTGCATGTTCAGGGTCAATTATTGTACGAACAAATTTTAAAATCTCGTAAGAGAATCTGCAAAAGCACGGGACTCGTTGTAAAGGTTTTACCTTCAAGGAAAACGTACTGCCTGCGAGCAAAGGAAGTCGCATCACAATATATTGGAGAGTCCTTTATGCTCCTGGTAGCGGCTGGATGCCAATCAGTTTACCCACGCAGTTTACCATGGGCAGGATTCTTATCCATTGCTAAATCTGCAAAGGATAGTCTATGCCATTCTGGAGAGACAAAAGCAAATTTGTGGTTGCTGTCTTGGAGGCAGTTGTTGAGGATTGAGAAATTAAAAACCAATCGTCTTGATTTTGAATTTCCCATTGGCTGATAAGACCCTCTTGTCTGTGCTCTCAGGCCACCCGTTGCAGGTACTGGATCGGCTTTGTCCTTGCGTTTGGAAGTCCATTTCACGGGGTTCCAATCATGAAAACAACCTGCGTAGCACCCCAATAAACCAGAGCGGGTTCTCATGGGGGGTTCTGGCAGACGTGGAGCACAACACCGATCAAGAGGTTTCACCTTTCCAAGACACATGCAGCTTCTTAGTCTTGGAGAAGATTGGCTACACAGGTAGTGTCTTTCTGTCTTTTACACCACATTCACCTTGGGACCATTTTGTATGGCCAGCACATTGAAACGCCGCCTTTGGCCACTCTTTCAATGTCCTCTGTACTTTGCCTTTATTTATTAACACCTTTGATTTTGTTTTTTGTTTACACCCCAATTCCGTCGATTGACTTTACAGATTGCCCACAACATTGGACGTTTCAATGAACCCTCTTGCCACTCTACATCTTTCTAATCACTTACCTTCACCACACCATTCATACCAATTCTTTTTGAACACTGATCAGACCTTTTCATGCTTTCCTATATTTTGTCGTGGTTCGACATTTTTTTGCTCACTGGAACATAATTCAGGTGAGGTATTAGCATTCACTGTGTAAGTCAGTCAGCTTAGTTAAACACTCAGATCTTCTTCTCCAGAACTACACCACACGATTTCGATGAAATTGACAACGACCTCATCACCTCGTGATGTACCAAAGTGAACTGTACATGACATAAATGAAACTGGTCTCAGGGGATACTACAGGGTTGTAAAGTGAGTCCAGGTTTGCCCCCCTCTACCCTCTAAATGGGGTATTTGCCATTTCTCGATGAAACGGCACAACCTCAGACCAACAGTGAAGCAAAAACGAATAGTCCATTTCACCAAAATTTGTAGAATTTTCTGAGGACGAAGGCCTCTTGATGCCTTGCAAATCCCCCAAATTGCATATTATGTAGGTAATTATAAAAGGTCAAAGGTCATTACGAATCTGGGATACTTACTTCCGACTAATCAAAAAGTATTCACCGATTTAGACGTAAATTGGGCGAAATTCATCTTCACATGGTGCTTTTCACAAGTTTGTTCAAACATCGGTTAATTTACACATTTTGTGGGTAATCCATGTCTACAGTGGTTCCCTGGTTTTCTACCAGTTGATGGGCAGCGGTATTGCCCTATTTTTATTTACTTGCAGATTACCCGTCTAAGATGGGTATGGACAGGATGGATCACAATTACTGGTCTATGTAGTTCTTTGGATGTTTTGGCCGCATTCAAAACAGTCAGTTCAATATTAGGCTGCGTGTCTGAATTTGCCATGCGTAGCGTTTGAGACTGGTCGCTTTAGATTCTGTATGGCTCTTGACACATACCAAAGCCAATTTTAAACTTGCCGGATGAGAAGTACACGAACGACCTTTGACATATTCATATGATATCTATATATAAACTCCAATTCAACAGATTAACACATTGGCACGTTAAAAGTCAGTAAATGCTGAGTTGGAACAACACGTGCACTGAAATCACTTGGATTGGTTAAGTTAAAGCGTTCATCTGGGACAACCGGCCGACGGTTTGCCGCCGAACGCTGTTGATATGTGACAGTCATCGATATCCCTCTTAAAAAATTCTAATTCTATATTTCGATTTTTTGAATCCGCTGTCACCTGCGTAAATTACATGGAACCCATTTAATGTGAAGATTTCAGAAGTATGAACCAGAATATGTTCGCGAGAAAAGTGTGTAGAAGTTCCAGGCTATGCCCATATATATTATGAATACTATTATGATTCATGATTATTGATATGATCTCTTTTGAATCTGCTATCACCTGCGTAAATACATGGAACACATAACGTGAAGATTTCGGAAAGTTATGAACACAGAATATCGTCGCGAAGAAAAGTGCGTTCAGAGTTCAGGCTTACGCCATTATATGTTGCGGTTTCGGGCCGGTTGGCGGGATTTGCGAGTGCGTTCAATCACTGTCCGAACCAGTTTGGGTTTTCGCCACCCTACTTCTCCGACAGCAAATGGATACAGATTACGGCGCCCACCCATAAACCACCGCCGTCTCCGGGGTTATAACGCCAGCTGGTTCGGCAACCAATTCTCGGTTACAAGCGTCTCGAATCACGATACCAAACAATCACCTGTACCTTGCCAGCTGGGAAAATAGACCCCGGTTACAGACTGGTTTTGTCAGAGACGAGCGGAGTTACCAGGTCTGTAACCATTTTGGTTTGTATATCCAATCGAGCGATCGTTCCTCGACGCGCACCCAAATTAATTCAAGCGGCAACTTTATTTACGATCGGCCAATTTATTGGGACATCGGGAACACGACACAAGCCAAAAGCATTCACGACAATGTGTAAATTAATCTATAACCGTTCTTAAACTAGGGAGCTACGGATTTACGGGTTTCGAAGGGACCCTAAGGAGATACCTTAAACACCATGCAGACAAGACTATGGACAGCATGCAGACAAGACACAGAGTACTTTGGTGATGTTGCATGGACGAGAGAAAGTTTCAAAGCACGAATGTGGCTGTGACAAGCTGATGTTCACGGATTTGAGCGCCAGCTCGAAACACACCCGCGTGGCAAAATGGCGCTCGTCCATGATGTCGCAGCCCTCACCCCGCCCTCGGCGCATTCGGACCCCGCGAGGTCCGACTGCACCAGCAGCGAAAGATCGATGGTGGGTTTCAGCTGTTTTCTCCAAGGTCAGTATTAAAGTCCAGGCCTTGGCCTGTTTCACCAGAACCAGCAAATCGAGTGTTGGGCTCCGCAGGCTGGGAGGTGGCGGGCGGGGCGCGGGGGGGGGTCCATGGATTCCAGACGTCGTCGAGCCGGAGGTTGAGTAGGGACAGGTTCATGAGGCTCCGTCACTTGGACTCCAAGATATGAACCTGCCGATGTCTCCTCATAAAGTCCGATCGCCGACTCCCCATAGTCGTTTCTCCTGCCTCCTTCACGAAGCAATCGCAGACAGACACAGCCGTCCCCTACACAGCAGATCACGACTACCCACCATCGTTTCTCCATCAGCCGGAGGGCAGAGGTTAACTCGGCCGACTCGGGGTTTCAGTTTTTCTACTAGTTGCACATTTTCACCCTGCCCTTTCCTTTCATCACGACTCGCTCTCGACATCGCTCCGCCGCCCACACCCTCGGCGCTCTCCCAGTCGGACACCGCCCCTTTGCATGTTCCCTGGCGACTGCTTCGCTTCTCAGCCGACTTGCCCTCACGAAAAACCCATCGTCAGCCACTCGGTGCTCAGTTTCACCACCGTCTTCCCAGCGTCCTGCAGTCTTTTCCTCACTCGCTCGCCTCGAAGACCGACTTGTTTGACTCACACGAAAGCCAGCCCTATTCAGCCGATCGCGCCACACCGTCGCTCGCTCCTCAGTTTCATTCATCCGATCTTCCAATCAGTTACCCAATCAGTTATCGATAGGACTGCTCCGCAGTCTTTTCCTTCACTATCTCTCTCTTT
>CM068959.1:13479958-13493037 GCA_035128595.1 Eptatretus atami | reverse complement strand
ATCTTCTTCTTATATAAAGGAAGTTTTTAAACAACTTGATAACATGGATTTTGGTTATGTTGAAGTCTCGGTGAGAATAATTCGAAATTTTCAAAACGTTTCATTTCACGTATTTTAAGTGGAGGTTACACACAGGGAAATTAAGATGCAGGTGCAGACCATTCGGCCCATCATGCCTGGGTTTTTTACTATTATTATTATTAAAGTGTTTTTTTACCTCCGCCACTGAAGGTGAAGGAGTTTATGTTTTCACTCTTGTCTATCTGTTTGTCTGGCTGTTTGTGTACAGAATATCTCAAAAAGTTGTGGATGGATTCAGATGACATTTTGTGGGCAGGTTGGTATGGGTGTGTGACAAGGACGAACTGATTAGATTTTTGGCGAAGATCCGGATCGGATCCGATTCTAGAATTTTAGTGATTCTTCACCGATGAGAGATCGTGCTAAACATATATATATATATATATTATATTATATATATATATATATATTATATATAATATATATATATACAGCTCTGGAAAAAAATAAGAGACACTCTAAAAAAAATTAAATCAGCATCTCTAATGTATGGCAGCCATTCCATTCCAGTGTCTGTTGAATTCCAACACAGGCACACCTCATTCTACTTAGTGAGGTACTGATTAAGGCCCAGTCACCTTGACGTTTTACCAACGTATGCGATTTTTGAAAAATTTGTCTAAAACGCTGGCACACGTTGAATACGTTATGGGTAAGTTTGATAACATTGAGAGCACGCTGGAAACACTGCCATACATCGTTGCACGCTGGCTTTAAACGTTGTACTTTTCGGTTTGTCTCAAATTTTGCATGCTTGAAATTTCACGACGTATGCCGGCGTATGACTCACACGTTCCACTACGCTGGCATAGGTTGTAGGCACGTTATGCGATCGTTGACAGACATCAACACATGTTACTTGTAAGTTAATCATAAGTTGAACACCGCCGAGGTAATGTTTAGCGTACCCGAAACTTATTCCTAGCCTATGAGTAACGTGTTGTAGCACGTTACGTGATCGTTGACACACGTCGACAAGCGTTACTTTGTACTCTCATAGGCTGAAAGACGTCGGTATAATGCTAGCGTGCCTGAAATTATTTATAACTATCAGTGACATGTTGCTAAACAGCTACGCGATCGTTGACACACTTCGACTCCTTGCTTGAAAGTTACTTATACGTCGAATCATGCCGAGTTATTGTTTAGGGCAAAAGAGGCTTTTATCTAACATATGAGTGACGTGTTTGCACTTGTGTGTAACGCACCTCTGCCGCATACTGGCGTAGTAGACGTATTTGACGTTTACCGGACGACTACAGAACTTAACGAACGAGTTCCAACCTACAGATACCAGATAATGATGTAATGGCAGCGATTAGGGAATTTGTAAATAAAAGGGGTTTCACAGGAGGAAACCCGTCAGTGTTGCAGACTACATAGCGAGTAAATGTCATGAAATTACGAGAGATGGAGTATCCGGCAACGATGACACTACAATATCTACCTGTCCTCCAACATCAGATACCTCATCGATTTGGCACTGCACCAGTTGCGTGCCAATAGCGAGAGAAGAAGACGTGAAGGAGGAGAAGGTACTGGGTGACCATGGATCGGATTTGATTTGCACGATAAGACACAGTTGATTTGCACCGATAAGAACACGTTAAGTGTAAACAATTGCGATTGTTTGGCGCAAGCGTCTATTTTCAATAGTGGAGTTTGAGCGATTTAGCACGTTGAATAGAAACGCTTCAAATTTCCGAGCGCCAGCGTCAAAAACAAAGGCGAGTGACAGCAATTTTAAATCGTTCATTGTAACATTGAAATAGTTGAGTGGCACCGTTTAAAAGTCGTTGAGTGTAAAAAATCCAATTGTTGAGCGCAAGCGTCTACTTTCAATGGTGGAGTTGCAGCCATTTAAATCTTTGAGTGGCAGCCTATGAATAGCAAACCCCACGTCACCGGCAAGATAAACTGCCGCACAGATATGGATAAGTTAGGCTCTCGTTTGGGCATAGGTTGTGAACGCGGCTACACGATATTATTCGTTGGTATACATATCTATAAGGTATCGAAGCGCTCTAATGTACATTATTAGTACTTGAGCATTTGTCCAACTCGTTATGAATACACCTAAAACGTAAAAACAAGCCATAGCTATTGTTGAAAAAACCCAAAAAAAATTAGCGCCGAAGAACTTCGAACAATGGTGCAAAGATGTCTTCTACCCGTGGACACGCGGACGCAAGGAGGATCCATCATCACCCACACCTCCCATCACAACTCACTACTACTGCCAACATGAACAAACTACTACTGATACTGATACTGATACTGATACTGTTACTGCTGACATGGACCATCGACTCAAAAGGAGGTCGAAAACACTGATGGGTTCCCCCTTGTGAAGACATTTTTATATACCATTCCCAAATGCTGGAACACGTCATTATATGGCAGTTGTAGTTAGAAACATGTATTTTAGTTTTTTTGTCGACCGGAAGACGTCAATGGAATACGTCTACATACGTCAATGTGCGTTGGGACTACGTAAAGAATTGGTTCAAAGCACGTCAAACATAGTTAGAATTAAGTTTCGCATAAAAAGCATTACCGCGCGACGTGTTTCGACTTATGAGTAGTTACAAGTAGCCTTTGTCGACGTGTGTAAGCATCGCATATCGTGTGTAAACTTATTCCCATCGCATGCGGAACGTGTGTCATACGCCAAGTAGTCGTAAATTTTGAACATGTTTAAAATTATTGACGTACTCACTTACTACGACGTATGATAGCGTACTTTAGCGTTCTATTCATGTTCGTATACCAACTTACCCATACCGTATTCGACGTCGCCAGCGTTTTAGACACTTTTTCTTAGGTCGGCATACGCTGGCAAGATGCCAGGGTGTGATGCGATGTGACACTTCCATTTCTGCGGCGGTTATGATTTGATCGTTGTGCGTCAGCCTTTAATAGGCTACGTCACGTGCATCGTCGCGATACTTGCAGCGCGCTATGCATAAGTTAGACTATCGTTGGGCATAGGTTGTGTAGCCGACAACAGGTTCAGCATTCCGTTGGTATAAGTTAGCTATAACACAACGAAATGTTCTGTGTCCGTTACTAATATGTTATACATAAGACCAAGTCGTTTATGAATACGTCCGAATCTTTAAAAAAAAACATCAAAGTTCACGTAAGCCAGCGTTTTACATACATTTAATACGTTGCCATCGCTGGCTAAACACGTCAAGGTGTGACTGGTCTTTAGGTGATCACTCTGAATCGAATCTTATTTAACAAGGAAAAGTATGAAACCAACTGCTGTGATCATCACTATCCTCTTGCAATATATATAGTGTAGTAGATGTAGAAAAATCGTGGAAATTATGATACAAGCATCAAATTTGGCATTTCTGTTCTGCAGGGCTATCTGATCAATCTGCCCGATTGGCCATTTGAATCCAAAATTTTCAAATTTGGATTTTCAAATGGCCAATCAGGCAGATTTGATGAATCCCCTGGAGAACAAATGTGCCACATTTGATGCTTGTATCATCATTTGCACGATTCCTCTCAAAAATTGCTGTTATCTGCCCCACTAATAGGATCAGCTGGATGGCAAAAACAGTGCTAGTAGTACCTCAAAAGTAATTGAATCAAAAATTACCCGGTTGGGGTGACGGTCATCTCTGAAGCTCTGTAGATGTGGATCTCTGATTGGCTTAGAATGGCTTCGATGTCGTCTTGTCTTTTGGTTCAACGTACAGACGAAAGCCCGGGAGTAAAAAGGATAGAACCTCAGAAATCAAACTACATTTCTGAGTTATCCGGAGATAGATTTTGAAAATGGTTGATTTGAACATTTATGATCAATGTTGTCTTCAAAAGGATAAAACCGGACCTCAGAAATCAAACCGCATTTCTGAGTCATAAATGGCGGATGATATTTTGAAATGGATGATTTCACAAGGTTACAGCATCGGTGACTTCTGACATTGACCTTCAATCGGGTCTAAAGTCATACCGTCGTGCATCACTCATCGACCCCTACCTACATACCAAGTTTCATCAAGATCGGGCGAACTTTTTTTGACCGTATCACATCGATGATTTTTCCAACTTTGAAGACACGTGACTCGATAACCAGGACGAATTTTAAAAAACCGGCCGACCAAATTTAGATATTGTTCCATATTATCAGAATCCGAAGAATTTCGAAGATGGATCACAAACGGCGGAGGAGATAGATTTAAAATGGATGATTTCGCAACTTTGGAGTGGCCTTGACCTTGACCTTCAATCGTGTCAAAAGTCATACCGTTATGCATCACTCATCGACCCCTACTACATACCAAGTTTCATCAGATCTGGCGAATTTTTTTTGACCGTATCACATCGATGATTTTCCAACTTTGAAGACACGTGGCTCGATAACCAGGACGAATTTCAAAAAGCGGCAGACAAAATTTAGATATTTTCCATATTATCAGAATCTGAAGGAATTTCGAAGATCGGATCATAAACGGGGAGGAGATAGATTTTGAAAATGGACGATTTCCAACTTTGGAGTGACGTTGACCTTGACCTTCAATGGTCAAAGGTCATACCGTCGTGTCCCTCATGACATCTACCCACATACCAAATATCAAGAAAATCGGAAGAAAAATGGGGACGGACGGACATCGAGACTGGTTTTATTAGGTCATCTCGTTAGAGATGACGTAAAAATACCTATTGACCATGCCAAAAGAGTTGAAAAGAAAAGTTTTGAGTGAGGAAAAGAAGGGTTCAATTCTGGCTTTACTGGCAGAGGGATACAGTGAGGTCACGTTGCTTCCATCTTTAAAATTTCAAAGACGGGGTTCATAAGAACAAGGTCAAGCAGCAGACATTGGGCAACAAAGCTACTGACTGGCAGAGGGCGAAAACGACTTTCCACTGACCGGGATGACTGCCAACTCATTCGAATGTCACTCACCAACCGTAGGATACATCAAGTGACCTACAAAAAGAATGGCAAACGGCAGCTGGGGTGAAGTGCACGGCGAGGACGGTTCGAAACAGGCTCCTAGGGCAGGGCTGAAGTCGTGCAAAGCTAGAAAAAAGCCCTTCATCAATGAGAAGCAAAGAAGAGCCAGGCTGAGGTTTGCAAAAGACCATAAGGATTGGACCGTAGAGGATGGAGTAAGTCATCTTCTCTGATGAGTCCAATTTTCAGCTTTGCCCAACACCTGGTCTCTAATGGTTAGACGGAGACCTGGAGAGCCTACAAGCCACAGTGTCTCGCACCCACTGGAAATTTGGTGCAGGATCGGTGATGATCTGGGGGTGCTTCAGCAAGGCTGGAATCGGGCAGATTTGTCTTTGTGAAGGACCCATGAATCAAGCCACGTACAAGGTTGTCCTGGAGAACACTTGCTTCCTCTGCTCTGACAATGTTCCCCAACTCTGAGGATTGGTTTTTCCAGCAGGACAATGCTCCATGCCACACAGTCAGGTCAATCAAGGTGTGGATGGAGGACCATCAGATCAAGACCCTGTCATGGCCAGCCAATCTCACAGACTGAACCCCATTGAAAACCTCTGGAATGTGATCAAGAGGAAGATGGATGGTCACAAGCCATCAAACAAAGCCGAGCTGCTTGACTTTTTGCGCCAGGAGTGGCATAAAGTCACCCAACAGCAATGTGAAAGACTGGTGGAGAGCATGCCAAGACGCATGAAAACTGTGATTGAAAATCAGGGTTTTCCACAAAATATTGACTTCTGAACTCTCCTTAAGGCCCTGTCAAACCTTGAGATTTAGCCAGTGTATGCCGACGTATGAAAAATTTGTCTAAAACGCTGGCACACGTCGAATACTATGGGTAAGTTTTGTATACGTTAAGAGCACGCTGGCATACGTCGTAGTACGCCGAGCTGTTAGGGGGCTGTCACTATGACGTTTTAGCCAGCGATGGCAAGGTATCAAATGTATGTAAAACGCTGGCGTAGCTGAACTATTGATGTTTTTTTTAAGTTTTGGGCATATAATAAGTGTTGGACGTATGCATAACGTATTAGTAACGTACACAGAACGTTTCAATCACATATAGATAACTTATACCAACGAATGCTGAGCGTGTTGGGCGTTCACAACCTATGCCCAACGATAGTCTAACTTATGCATAGCGCGGCAGCGTATCGCCGACGATCAGTGGCGTAGGCTATTAATGGGCTGCGGCTCGACGATTCAAATCATAACCGCACTAGACATCGAAGTGTGAAGCCGCTGTCAAACCTTGACGTTTTAGCCAGCGTATGCCGACGTATGAAAAATTTGCCGAACCAAGCTGGCACACGTCGAATACTTATGGGTAATTTTTGTATACGTTAGAGCAGCTGGCATACGTGTAGTATGCTGGCATACGTCGTAGTACGCTGGCATACGTCGTCATACGCCGAGTACGTCGAGAATTTTCAGCATGTTGAAAATTTATCGACGTACTCGGCGTATGACACACACGTTCCGCATACGCTGGCCATAGTTGTAGGCATGTTACGCGATCGTTGACAACTGACACACGTTACTTGTACGTTACTCATAAGTTGAAACACGTCGAGGTAATGGTTAGCGTCAGTGTTCCAGAGTCCCTGGTTTTTTTTGGTTTTTTTCTTCGGTATGACGGTGAGTTGACACTTCGATTTCTAGTGCGGTTATGATTTAAATCGTTGAGCGGCAGCCTATTAATTATATTATATTATAACGCACTAGAAATCGAAGTGTCAACATCACCGTCATACCGAAGAAAAAAAAACACAGGGAGTCTGGAACACTGAGCTAACATTACCTTGCGTGTTTCGACTTATGGTAACGTACAAGAACGTGTGTCGACGTGTATCAACGATCGGTAACGTGCCTACAACGTTATTCATAGGTAGATAAGGTTCGGTAGCTAACTACGACGTGTTTCGACTTATGATAACTTACAAGTAACGTGTGTCGACGTGTGTAAACGATCGCGTAACGTGCCTACAACTTATGGCCAGCGTATGCGGAAGTGTGTCATATGCTGGCATACGTCGAAAAATTTTCAACATGCTGAAAATTGTCACGTACTCGGCGTACTACGACGTATGCCAGCGTGCTTCAGCGTGCTCTTAACGTATACAAAACTTACCATAACGTATTCGACGTGTGCCAGTATTCGGCAAATTTTTCATACGTCGGCATACGCTGGCTAAACGTCAAGGTGTGACAGCGGCTGACACTCTGATGTCTCGTGCGGTTATGATTTGAATCGTTGAGCCGCAGCCTATTAATAGCCTACGCCACGTGATCTTCGCGATACGCTGCCGGCGCTATGCATAAGTTAGACTATTGTTGGGCATAGGTTGTGACGCCGACAACACGCTCGACATTCGTTGATATAAGTTATCTATATGTTATCGAAACATTCTGTGTACGTTATAATACGTTATGCATACGTCCAACTCGTTATGAATACGTCCAAACTGGAAAAAAAAAACATCAATAGTTGAGCGTACGCCAGCGTTTTACATACATTTTGATACCTTGCATATGCTGGCTAAAACGTCAGGTGTGACAGGGCCTTAAGTAAAACATTAGTATTGTGTTGTTTAAAAATGAATATGAACTTGTTTCTTTGTATTATTTGAGGTCTGAAAACACTGAATCTTTGTTGTTATTTTGACCAGTTGTTATTTTCTGCAAATAAATGCTCTAAATGACAATATTTTTATTCGGAATTTGGGAGAAATATTGTCAGTAGTTTATAGAATAAAACAAAAATGTTCATTTTACTCAAACACATACCTATAAATAGTAACCAGAAAAACTGATAATTTTGCAGTGGTCTCTTAATTTTTTCCAGAGCTGTATATGTTATGTATATATATATATATATAATAATATATATTATATATATTAAATATTATATATAATACACATTATATATTATATATCAAGATATCTCAAAAAGTTATGGACGCATTCGGACGAAGTTTGTTGGTTACGTTAGGTGTGTGGCAACAACGAATTGATTCGATTTTGGTGAAGATCTGGATCTGGATACGGAGATCATTTAATTTTTTAAGTGATTCTTCACCGTTGAGAAATCGGGCCAAAAGCGATTATAGTACTGTATAGCATATTTCAAAAATGTATTGGGCCCGATATGTTCTCGTGGTCAGGCATTATATGGCGTATGTATCGCTCTCCCGAGTACCCTTCGAGTTTGTAGTTGTGTTTTTTGTAGGTTCAAACCAAAGCATCCAACACTGACTGATCTTTGCAGCAAAGCGGAAGTGAATTTTGATCATCCCTACATAAGCAGCATGGATGGTTATGAAAGTGATGTTAGCTGACTTCAAAGCAGATGGAAGATACCTCAGTAATTATAGAGTGAACAGAGCATAATGTTTGTGAAGTACAACATGTTCCATCTGTTGATTAAATCCAGCAGCGCAGCAACGGGTACTTTTGCTTGTGTATTATACACTGATGAGCCAAAACTTTATGACCACTGCCTAATATGCTGTTGGTCCTCCGTGTGCCGCCAAAACAGCGCCGACTCGCCAAGCATGGACTCTACAAGACCCTGGAGGTGTCCTGTGGTATTGGCACCAAACATTAGCAGCAGATCCTTCAAGTCCTGTAAGTTGCGAGGTGGAGCCGTGTGGATCAGACTTGTCGGTCCATCACATCCCAGATGCTCAATCGGATTGAGATCTGGAGATTTTGGAGGCCAGGCAACACCGTGAACACTTAATCATGTTCCTCAAACCATTCGCACAATGTGTGCAGTGTGGCAGAGCGCATTATCCTGCTGAAAGAGGCCACTGCATCAGAGAACACCATTGCCATGAAGGAGTGTACCTGGTCTGCAACGATGTGTAGGTAGGTGAACGTGTAAAATTGACGTCCACATGAATGGCCGGACCCAGGGTTTCCCAGCAGAACATTGCCCAGAGTATCATCACCTCCACCAGCTTGTCGTCTTCCCAAGTGCATCCTGGTGCCATCACTTCCCCAGGTAAACGGTGCAACGTACATGGCCCATCACGTGATCTAAAAGAAAACGGGACTCATCGGACCAGGCTACCTTCTTCCACTGCTCCAAGGTCAGTTCCTATGCTCGCGTGCCATTGTAGGCACTTTCGACGGTGGACGGGTATCAGGGCACTCTGACCGGTGTGCGGCTACGCAGCAAGGTGGCATGCACTGTGGATTGTGACACATTCCTCCAGATACCACCATTTACATTTTCTGTGACTTGTGCCACAGTAGACCTTCTGTCGGTTCGGACAGAACGGGATAGGCCTTTGTTGCCCTCGCGCATCGATGAGCCTTGGGCACCCAACACCCTGTCACCGGTTTGTGGTTTGTCCTTCCTCGGACCACTGTTTGTAGGTACTCACCACTGCTGACCGGGAGCACCCCACAAGCCTTGCCGTTTCAGAGATGCTCTGACCCAGTCGTCTGGCCATAACAATTTGGCCCTTGTCAAAGTCGCTCAGGTCTTTACTCCTGCCCATTTCTCTTGCATCCAACACATCAACTTCAAGAACTGACTGTTTACTTGCTGCCTAATCTATCCCACTCCTTGACAGGTGTCATTGTAACAAGATAATAAATGTTATTCACTTCACCTGTCAGTGGTCATAATGTTTTGGCTCATCGGTGTATATATTGTGAACCGTAGTGCAGTGTGACCACTCCTCATTTTCATAAATGCCAAGGTGAGCCAATGAAAAAAGGCAAGAATTCACAAGGTTTCGGAAAAGCAATGATAATAGAAAACCAAGACGCCAGGTGAACAACGAATAGCCAAGATCTTGTGAAAAAAGCCAAGGAGTGGTCACACTGCCGTAGTGTCTGTCCGTGCATTTGTCTGTCTCCCAGTTATGACAGCCGCTCCCTGCGCTGCGTTTGAAAAGCTGCTGATTGGTTATTTCGCATTTCACTTTTTTAATACAACATAGTCACACTTTATTATCCTTTCCAGTAATCTTTAAAATCAACATGAACATCTGGATTAAAGTAAATTTAATACAGATCTACATGGAGTTACACACTATTTAAAACAAATCCAACCTCCTTCACCTGATGTTGCACCACCATTTTGCAGTGAGTGGTAGAAGTAACTCAAAGCTTTGACTCTGAGTAAAACCAAGAGTGCAACACAATTGCCTAACCCCTTTTTCAGAATGCAATTATGAATGGTGATGTGCACAATGTTCGGTTCTCTGTGCTTCGCCGGGGCTATCTTCCTTCCTTGGAATCCAGCGAGGATTACATTATCATTGGGGGTTAATAATGAAAAAAAATAAAATGTTTACACACTAATTGATCCCATGGGCTGGTAAGATACTTTGGAGGTGTGTGTGTACACTGCCCTCTGAGCTTTCTAACCTGGGTTTGAATCCTGACACAGCTGTAAACTACCATCCCAGTGGTTCATATGCAGGCTTTGGCCTTGTTGTATGTGCTGTCCCTTTGTTGGATGGATGTTAAACAGGAGGAGGACCCGTATCCCAGCACTGATCTTTGGTGGACGTTAAAGATCCCACGATGTGTTTTGTGAAGAGTAGGTGAGTTATCGCCGGAACCCTCAACTAATTACAAATTCATGCTCAAAACACCTTCAGTCGAACCATTAAGTCTTAGCCATCTGATTTTGGAAAGACAAGCCAAAAATATTTCCCTGCCAACCCCACAATGTGGGAGTAATTGGGGCTGTTGTAGTAGTCGTAGTGGTCTTTATTTAAAATGACCCCCCTACTTGAGATGCTTATTCTGTGAACTGTTCAAGCAAGCCAATCGGTAACGGGACATCATGTTTCTGGATTTTTGATGTTGCAAAAATCGAACCTGAAAGTTAAATCATTTGAAATTTTTTTGCTTGGGTTTGAATCGTGACCCAGCTTTGGGTGTGTTTCGTGACGTCAGCAATTTGTACGCACACGACCCCCATGGCCATGTTGGAGGACAAAGGAACTTAAATCCACGATCTGCGAAGTGGAAGATTTGTGTGCTCTGAAACAATCGGTGTCGAAGCTTGGTTATGTCGTATACGTTAGGGGTTAGACCCTTTGTCTCGGGAGCGATATTACAACAAAATACAGCATGGTCTCGACGTGGAAAATTTTGGAAGCCGATAACCAGTTAACGTCTGGCTGCATAGTGGGGTGGGGGGGGGGTTCTCGTTAACAATGGCTGTCAGATGTATGACAGAAAGGTAGGCGATATAACATCACCGACACAAAAAACTTGATGCACAGCAGACAAGCATGATGTTATAATTATATATACTAGTGTCGGGCCCGTAGGGGGTGCCCGTAGGTGCGTGCAGTATGTGCAGCTTCGTGCCTGCAGTATCAGGTCCCCGCATCAATTGTGACGTCATATCAAACGAGAGAAGAAATTGTGACGCCCCCTCTCTCTCGCCCCTCCTCTGTCCCCCTCCTCTCTCGCCCCTCTCTCGCCCCCCCCCCTCTCTCGCCCCTCTTCTCCTCCCCTCTCTCCCCTCCCTCTCCCTTCTCTCTCCCCCTCTCTCTCCCCTTCCGCTCTCCCCCTCCCTCCTCCCCTCTCTCCCCCCCCTCCTCTCTCCCTCCTCCTCTCTCCCCCTCCTCTCCTCTCCTCTTCTCCCCCCCTCCTCTCTCCCCCCCCTCTCGCCTCTCTCCCCTCTCCCCTCTCTCTCGCCCCTCTCTCTGTAAATGTATTTACAAATGTCTACCAAGCACAACATATAATAATAATAAGCACATACTCAGTCCCAGTGTCGATTGTGACTCATACCAAACAAAGAAGAAAAAGAATTGTGACGTCAATCGTGCCAAAAAATAAATAATTAAAACAATATTGTCTCATTCGTGACGTCATAGCACCGTGTCCTGTCATTGTTGACAGAATAAATGGCCGTAACTTGGAACCGCTTGTTCGATTGATATCAAACCTTTAAAAGGCACATCCGCGGGGCCGCAATATTCCTGGCAAGTTTCAATCAGATCGGACCGGTGGTCGTGGTTATTAATAATTTGGGAAAAAATGGCATGAGAGGTGAACGACACCTTTTGCCATATTAACACCTTTCAACACTGAAAAAGCATAAAATGGCCGTAACTTGGGAACCCTCGTCCGATCGATATCAAACCTCGAAAGGCACATCCGGGGTCCCGGCATATTCCTGGCAAGTTTCATGAGATCGGACCGCCGTGCGAGAGAACGGCGGTCGCAGACAGACACACAGAGATTGCTGGAATTATAGATAGATTGTTGCTGACAACAACCAATCAGCACAACACCACAACAAAGTACAACGCAAGAATTCACCATTTGTACTCCTGTTTGAACACATTGTAAACACGGTGATGCAGTGCACGTGGCGTTTCCCTTCCCTTGTGTGTACTCCAAGATGGCGGATCCAAATGTCGTGACGTCACACGCACACCCTCGTGTTCCGCAAGCAGAGCGAAGCATCAAGTTGTGCGCCGTCCCTCGGATAGACGTTATCAGTTAAGGGCCTGTCTGCTCGCATTAGTTGATGGATTTTAAAGATCACTCGGTCTCCTTCCGGAATAGTTGGCGAGTTATCGCCGGCACCCTGAACAAGTTACAAAATTCCTGCTCGAACCTCCTGGGGAGCGCGGGTTCATCGGGGGCATCGTCGCTCCTCCAGGAAATGACGTAACGCACAGCGTTCTGCTGCGAACGAACGAATAAATGAATGAATAAATGCATTCGCGACAATATGATCGGTGAAAGTTAAACACGTAAATGTGTGTTTTTAATTGGATGTCGGCGATGTATTTAAAATTAACGATTAGTATTATCGGGTATTTATTGAAGAATAAAAAGTCGCTATGGCGAATCCGCATTGCCGAATCCGTGCGCGCGGTTGAATCGGCTATCCGCGAGGCTCGTTTCACCACGTCCTCGGTGTCCCTCGTCGAACCGACGTGAGTTCGTTGACTGCCGTCAGTGCCGTGCTTTGTGGAACTGAAACCGCCGTCTGGTCCAGGATTTTACTCTGTTTGGGTGAATATGT
>CM068959.1:13458227-13470232 GCA_035128595.1 Eptatretus atami | reverse complement strand
TGTCTAGTGCGGTTATGATTTGAATTGTCGAGCCGCAGCCTATGAATAGCCTACGCCACGTGATTGTCGGCGATACACTGCCGCACGCTATGCATAAGTTAGACTATCGTTGGTCATAGGTTGTGAACGCCGACAACACGCTCAGCATTCGTTGGTATAAGTATCTATATGTAATTAAAACGTTCTGTGTACGTTACTAATACGTTATGCATACGTCCAACACGTTATTATACGCCCAAAACTTAAAAAAAACATCAATAGTTCAGCGTACGCCAGCGTTTTACATACATTTTGTGACCTTGCCATACGCTGGCTAAAACGTCAAGGTGTGACAGCCCCTTAAGAGAGGATGATCACCTGTCTCTGTTATCATCTGAGCTCAAGCGTTTGGACATCAGTATTGCAACACTCTCTGAGGTTCGGAGACCGGATTGCGGTGAGATCATGGCGGGTGGTTACACTACTATTGGTCTGGTCACTCTGATGGTTACCATACTCAAGGAGTTGCTGTAGCTGTGTCCAATAAGCTGACCCAATGATAATTGAGGTAACACCGGTGAACGAGCGTATTATGAGACTAAGATTCGTCACTCCTTAGGTGTCATTTCCCTGGTCTCCGTCTATGCTCCGACTGAGGCGAGTGATCTCACCGTGAAAGACACATTCTATGCCACGCTCGAGTCTGTAGTTGATCAGTGCCCCCAGATGAGATACTCTTCTAGTCTTGGGGGATTTCAACGCATCGACTGGAACTGATAGGGATGGTGGAGGCTCCTGGAGTACCGGCGGAAAGGGACGCAGCGACGTGCTGCTCTGGCGCATGCTCCCAAACCTGACCTGACCTTTACTGTCATTGTCTGCTGCGAATGTGAAGATTGCTTGTAACCAGGAGTGGATTTACCTGTATGGGCCCAAGATCTGCTTGGGTTACGTCACACCCACCGTAACAATCATGTTGATTTCATTCCACCGCACCAGCACGTCAAAATGGATTACGGAATGAAGATGTGTGAGAGTTTCGAGTGTGTACCAACATAGACCAGGCTCGCATGGCTATTTGTGACTCGACATCCCCGTCAGCAACAGGAAAGCTGGAGCAATGTAATTGATTTGGTTCAACCGGCACGGGTTGTGCATGGGTCGCGCACGGATCTCCTGAGGGCCTCGGGGCCCGGCGCGGGCCGCCTGAGGGCCTCGACGCCCGGCGCGGGTCGCCGGAGGGCCTCGGCCCAGATGGAATTTTGTTTTTTATACTTTCTTTTCTCCTGCTTCTTTAAGCTGATGCAGAGTTGGTACATTCGGTAAGGGATGATGAAACAAAACTTCTCTGTGGCAGCTGTACTTGTTTTGCTCACATCGGCTCGCTGTAATTTTATTCTTTTTGTTTCCCGAACTTTATCCTGGCTGTATTTGCAGCCTTGGTCGTGTCCCGGACATGGGTTTGCTGTCGGACCCCCAGAGTCGCGAAAGGGTTCTGTTGTTCCTCATTCGCCACAACAGCAAACTTTGGTACGTTTGTACATCTGCCTGAGTGTGTACGTGCCATTCTTTTTTATACACATATTCGAGGCTCGTGAAGAGCTAGTTTGGCGCTTTCTGTGGGTCTGTTACCGATCTTTAAGATTACACATCAGATTTCACATCACATTAGGGTACTGGAAAGCAGTGTCATCGGACCCGAGTCCAGACTGGAGTCCTTTGTCAGGCTCTGACTCTGCTAATGAATACGTGAGGAATCGGTCGGAGTCTGGCTCGAGACCGGAAAAATTTTAGCGTTTTTATTTCTCGTTTTAAACCGAAAGTTTGTTTTATCATACTCGAATAAAGTTCATGTATGTGCACATGTAGGTTCAAGATCTGTGATTGTCTGTCATTTATAACACACTTGCAGAATACCTGAATGACTGGCGATCTTGTTCCAAGCATGCAGCACATTGTTCTGACGCATACCTTTATTTGGGTGCTGTATAGGCAACTGACAGCTCTGTAGAGGGAAAAAAACGAAACTGGTTACGTGCATGAAGCAAAAACATACCTCCTGTTTATCATTCAAAACACTTCTCTGTATTGGAAAATGAGGGGTCAGGAACACTGTACTGGAAATGGAGACTTGTAATACCCTCTCCCACCTGGAGGTGGTGCTACGTGATACACACTTACATAGAGAATTTGCCCCCCTCCCTTCTCCATTCTCCTTACCAAGACCACCAGCAAAGATTATACATTAATTGGGGTCATTCTGATCCTATGTCGGAAGTCTGGATCAGCCCAGAACTGTAGGAGTCTGAGCACGACAAACAAACACCGACCGGTCCATAGTGCATTTCACAGCAAGGACTCGCCCATGAGCACCAATGAGCTTTCAAAGCTCCGGAATAAAGTTATGGAAGGGCACAGATCGGGGGATGGGGTTAAAATAGATGTGGGAAAAAGTTTTGTGGTCTGATGAAACCAAGATGGAACTTTTTGGTCTAAATGCAAAACGTTACGTTTGGCGCAAACCCAACACAGCACATCACCCAAAGAACACCATCACTCCTGTGAAGCATGGTGGTGGCAGCATCATGTTATGGGGATGTTTCTCATCAGCAGGGATTGGGGCACTTGTCAGGATAGAAGGGAAAATGGATGAAGCAAAATACAGAAAAATCCAGAGGAAAACCTGCTCTCCTCTACAAGAAAGATTAAATTGGGGCGGAAGTTCACCTTTTACCATGACAATGACCCGAAGCACACAGCAAAAGCTACACTGGAGTGGCTCAGGAACAAAAAGATAAATGTCCTTGAGTGGCCCAGTCAGAGCCCCGATCTAAATCCAATTGAAAATCTGTGACATGAATTGAAGATTGTTGGCCATCAACTCTCCCCACACAACTTGACTGAGCTTGAACAGTTTTGTGCAGAAGAATGGGCAAATATTGTCCGATCAAGGTGTGCTAAGTTGGTAGAGACCTATCCCAACAGACTCACAGCTGTAATTGCTGTCAAAGATGCTTCCACCAAGTATTAACTCGGGGAGGGTGGACACTTATCCAACCAAGATATTCTAGTTTTGTATTTATAATTAATTTTCTGAAATTTGTTTTGTTTTTCACTTGGAAGTTGTGGGTTACGATGTGTAACTAAAGGTGGATAAAGTCTGATTTAATGCAATTTAATTCCAGCTTATCAGGTAACAAAAGGTGAACATTTTGAAAGGGGGTGTAGACTTTCTGTAGGCGCTGTATATAACTAGAACAATATTGGACCCAACACAGACGTCTGAGGAACACCAACATTCGTATTATGGACAGGTGATGACTGTACCTCATGGATCACAGAGACTTGACGATTTGCAAGGAAGTCGGAAATTGAATCAAATTATCTGGAGATGCCATATGATTTTAGCTTATGGATGAGGCCCTTGTGCCACACTTTGTTGAAAGCCTTCGAGATGTCGAGATCAACAGCCCTGGCTTCTCCACGATGATCCAAAGCCCTATTCACATGTTCAGTGATTTGGGACAGAACATCACCAGTGGATCTTGAATGTTGAAAGCCATACTGGACATCACTTATGAAGTTGTGGGTTTCCAGATGATTCTTGAGTTGTTGTATGATGAAGGATTCAAACACTTTGCTTGTAGTGGGTTTAAGGCTAATAGTACAAGAGTTGGAAGGATCTGATTTCTCACTGGAGCCTGTAACGATGGGGACAACAAAAGCCTGCTTCCAGCTAAGTGGATACACAGACTTTGAGAGAACAGAAGATGGTTCAGGTGAACACATCTTCAAAGCAATTGCAGGGATTCAGTCTGGTCCAGTAGATTTTGAGATATCAAGCCCTAGAATAATCTTCACAACTTTCCTGGGTGTGGTTATAATGGAAAGCCTGGTGTCAAGACGGGAAGGACAAATAGGCAGTGGGCATCCGTGGTCTTCAAGTGTGGAGTTTGCAGCAAGATGCTCAGCAAAGAGGTTAACTTTATCAATAGGAGAAGTAAGCACTTCAGGGCCATTGGACACGGGATCCTAAACGGGATCCTCTATCCTAAACCATTCTGTCTCCCGTTCTACCTTCCTCTCCTTTCTCATTTAACTACTCCATGCAATCTGAGATTTTTCCTGTCACTCTTTTCCCATCTCCCTTTCTCTTTTTTGCTGTTATTTATAAATGATCACAGCATCAACTAGAAGGACACTCGCTAGATATCTCCGCCATGCAATGCCTGATCCAGTGGAATAAATCGAGCCCAATAACTTTTTGAGATATCATGCTGTATATCGTTTTTGGCCCTATCTCTCAATGGTGAAGAATCACTTTTAAAATTCTAGTAGTCGGATCCGGATCCGGATCACATCAAATTCTAATCAGTTCGTCCTTGTCACACACCCAACCTGTCCACAAAATTTCACCCGGATCCGTCCACAACTTTTTGAGATATCGTGCTATATATCGTTTTCAGCCCCATCTCTCAATGGTGAAGAATCTTTACAATACAAGTAAATAATTCTCGTATCCAGATCCGGATTCGGATCTTCATCAACATCAAACAAATTCTTCCTAGTCACACACCCAACGTGTCCACTAAGTTTCGTCCGAATCCATCCACAACATTTTGAGATATCCTGCACACAAACAAACATACGAGCAAGAAAAAGACGTCGTGCAGAGCACGATACCTGCAAAATCCACCCCCCTTTCCAAAGGTTGCCATAGATACATCAAATTGTCAATTTCATCAAGATTAAAATTGACAATCTTAATCAAAGCTCAGGTCAATCAGATGAAAATTGATTCTTTTTCAGATTGAAATTGATGATTTGAGAAGTTTGACCGTTTGACCTCTAAACTAATTCAGCGACTGTTTCCCAATTCAGCGATACACTATGCTGTTTAATTTTCAAGTCAATCGGATGAAAAAAAAAAGAAGAAGAAATTTGACCTTTGACCTCAAAATCAATAGGCTTCTCAGTTGAGACTACCTCTACAACTTGGTGAAGTTTCATGACGATCGATTAAGAATTGTGACCTGTAGGCGACAAACAGACAGACAGAAAAACAAAATCGACTAACTAATATACTTGGAAAAATCTTCAATTTTGCAAGTAACAAACAGACCGAGAGGGGTGAAAGCATAACCTCCTTCACCTCCGGTGATTGAGGTAATGAAAGCGGTATACTTTATGTATCTATTTATTTCATGAAACTTCTCTTATATTTCACAGCTAGCAGGGGTACCCGGCGTTGCCCGGTGCTGTATTTTTATTTTATTTTATTTTATTTTTTATTTTTTAACCAAAAACACTCCACTTTACTCACTGATTAACATCTCAAATTTGACGAAGATCTGTTTGTCCATCTCTGAGAAAATGGCACACACAGAAAGACATCTCACTTGTAATTTAGGTTACTAGGAAGAGTACCTGTCCCCAGTGACGGGAAAAGTTTAAGTTAATCTATCAATTTAACTAATATTTCATAGACTTTAAAAAGGTTAATTGTGTTGCACTCTTGGTTTCACTCGGAGCCAAAGCTCTGAGTTACTCATACTGCCCACCGCAAAATGCTGATGCAACATCGGGCGGCGGAGATTGAATTTGTCTTGAAATGGGGCAAAAAGTCCTGGTTGCGAAATAGAATTTGGCATCAATATTATTCATGCCTGTTCTCCTGTCATTTCAAAAGTGAATGTTGAGCTTTTCAAACGCAGCGTGGGAAGCGGCCGCCGTAAACGGGAGACAGACGAACGCACGGATATACACCACGGTTAGCAATACTGTTTGTTATTAGCAAATAACACCACGGTTAGCAAATAACAGCAATACTGTTATTATCAAACGTTTTTTTTGGTCACAATGCTAATTGGAGAGATTTTTTTAGCCACGTCTCGCGTAGCGAACGCTGGCTCTAAGAGAGCTCCGCGTTCTTCTTTCTTCTTCCTTCCTTCTTCCTTCTTCCTTCTTCCTTCTTCCTTCTTCCTTCTTCCTTCTTCCTTAACCTTTAGGACGCGGCTCTTTTATATACAGGATCCGGATCTCCTTAAATACTAAACACCTGTACACATTCTCGCATTGAGGGTGCCTTTTGAGAGCGTCTATCATGAACTTTTAAATACCGTATATTCGGACATTTGCTTTAAAGTTTCGAAAAGTTCACGTTACTATTTAAAGATTATTCCATTTAATGTGTTGTAATTTCGTAAATACACGATTTTCTCGTCATGAACGAGGAGCCTCCATGACGGGTCTCGCTATTGGCTCCATCAAGGCACGTGACGAAATATCGGAAGTTGTTCTTGCCTTTAGGACGTGGCTCTTGGACACATTTGTCCTTGTTTTCTTTAATTGCATGATCGCCTTTCATTGCAACCTTTGTTCAAAGACTTTCAGTGTAGCCTACTGTTATTAATAACACCGACATGGTTTGTTCATGTCAGGTCAGGTCAGGTATGGGAGCATGCGCCGGAGCAGCGCGTCGCTGAATCCACTTTGCACCGGTACTCGTGGCCTCCGTCTGGCCATCCCCCCAGGTCTATGCCTGGCCCATCCCCATCTCCTTGAGATGCTGATCAACCTGCTACAACCATGAGGCACATGGTCGGCCCATTGGCCTCCTCTACTCACGCTCCCTCGCTGCGAGAATCTGGTGAGCAGGATCAGCGTCAGGAAAACGAGCCACATGTCCATACAGCCGCAGCTGCTGCTCACTGACGATGCAGGTAACAAATCTCATTTGAGTCTCTCTCAGCAACCGCTCGTTGGACACAAAGTCCGACCAGCGATCGCCAAGGATTCTCGGAAGAGACCTGGTACCAAAGAAATTAAGTCTCCGTCTTAGATCCTTGGTCAGACCTCAAGTCTCATCCGTAGAGCAAGACTGGAAGCACCAAGAACCCGAAGACTCGGACTTTCGTCCTCCTGAGCAGGTACCGGCAGCGCCACACCCCAGGCCTGACCCAGACGTCTATTGACCTCTGGCTCACAGCCAACAGCGACATGAATATCGTGGCCAAGGTAAGTTAATCGCTCCACGACCTCAATATCCTCACCACAAACGGGTACAGACAAGATAGCAGCATCCAAGATGTTATTGAAAGCCTGGATCTTAGTTTTGACCCAGGAATCCTGTAATCCCAGCGGCTCTGACTCCTCATTCAGAAACTCAAGGGCCTCCAAAAGGATATCCAGAGTCTCCGCAAAGATGACTGCATCATCTGCGAAATCAAGGTCAAAGATCTTGCTTGACATTCCCAATCGATGCACCGCAGCTTGAACTCTCCGACATGCAGTCCATACACAAGTGTTGAAAAGTGTGTGGGGGCCAGTACATACCCCTGACGAACTCCAGCAACAACTGGCAATAAGTCAGATATGGTATCGCCACATCTCACAGCACTCTCAGTACCAGAGTACAGTTCAGACATCAGATTGATCAGTTTTGGTGGCACCCCACGAAGACCAAAAATACTCCAGGGGGCATCCTGGTTCACTGAATCGAATGCTTTCCAGAGATCAACATAGGTTGCAAGCAGCCCCTGCCAAAACTCTTGTCTGTGTTCGGTGAGGACCCGAAGAGCAAGGATGCAGTCAATCGTTGACCCCCTTGGTGTAAAGCCTGACTCTTCTGGGTGCTGGTGCTCAAGCAGATGGTGGCGAACCCTATCAATAATTATCTGAGCAAAGACGTTGCCCGGCGCTGAGAGCAGCATCACCCCTTGGTAGTTGTTGCAGTCTTGGCGATCACCCTTCCCTTTCCCGTGAGGGACAACAAGGCCCCTCTTTCAGTCATTTGGGATGATGCCTGTGTTCCAGGCAGAGCACAGAACTGCATGCAATGACACGAGTATAGCATTTCCACCAGCCTTGAGAAGTTCAGCATGGATGCCACAGATTCCAGGAGCTTTACACCATTTCAACCGGTTCACCGCAGCCTGTGTTTCCACAAACGAAGATGGACTACAGTTGATTGGAGGGTCAGCAACAGGGATAGTAACACCTCTGATATCCATCTCAACAGCTGCTGAATCAACCTGGTACAGCCATTCAAAGTAACCGGCCCAGCGGGCCTTCATTTTGGACTTCTCTGTCAAAAGCCCACCACGCTCCGCTCTAACTGCAGTACACCGAAGGACGGGCTTGGAGGAATGCAATGTGCAATTTCCCCTGTAAGCAGGACGAGAATCACTTGACCACATGTGATGCTCTTCCCCATCACAGATTCCTCGCATATAGGCCTCCTTGTCCACCCTCGGCGCACGTACAGTTTTACGCCTCAACTCCCTGAACAGCTCAGCTCTGCCATTAAGCTTGGCTCTTCAACTCTGGTCAATGGTATCCAGTGTCCCATGAGAGACAAAATTCTTCTTTGCCCTCCGGAGAGTTTCTAAAGACATCCACCGCAACATCAAGGATGGTGGTTTGAAGGCACTCCACACATCTTCAGGATTCCCTAAAGCATCCAGACCCTCCCACCCCCCCCCCAATTACCCACTCAGCCTGTTCGCAAACTCCTCATGCTACCCTCTCATCCTTGTGCTTGTCAACATCCAGCCTAGGCTGGGATGGTAACATTCTTCCAGATTTAAGCTGCAACTTCAGAGTTGCTACAACAAGCCTGTGGTCAGTATTGAGGAACTGAGCACTTCGGTCGACCCTGCAGTTCTGGATCATTCTCCAGCGACCGTCAACGAGCACATGGTCAATCTCTTTTGTGACACCGCCAGCATTGGAATTCCAAGTCCAGCGATGAGCTTGTGGGTGCTGAAACCATGAACCGGCCACCCTAAGTCCACGACTTCTTGCAAATTCAAGGAACTTAGTGCTATTCTGGTTCACAGTTCCGAACACATGGGGACCAACACATCTCTCATAACCATCCCTATGAGTTCCAGTCGATGCATTGAAATCCTCCAAGACTAGAAAAGCATCTCGCCTGGGGCACTGATCAACCACAGACTCGAGCGCGACATGGAATGCGTCCTTCATAGTGAGATCACTCGCCTCAGTCGGAGCATATAGAGACCAGGGAAACAACACCCAAGGAGTGACGAATCCTTCGTCTCATAATATGCTCGTTGACTGGAGTTACCTCAATTGTCATTGGAGTCTGCTTGTTGGACACAGCTCCAGCAACTCCTTGGGCATGGTAACCATCAGAGCGACCAGACCAATAGTCGGTGAAACCACCCGCCATGATCTCGCTACAATGCAGTCTCCGTACCTCAGAGTTCTGCAATACCGATGCTCAGATGCTGACAGAGACGAGTGATCATCCTCTCTTAGGGATAGGACATTCCAGGCACCCACCCGAAGGGACCGCCTCACGTTAACCCAAGGAGACAGCCGTCCGGTGGACGACTCCTCAGCACCACCTCACCATACACCACCACAATCTGACCCTGGATGTTTACCCCGTGCTTTTCCTCCGATCAAGGAATGGGGGGTCCCGAAGGCTTTGCCCAAATCCGGTCATCCTGTGAAGGGCAGCAGCACAGGAGGTTCTCCCACAGAGTGCGTTTTCGGTTTTCTTTGTGTTTTTTGTGTGTTTTGCGGAATGAAGTGTTTTACGGTGGCCGGAGTGCAAATCCTGCCACCAACGTCCGAAAAAAAATAATAATAATAATAATAAGTAACCCAACTGCAGGAGGATGTCCGCAGACACAGTTGGGCACCAGACATGAATAGCCGCTGGCTCACAAGAAGCTTCTCTGCCCTTTTGACAGATTTTGTTTTTAATCCTGCTGGGTGTCCAGATCCACACACCCTCCTCACCAGGAAACCTGGTGGGGGAGACGGTTTAGTCGCCGACAACCCGACCATGAAACAGGTTGGTGCAGGTTTACGTGGTACCTGTAGGAGGTCACAGATCTAATCTGGCCTGACCTGACAAAGTTTGTTCAACTTTGTGATAATCCTCATACTCTGTCACAAAGCATCGAAGCAGCTTCCTGAGCAAGGGTTATATTAGGTGGTTTGCCATTGCCTTCCCAGCAGTAGCTCGGGCAGGAATTTGTAATTTTTTCACGGTGCCGCCGATAGCTCGCTTACTCTTCACGAAGGACACCGTGGGGATCTTTTAAGATCCAACAAAGAATGTCGGTCGATGGGATGCCCAGTTTAACGTCCATCGGAGGGACAGCACACACATCGATGATTCACTCGGTCTGTGAAACATCAGGATGACAGTTTATAGCTGGGCCGAGATTTAAACCCAGGCTAAACAGCTTTGAGGTGAGTGCGCATACCTCGAGGCCATATTATCAGCTCAGGTGGTATGTTAATGTGGTCAGCCATTATCACGCAAAGGTAGCTTTGCTCCATGGCTTATCAGCCAGGTACCTTGCCAATTTTCTGCCTCCTGTGTCGCTCTCGTACATGCGAGTTGCTGTCAGGACACCGACGCATAACTCGGGAAAAACGAACCTGTCTCATGACGCTCTAAACCTAGCTCAGGTTCATTGTTAGTGGTGAACAATCCAACAGTAGGAAGGGCCGACATCGACAAATTGAAAAGCGGTGTTGCTGGGGGACGCTCAGCCGCCACAAGCCAGTGTCCCTTTGGTGTGTTGTGGAGAGGATTGGTAGCATCTCCAATGTCATGTGTGAGAACGTCCGTTTGATGATCCCCAGGATTTGATTTGCTTTGCTTTTTTGGGATTGCTGATAAGTCGTGATCTCTTTCCTCTCCTTCCTTTCTTCCACACTTCTAATCCACCATTGTGTATCCCCAGCATCCTGTGCTATGCATTAGGTTTGGTGTGGTTCTTGATGCTGCCTCTTCCACCACTAAGTGCTCCAACGTACATCTCGGAAAATGCTCTTCTGCCCGGACTGGTTAAGAGGGAGTTCGTAGGAGGTCCACAGGCCCTTAGCCTTTCTCGGGAGTTTGCTGCCAACAAAGCCCTGGTTGGGTAAGTAATTGGAATTTGATAAATTGTTTTTTGTTTGTTTTGTTTTAAGGTCAGCTCGCTGACCTAATATTGTTACGGATTTGGAAGCCTCTTGCACACACAGTCAGCAGTCCCAAAGTTTAGTTATTTCGTTAAGTATATGTGAATAGTTAGAATCCATCCCCTGTGTCTAACAGGAGTTTCATGTGTGCGCTGCGAGTTCTTTTGTAGTTAGTTTTTTTTATATTCCCCAACAACAACATCCTGCTTCATTCTGCCACCCAACCAAACCTTCGCGCACCGACTCCATTATCCACATGTTTTTGGCTGAAGGCGTGGACGGAGCCTCCATCGCCTCAGATCGAGGCTCTGCTCCGAAGAAGGGCAGGGAGTGTTTCCTCCAGCCAATGGACGAAGAGCGAGCAAAGCCGAGGTGCTCCAGCCAATGGGAAGCCAGAAGGCCAGAAACAACTACAGAACCTCTTCGGGGGAGGGGGGGGGCACCGACACGCCACCCGTCCAATGGGAGGCAGAGTTACCTCAGGACGGATCCCTCCCACCTCACAGGAGGGGTTAAATAATTGTCGGTGCGATCCGTCTGGGTCGTCTCGTCTGGTCTGCTGGCTATCTTCCGTCTTGGTGCTGGCTGGCGTCTGCCGCTTCGTCTTGGTTCCTTGGCGCTTGGTGCGAGGTTGTCTGTGTGGGTTCGAGTCCCACCGTGGTGTTTGGAGCGTCCGATCCTCTCAAGCCGTTCCACAAGAATCCCGAGCTCCACAAGGGTAGGTCGGCAAGCCGTGCGAACGCGGCCAGGTACCGACCAAACTCTGACCTCCAGCCTGTATATCCCTTGGCTGCGAGAGTCGAAATAAAGACAATCCGGGTCCATTTTCTTTTGGTGTGTGTGTGTGTGTCTGTGGCCAGTCCTATAAGTAGAAATTGTATAAGTGTTGATTGCTCATTGTACATTGCCTGCATATTGGTGATAACTCTGCTCTGTGTCTCCCTTCCCGATTACTGTAAAATGAATCCCCTGTTAAATGTACCAACTCGTTGCCTGTCGTTTCTATTGTTACGGCTGTGGAAATTCGCAGAACACCATAAAGGTCCGTAGTTCAGTTAGATCGATAAGTCTGT
>CM068959.1:13418895-13432687 GCA_035128595.1 Eptatretus atami | reverse complement strand
TGATCCATCCGGGCTGCGACGCTTTGAGTTAGCCTTTTTCTGTTCTATCTTTTATTTCAAACAAACAGCATCTCAACAACCACGCCATCCCCACCACAGTGCCAACCACACTACAACGACGCCACCTCCACTACATCATCGCTTCTACAACCATTCGCAAACACCACCACCTTCGCCTTTACCTTCACAACTTCATCCCACATCATCGCTTCTACGGCCATTCCAAACACCACCAGTCAACACCAAACGTTGTGTTCCCGGAGCCGTTCGGCAGTTGAGGCCGAACGCGTCGATCCGCGGATCAGGAATGCTTCACGCCCACTTCTCCTCCGTCCAATGGGCAAGCGCGAGCGGCTTGGCCCCGCTCCAGGCGTGTGTAGGTGAATTCCGTCTATGTCCGTCTATGCAAATTTTAGGATCAGGGGAGGTTCACGCCCATTTTTGCCCGACCAATGGCTGACCGGGGGGGGCGGTGTGGCCCCGCCTTCAATCGCGTTCTGATCCGGGAATTTGCATATCGGCGCCTCCTGAGAGCTATAAAGGTACGAGCGCAAGGCGACTCGCGCGCGTGAGTTAAGCGTGGAGTGTGGAGCGTGGAGCGTTGAGCGTTGGGGAGCGGAGTTGAGAGTTGAGCTGGAAGAAGTGGAGTGCGCGCGGTGGAGCTGCAGGCAGCGGGTCGGGGCAAGGGAGCTCGGGTCCGAGGCAAGGAGGACGGCGGTCGGCGACGAGGTTGCGGTGTGGGGGATCGCTCGTCTCGTCGCGGACCCAAGCCAGCCAGCCACCTCCCTCCCCCAGGGCATCAACAATTTCCCCTTCCCCAGCGCTGAGATAGTGCAAAGGGGGCCCCGTTCCTCCCCACCCCAAACGTGGTGCCAACGAGCACCCGCCAGGGGCACGGAGTCGGGCACAGCGGCGCGGACATTTTGCGGCTTGCCCGCCAACGCGTCACGAGGACGCGGTAAGACCTCCCGGTCTCGCGGACCTGGCCGCTCCTCTAGGTCCCGCGCACATTTGGCCTACGGGCCTGTCTGCTCCTTGTCTGTGAGGGTGGCTTCCTTCTTTTGCTTTTGTGTAAAGTGTGTTGCGCGCGTCTGTGAAGTAAAACTGTGTAAGTGTTGCTGTGTGTACGCGTTAGGTCGGTGTCAACTGTTCTTCTTGCCTTTGCTTTTTGTGTATTCTGTATGGCTGTATATACGTGCTTTCCGTGTGTCGCGAAATAAAATGCTTGCTTGTTGAACTGTGCCCGTTTCGCTTCGTCTTTTCTCTATTTGAATCTCCTCTTGCATCACGTAAGGGTTCGTAGTGGGTTCAACATCCCGGTAATTAATCTGAACCGTCCAGGTCGACGATAACACCGCTCGGTTATCCGATAGTACGGAACGGGCCGCCCAAGTGGCTCGTGTCCGTGTCGACCTGTGGCGAGGTACGATCGCCGGTTAACCATCCGCGTGGGTACTTGGTAGGTCGAGTTTGGCGAACAACCCTACCCTACGCGGGTGGCCGATTGGCACGATTGTGGTGAGGTCGAAGGCCCACCCGTGACTAGCTCCTGGCGTTGGTCCGAGAGGGTCACGACAGAATTGTCCGTCCGGTGGGCGACGTGCGCGATTCGAGTTACGTCGCCGTTCGCACGCCGGCGGGCACGAATTCGCAACATATATATATATATAATATACAGGGTGTCCCAAAAAAATGTATTCACATTTTGGCTCCTCATAACTCATTGAATTTTTCATTTTTTTCAGATCAAATTGACCCTAATAATGGCAGAAGTACGACTAGGTGTTGAAGAAAGAAAATTTATCATAAAGTGCTACTGGAAGCACGAAAACATCATGGAAGTGCAAAGACAATTTAGAAGACATTTTCACAAAGATCCACCAACGCGACGCACCACTGCTCGCATCCGAGATAAGTTTGAAAAGATGGAACTGTGCATGACGTCCATAAGGAGCGTTCAGGAAGACCACGGTCATCAACCACCCCGCGAAAGGAAATCAATTGCTGGAAACCTCCACCGATCCCCACGGAAATCTGTACGACGAATGGCTCTTGAGACAGGAATCCAAAATCAGCGCCCATCGCATTTTGAGGCGAATTAATTGGAAAAGTTACATTCCACATTAATCCACGCTCTAATGAAGACGATCCTGACAGGAGAACTGAATTTTTGTGAGTGGTACCTGGGCAAATGCGAAGAAGATGCAGCATTTCCATCCAAAATTGTTTGGAGCGATGAGGCCAGCTTCAAGTTAAATGGCTCAATTAACCGACAAATTGCACCTACTGGGCTCCTGAAAATCCGCATGTTACTATGGAACACCATTTAAACTTACCAGGGGTTACAGTGTGGTGTGGATATCAGCATTGGGCACCCTAGGGCCATTCTTTTTTGACCAAACTGTCACTGGGGATGTTTACTTAAACTTGCTGCAGAAAATCCGTCGGTCCACGTGTCGAAGAGATTTACTTTCAGCAAGATGGAGCACGCTCCCCGGCGTTGGTCCGAGAGGGTCACGACAGAATTGTCCGTCCGGTGGGCGACGTGCCGCGATTCGAGTTACGTCGCCGTTCGCACGCCGGCGGGCACGAATTCGCAACAATATATATATATATATATACAGGGTGTCCCAAAAAAATGTATTCACATTTTGGCTCCTCATAACTCATTGAATTTGTCTACGAGTATTTGTCGTACAGATTTTCCGTGAGGGCGATCGGTGGTGGTTTCCAGCCCAATTTGATTAATCTTTGCGGGGGTGTGGTTGATAACCGTGGGCTTCCTGAACGCTCCTTTTGGACGTCGATGCCAGTTCCAAGCTGTTATCAACTTAGCTCGGATGCTGAGCAAATGTGCGTTAATCATTACGTGATTGCGTAGTATCTTTGTTGAAATGTCTCTAAAGGTCTTCTGCACTTCATGATGTTTCCGTGCTTCCCAGTAGCTCACTTCATGATAAACTTTCTTTCTTTCAAAAGTAGTCGTCTTTTCTGCTATATTATCGGACATTGATTGAAAATAAATTGAAAATTGCATGAGTTATTGGAGGGAGCCAATTAATGGGTACCTTTTATGGGACACCTGTTTACTCATATACTATATATTATATATATTTTCTTTTATTTACTGTCATATATATAATTGATATATATGTTTATTGTTACGAATTTGGCCCGCCCGGCGTTTTGCGGCGATTGCGATAACTCAATCGCAATCTCGGTCACCCATTCCGGTTACGGTACAATTCAGTCGGAACCCTCTGGAACTACCGCAGGAGCCAGTTACTGGCTAGGTGGGGGTTTAACTCCAGATCGTGCAATTTCCCCCACACGCAGGATGGGTTTAGCTTGACAAATATTGACCTACCCTAGTACAGCTGCGCGAAGTATGTCGGTTGGATTGCAGTCGTACCTCACGCAGGGGCTTTCTAGGACAACGACAACGCTAAGCGGTCCTCGTTCCGTGCATACAGTTGGAAACGAGCGGTGTTTTCGCGCACCTCCGCAGGAAATGTGAATTATGTTTACCTGGGCCGTTTCAAAACCCTCTACTAATTTATTCTTACTTCCGCGATTCTAGATTGGCCTTTCATAAAGGGAAAAGTTCGACGAACGGGATTAACTTCACACAAGGACTTATTTAGACATATTGACACCCAACAGCAAGGCGAGTCATGCAATATACAAGCAAGAATAGAAATCAAAGCAATGACGACCGACTATTAAGCAAGGATTCAATTTACATGCCAGTTTCTTGCACAGCTTCTACCTTGGCAGGATACCGGCGCCCTACAGCATGATACCAATACAAAGAAATGGCCATCCTCCCACAAGTACGAGGTTGCTAGACAGGGTCCGCGGACTTTATGCACGGCGCCCGTAGAGGACGACACGGTTCAACGCGTTGAGACGAAAAGTCTTAACCGCGCCTCGCTGGCGCTGAACGGTGGGAGCGTGTCGCGACCGTGACTCCCCACGGCCTTGCGTAGCCGCGCTGATTTGGGCCCCTGGGCGTGGTTGCAGCGAAAGCATCTCTCCGGCGTATTGCTGCTGGTGCTTCCACAACCCATCCGCCAAAACACAGCAAAGACTGAAGGGCGAAGGGCTTCAATCCAGAGGAGAGAGAAAGCCCAAAGACGAATGAGTCCAACAAGAGGTCCTCAATCCGCAAGGCGAAGAGGAGAAGAGAAGCCCAAGGGTGTGACTCTGCGCCACCGAGACAAGATCGTAACGAGCAGCCATGAACAGAGAACGGTACCTCTTGAGCCCTCGCAGTCTGTTCGTCTTTTGTAAGCGGGGGCTCGCCCTTTTGCCCGCCCCGTTTTGCTGAGTCTCCACCTTCCTTCCTGGAATAGCACTTTCCAAAAGGGCAATCATGCCTCTCTCACCCACCTCCCACGCCGTTGCGGGGGAGGAAAGTCTAGTTTTGTCTGGTCGGCAGGGGTTATCCTCAAACAGCCCCCTCTTTACATGACCTTGACCCTCAGATCGCACCTCCCCACCACCAATTAGAGCGGGGATGACAGGGAGAATCAGGCGGGAAAAAAAACCCACAGGCTCGCAGGAGGCTTTTGTCTGCCAAATCTTTCTCGGCGGTTTTCCGGCGCGGAAACCGTCTACTGTAGAGTCCGTGAAGGTGGCAGTGTTAAAGTGGGCGGTGGCGAGATGGTAGGTGATTGTTGTGGTGTGGTTGTAGTGCATAGGTTGGCTGTCTGTGCGTAGTGGGTGGTGGGGGATGTTTGTGTGTATGGTTTGTTGCAATGGTTGGCTCAACATAAGCGATAGATAAAGACCAAAACCCTATCCCAAGCAGTCGCAGCCCGTGTGATCACGAAGAATCTCCCTCTTAACAACAGGTGGGGACTATCTGCACATTAAACTTAGCGTATAACTTATTAAGACCTTCTGTGGTGAGTATTGCGAATTTCCACAGCCATACACTAACCCTCCTTTTTTACAGACCTCGTTCGAGTCGTCGGATATTTTCGCTGATGCCTTCAGGTGTAAGTTCTCCCTAGTCGATTTACCTTCGCGATCCCCGAGCTGCGCCTCGTAGTATTCGTGTCCCAAAATAAAGTAACCTACGGGGATGAGTAACTACTAATATACCCACTACCATAAGATCGACATTAAATAAATGCGGCGCTAAGACTACTGGGGGGCGGCAAAACACATTTTCAATTAATTCTTTACAATATTACAATTTAACTTTCCCATGGCTCAGGTTCGAAATGACTTCTGCCGGGAAGAATACAACAGTTCACAGCAGGAGCCAGGCTATACTTAAACGCTCATGTCCAATAGGTCACTCCTTTTTGAAATTGAAGCAGTGAACTGCAAGTTGCACGGGCGCGGTGCAGCCGCGTCGGCTCAGCTGCATTCAGAGCAGTCCCTGCAAACCTTGCGCGAGGGATCTGTGCGCTACATGCATCATGAACAAGGGGGGGGGGGGAGGTTATCGCAGACAGAACGGGCAATAATGAACGATGGCGCAAGCATTGGTGGCAAAGGTGGGCAGCAAGGCATGCGTATAAGTTGACAAAGGCCGTCTGTGCAAACACATGCCGGCGATGATGGACTTGTCGGACTCAGGCCTTGAAGCAAAACGTCCAAGCGGGACGTGCCGGCCACAGGCCTTGCAGTCAAACGCCAGCAGATGAAGTTGGCGAGCACCTTGCCTTGACAGTTGAGAGGTTGGTGGACGAAGTGCTGGTGGGCTGGTCCACTCGCAAGGCGGGTCGGACTACTCTGACTCTTCTGTTCATCTCCCACCTACGCCTATTGCCTGTTCATTGTCCCATTACCACCCTTTGATTGTCTCACCAAATTTAGCCCTTTCCCACTTATTTTTTTTATTTTTTTTTCACTTTATTTCCCCACTATGCAATGTCGTCTCACCCCTATTATCGTCCTTGTTCGAACTACCTATCGTCTCCTAGCCTACTGGTCCAACCTACTGTTCCCTCTGGGAGTGGATAGGAGCTTGGGGCATATATTTTAGGGTCCTGTGTTCGAGGCCCAACTCAGCCTCCTAGGATGGCTCTCCTCTGGAGATTTCAGCGATCTTTACCAATAAGTGGGTCCAGCGGCCCACAACGGCGTAGCAGGATGGATTGTGCGGAGGGTTCAACTATCATTATCTACCCTAACCAATTTAACTTTTAAAATACCCGGCGAGGGCATTTCAACAAGCGCTCTCGCTTCATCTAATCGGTTTAACACAAATTCCCGGTCGCTTGTTGGTGTTCTACACAATTTCGTCGGGCCTCGCTCATATTTTCTCCTCGTGCCTCACACGGTTTCGTGGCTGGGTCACGCGTGGCTTCTTTGGATGAACTACCTCTTGCCGACTTCCTCCCACGATGGCACCCCGGCACTACCTGGCCTCCGAGCTACCAGTCCCATAAACACCGGGGGTCCTCTTCCTGGGCGGACTCCCCTGGAAACAGCTCACGTGCAGAATCTGTGCGCCCTGGGCCCCTCGGAGGGGTTCGCCCGCGCCATCACACTGCCACGGCGCGTCCCTATGGTGCCACGGCCCGCAATCAGCGGACAGTTGTCACCCGTGCCCATTACCGCTTATCCCTAGGCCCCCATTGGACCTTGGCCTACCGCAGGCCGACTTAAGCCCGGATTGCCGACGGGTAGGTACCCCACTCGCGATACTCCCGTTCCGTGCCACGCTTCCCAGCCGTCAACAGTGGCTCCTGCTCCCTTCCAACATGGAGTTTCGAGCCTACTATTCTTATTCCTACCAACAACAAAATACGACTCCATTTTTCATTTGCTTCTAGATCCAACTAAATTCACCGACCCTCGACCCCGGGGTCCCTTGGGCGGGAAGCTCACTCCTCCCCCAATACATCATCGCACCCATGCTATTCATCACAATCCTCCATACACTCAGGCCGCCTGGCGCCTCAACTCACTCTCATTGTTTCTTTCCCACAACTTAAATTCAACTCACATCGCTGATTTTCTGACCATACATCTGCTCACGCAACAATCCCCTTAACTCTACCTCGTTGCTCCTGGCGTCCCTTAACTACAGCACGTTACCTTTTATTAAGTAGCTAAATACCGTCCTCTACAACATCAAGTCTGGTCATGTCACTCTTCAAATACTCATTTTCCATTTCCTTTCCTAACATCTGACCGTAGATCCTCTACTAATCATCACGGATATCATGGTGGATTACCCTGTGCCCATGGAAGTCGGATCTAATATCACCTAACCTTCCCTAATAGTTGCTGTCTGTGCCCTAGCGGGGTGGAGTAGTTGATCACCCTTTGTCCGAGGACCCTGTTACACGAGCGAGGCTGCCTTCTTTTGTAATGCCGTGCCGGCGGGCACTCGAAACCTCGCGCTTTTGTCGGTGACGTTCATGGCAGCTGTTCGTTGCACCTCGCTCCTCGTCCCTCTTCCTTGGACGGTACGTGCGGCAGGATCTTCTCTCCTGCGGATTTCCAACTACGTGCAGCTCCATGCTGTCCCCTTGCGCATCACAAAAACAAGCCTCGCGTTTTGAGGGGTTCCCCACATGAACGCAGTTGCTATCTGACGTCGGGGCAGCTTCTACACACCACGCCGGTGATGAACCCATTCCGTGTCCAAATCGTATGCAGCTACCCTTGTCGTTACCGACGGGATCAAGGAACATATTCACGCTGGCGTTTACGGACGGGTTTACATACCCGAAAAAGCGCGCACGTGTGGGATCTCAGTGCGAATGCACGCCCAAACCTTGCGGACTTTGCACGCTGAGGTAAACCCGGCAGCATGTCCCCAATTATAGCTACGGCCGCTACCCGGCCTTTGTCCTCAACCTGTCGCCGTTCCTCATCGTATCCGCATCGACCAACGGCACACGCAGCGTGTTACGCACGCCTACACACCATTCCAGGGATCACCTCCACTCGGAAGACCACAGGCTGCCAGTGAATCCGACAATGCCCACCATTCATCTCCCTCACACCAGTGTGACCTCTAACACGCGATGTCCCTTCTCACCACACTGGACCAATTCACTCACGCAATGCCACTTTCAACTCGCACACGTGGTTCCATTCAACACGCGCTGTCTCATCACACACGGGTCATCTGAACAACACAGCGGCATTACGCTCTCACAGCGTATGCTACCGCACGCTTGTTGCGTCTTTGCACTAGCAAATTTTCGCTTCTCACCTTGTTATATCACAACATTTTCGTACATAACACACTACACCGGCACTAATCACTCTGTGGTGATTAGTGCCACCACCCAAGGGGTTTCCGGCGTCTCCAAACCCACCCAAAAGTCCGTGTGCACCCATCCACACACTTTACCTCAACTCCGCCGAAGCTCGAACCAGACCACCTGGTCGTGAACTCGCTTCAAGGGGGTATACTACTCCCTCGTTTCCTGGAGGAGGCTACAGTCTGCTACACCGTCGGTACCCAACAGTCGTATACGCGAGCTCTACCCACCTTGTCCCCCTACTCTCGTGGTGTTGTGTGCTCGTCTTCTAAACCCGTCTTTATTCGTGCAGTCTCTCACAACTCCATTTCCCATTCCCGCGTTCTGATACATTTTATCTTCTTTATTATCTCTGTTCGTCTCCACGTGTCTCTTACACGTTGCAGTCACTACATTACTATTTTCCCTCTGTGTACGTCATTCTCTTTGTCACCTGTCTCGATGTCTCGCCCCAATATCGTCCTCTGAATTAATTTGTCCTACCTGCCTTCCATTGCGGGCCTGTACAGCCGGTTGCACTCAACCCCCGCCTCGTTCGCCGCACGTGCGCCACGCCATATATTGCCCGCCTGGGCTGCCCCACGCCGCGTGCAATTTCACCCCGCAGTTTTTCATTCCTCTTCTTTCATTCCGTTGGGTCTCCCAATCTATTTTTCCGCATTGTTTCATTATGTTAGTTCACTCCATTATTTTGCTATTTATTCTTTATGTCATCTCGCCAGACATGAAGCGCAACAACTCGAGCCATGTCGAGTGCAGTCGGCCTAAGCCGACTCGGCAAGCCAGGGGGGGGGGTTTGGCGATGAGGGGCGAGGTGGTGTCATTCCCCCACGGCCTCTGCGCTGCGATCGCCATTTCGAAGTTCTGAGGTTCTGTTGAGGGAAATTCTCCGCACCATAAAGCATTCCTGCTGGGGTCTTCACCTGAGCCATGGAGTTACATTTTAAATCCTTCCTACTACCCGTGTCTCCCGCTCGCCTTGAAACACCTTTATTTCTCGAGAGAATTAATTTTGAATCGCCTTCGTAACATTTGGGTGGGAACCGGTCGGGGTTGCTTCGCACACCCATGGTCCGACTCCGTAAAATTAGTATGACGAAGACTGAGGTGTGATTCTGAATCCCCACATCGCCTGTATACGACCTAGCTGTTACGAATTCTGAGCACCGCCCGTCTGTGCGAGGATCTTGCGTACACTCCAATACGCAACCCGACGTCAACCCTACCGGTACGGAACAATATTCGCTCGTGACCCTCCTGGAAACTACCAGCCAGGAGCCTAGTCACAGGTGGGGTTTTAACAATCACCATGTCGTGGCCAATTTCAACCCGCGAGTGCGACTAGGGTTTTCTCGCCATAATTCGACCTACTACAGTCACTGCCGCGCAGTAGAACTCGCGGGGCGTTTCGGACCTCGCCGGCATCAGAAGTACCGGCAATGACACGAACGCCTTAAGCGGTCGCTTTCCGTTGCCTACATGTGATAAGGTCGAGCTTGGTTGCTTACTCGCTTGACTTCGTACGGATGTGATTTCGTGTTTCCGCGTTGCGATTCATAACACCCTCTCTAATTGATTCCGCCGATTCAAGAGGGCCGTTTCAGAAGAGGGGACAAGACTGACGACGGCTTCGCGACTATCTTTCCACTTCATGAGACATTTTTTAAAGCCCCATTATTTGCGCAACAACATCATAGCAAAGGCCGTCAATGCAATCTTTACACAGCAAGAAATAGAAAAACAGCATAAGCCTGGACGTACCGGAGTATAAGCCAAGGAATCTCAATATTTCTACATGCACAGTTACTTTAGCACGAGTTTCTCACGTTGGCAGGACACACGGCCGCCTACAGCATGGCATTTACAAACAACAGAAGCAATGGCCTCCCCCAAGTTCGAGAGGTGGCAGCACAGGGTCCGGTACCTTTATGCGCACGGCTGGAGGACCGGATACGGAGTCCCTATTGGATGACCGAGCGGTATCTTACCCCGCGCGCCCTCGTGGCGCGACGGTTAGGCAGGTCGCAGACGTTTCGATCTCCCACGGCCTTGCGTAGCCGCGCTTCATGATTGTCAGGGCACCCTGGCGTGAAGTCGCAAGAGCTCTTCTCCCTCGGCGGTTTGTCTGCCTGGTGCTTCCACGTAACCCAGACCAATACAAGCAAAAGATGAAGGCAGAAGGGTTGGCACAGCACAGCAGAGAGAGGCCCAACAACGACAAAGTCCTCATTAACGAGACGGTCCAACACGAGGGAGGGAGGAAGGAAGACCAAAGGGGTTGACCAGGCCACAGACAAGAAACCCGATCAGAGCCAGCATTAACCAGGGAAGAGACCCACGAGCCTCGTGTCTTGATTCGCCTTTTGTTGAAGCGCGGGGGCTCCGTGCCACGCTGCCCGCCGCCGCCCGTTTCTGCTCCAATACCCTCCCTTCCCTGGAAGATTTCCCAAAAAGGCGGCGTGCCCTGTCGCTCCACCCCTCCCGCTGCCGGTCTCACGTCTCATGGCGGGTGGGCGTGCGGGGGCGACGAGGAAGGTCGATCTATGGGCTGGGGGGCCAGGCAATCTATGTACCCCCAAAATTCAGGCCACTCCTTTACCTATGCCTTTGACCCCGCGTCGGATGGGTCGGCACCTCTCCAGCGACCAAGGACATAGCGGGCAGGAACAGGCGCTGGAGAATCTAGCAGGGGAAAAAACCCACAGGGTTCGCAGGAGACTTTTGTCCTGCCAATCTATCTCGACGGTTTCGGGGTAAACGGTAGTGGCGTGAAAGGATTGGGTAGTGTGGCGGGGGGAGTGCGAATTTGGTGGTGCATTGTCACTATTGTGGGGTGGTAGTGAGCAGCGTGGTTTGGCATTGTGGAGTTGTTGGTTGACAGTGGTTGGTTGTGCGGATTTGTTGTTGCGAGGGCTTGTGTGTGCAGATGGTGGGCGCTCCAAATAAACGAGTGTAGGATAAAGAAACCCTAGTCTTCATAAGAAGTCGCAGCGCGCCCGTGAACACGGTATAGGATCCCTTCTACACATACCGGGTGGGACCTATGTCTAGCGCATAAACTTAGCGTCCATGAGAACTGATCGAAGGAGATACCTTTATGGTCCTATTGCGAATTCTCCACAAGCCGTAACAATTTTTATATAGAAATACATTATTATTATATTAATATTTCTAGTATCGTAGTTTATCATTATATATATATATTATTGTAATGCAAGACCAGCAAGGGGATAACAGAGCATGTCATTTTATAATTTCAGGGTTATGTGACTGCAATACGTGGAAAACAGGTTGTCCTCTTCACAATATATACTTTAACAACATAACCAGCAGGTGTTCAATAACTTTTATCATTGGTATAAAGTTTAGCTGTTATAGCAATGAAACAGTGTTGTCTCAAGACTGACAGTAGAACCTCAGAGTTGTTCAGTACTTTACTCCTGGTTATTCCCTTTCTATCATGTTAATCTGTTCCCCATTAATATTCAGAGTTAAGAACTATAAACAATGAAGGTTTATAAAACTTCACCAGCATAAACTACTGGAGCCTACGAATGGGTCCTAATTTTGATGTATGTCATGGGCTCCTTGATTTGGGCATTACATCGCATGTGTTTCGCAAGCAGAAGGCCTGGGTTCATAAAAGCTTTATTTGTGACTTTTATGGGACCCACGCAGTGGATCTTAATGTGTTTATCTTGCGCGTCTGTAGTACCATCCTCATTTCCGTGTCCCACCGCGCCTAATGCAACTTGCTTTAGGTTATTATGACGCGGGAGTCCTGAGGCAGTACGGCTATGCAAAACAAAGGTGGTAGTGCGTCGTAGGTTTATCCTTTGGTTTCTCCCGGTTTATCCGTTCATATTATGTCAGGTCACGGGTAGTAAGAAATATGGAAGATCGTACGTTAATAGGATATACCTTGAGTTATGGCAGTTTGAACTCACCAATCAAACAAAAAACCTGTGACCTTTTAATGTTTGAAAAAATAATCTGTGATCACCAAAGTGTGTTTATATGCTAGTAACCAAACAAGCTATGAATATTGTTTACACATTCCCTGAGAGTTAAAATTGCAGGCAATTATTAAACAGGAATAATAATCGTGATGATCAGTTTGCACTATCTGATTCGTTTTCTTGCTCTTAATTACAATACAAGAAGCTTGGCAAAGTTCTAATGCTTATTTGATCGGCCCAATTGATCATCTCCTTCCTTTTTCTGGAAAAAGAAATCTAATGGACAGTCTATTAAACAGTCCACCAAGTCTTGAATTTGTTTATTTCAGTTTCTTCAAAATCTGACTTATCTGACATCTCTGGTTTTTCCCCTTGTGGTCTATATATATGTTGTACTATATTATTATCATATATCAATACTTATATATGCATATATATGTATGTGTTGTATATGTGTTATGTTGCATATGTAAATTGATATATATTATTGTGTATATTTTGGTTTCCACCATCAGTCGGCGTTTCGTATACGACCGCCTCAGCCAATTGCGGCCCCGCAACGCGCCACCGTCATATGGAATCCAGTCAATGCTATTCGGATTATCAGCCGAATCCACTACGGGTGTATCTCTAATCTACACCGAAAATCAGCGCTTTCTGTCCTGCGCGCCGACAGGTTTTTCGATCGTCTCGAATTGTCGATTTAGCCTAATATCACGCGCAGACAGGAATGCCGTGGGGATTTTACACTCAGCGGGACCTGCTTTGGAAACCGAGCCGTAGCAGCTCGCTCCGGGGTTGCGATGGAGCGGCGGTGTGTATCGCAAAGCTCCGCGGGATCCGATGATTGGAGCGGCGAGGAACAACCAAAGGAGGTGAGAAAGGAAGGAGGCTCAGGGCGCAAGGGCAGGGAAAGAGGGGACGCACGAGCAGGAAGGGAACAGCACACAGAAGGACATTTAGGACAAGCACGGGATGCAGCATGCACGGAGGCAGCAGGCAAGGCAGACACGCATGTGCAATGAGGAGCACCAAAGCGACGACGAACAGAACGACCAGAGGCGAGAGGAGCGACCAACCGGCAGGAACAGTGTGCTACGGATAGACACGGGGCCTGGCCACTTGACACAGCGGAGGAACACACCCCCAGGAAATGGGGGGGAGGCCGGGAGCGAAGGCGCAACGCAGGTGGACAGAGGAGCGGAGACCAGAACCGCAGCCGCGAACCGGCGCCACGCGGAGGGGGGCGGCGCACAGCGGGGCTGACCAGGTGGCCAGCGGAAGGAGCGAGGGAAGCAAGCGCGGAGCGACGGGAGCCGGCGCGGCGCGAGCGAGGAGCGCTGGCGGAGCCGACACAGGGCGGGGGAGACGAGGGGCGCCGATCGGCGCGTGGCGGTGACGGCGCCAACGAGCGCGAAGAACACCAGCCAAGAGGAGGCCGACGAGGCACACCAAGCCACAGGAACCCCAAAGAGCCAGAGGAACACAAGCGAGACGCCACGCAACCAAGGAAGAAGGAAGACAACCAGCACCCCAGCAGGTGCGCGGAGGGCCGGAAGGCAACCTGGGCAACGAGTGCCAACAATCAAGGCG
>CM068959.1:13408271-13418870 GCA_035128595.1 Eptatretus atami | reverse complement strand
TGAGACAGGAATCCCAAAATCAAGCGCCCATCGCATTTTGAAGCGAATTAATTGGAAAAGTTACATTCCACATTAATCCACGCTCTAAATGAAGACGATCCTGACAGGAGAACTTTGATTATATGTATTAACATAGTTGGAAATCCCTTGGTCCAACAATTTTGCGATTCAAATGATTCTTTTGCCTTCAAGCAATTACCTTAATTCCCAAAATTGTGGAGCGATGAGGCCAGCTTCAAGTTATAATGGCTCAATTAACCGACAAAATTACCTACTGCTCCTGAAAATCCGCATGTTACTATGGAACACCATTTAAACTTACCAGGGGTTACAGTGTGGTGTGGGATATCAGCATTGGGCACCCTAGGGCCATTCTTTTTTGACCAAACTGTCACTGGGGATGTTTACTTAAACTTGCTGCAATCCGTCGGTCCACGTGTCGAAGAGATTTACTTTCGCAAGATGGAGCACCTCCCCACTACCTCCGTGATGTAAGGCCTATCTCGAAGCAACTTTTCCGAACAGATGGATTGGCGAAGAGATAGTTTGAATTCCCTGCACGTTCCCCAGACCTCACTCCAATGGACTTCTTTTTATGGGGATACTTTAAAGATAAGGTTTACGGCTCAAAACCAGCAACAGTCGATGAACTGAAGAGAGAAATTGGAAGACAATGTCTTGCAGTTCCAAATGAAATGATTCGTAACGCTGTTGAATTGATTAATTTAACATTAATCTTGTTTCTAAGTCAATAAACAACGCATTTATTATCATTTGAAGAGTGAGTACATTTTTTTGGACACCCTGTATATATATATATATATATATAGCACATCTACCACAGCTGGGCACCATTCTTCCTTGAGGTTTTGATCCTTTCAACCCAGAACCCTCTCCAAACGGCGGATCCACAACCTTGGTCATGGATCCACATCAGTAGAATACCTACATCAGTAGATCCACAACCTCATTTGTGTCCAGGCAGTCAGTCAACCAATCAATGTCACACCATGAAACAGACTTTACCTGCTCGAGGATTTAATGCATTATCACATAGTTACAACTCCCATCACACATTCTATTATATGATAATACGTTAAATTAGATCGACACTCTGGAGAATGCATACCTCCGCTAGGCTGGACAGTTTACATTTTGTTTCCACTGATAGGTCGGATCTGGATCTGGACCTGAACCAAAATCTCATTGGCTTGTTCTTGTCACCTAACCAATTCCTCTTCCTAGTTTTGTCATAACTCATCCACAACTTTTTGAAATATCATGCTATATATTGTTTTTGGCCTTATCTCTCAATGGTGAAGAATCACTCAGAGAATTCTAGAATGTGGATCTTCACCAAAATCTAATCAATTCGTCCTTGTCACACACCCAACAAAACTGTCCACCAAATTTCGTCCGAATCTGTCCACAACTTTTTACGATATCCTGCTCACAGACAAACAGACACACAGGGTGAAAACATAACCTCTGTCCACTTTTGAACAGACAAACAAACAAACAAGACGCTACAGACAGGTACGGGTAATCATGCACATCATACCATAAATATAACGTTCACGAACCAGCACATCTACCACATGTTTTTTTTTTTTTTTTACCTCTGCCACCAAAGGTTGGTGTGAGGTTGATTTCACCCCTGTCTGTCTGTTTGTTACTTGGGCAAAAGTATTTCGCCAAGTATGTTGGTCTGTAGCGTCTTGTTTGTTTGTTTGTCCGTTTGTCACACGATTTTTGTCCAGTTTTGAAGCAGTCCTTCGGAAATTTTTTTGTGTATGTTAAGTGTCCTCTAAAAGTATTCACCCCCTTCCAATAAAGCCACATTTAGATGAATTACAAATTATGGAGAAACAATTTCTCCAAATGAACCTTTGTTTCACAACTGGGGAGATCAAACAAAACACTGTTGCAGTTGAAGGAGGTTACATGTCAGGAATACCTGAAAAAAAAACCCATGAACAAATCAAAATTCACTGATTGTAAAAGTATTCAGTCCCTAGGGGGTCAGTACTTGGTGGAAGCACCTTTTGCAGCAGTGGCTGCTATGAGTGTTTTGGGTTGATCTCTTCCAGCTTTATGCCTGGTGTTGGCTTAATGGTAAGGGTGGCTGGCTTTGGATCTTAGGGTCCTGAGTTCAAATCCTGCTCAGCTGTTGAATTAATACCAGGTGGGGTTAACTCGACCTGTCATCCTTCCGAGGTCGGCAAAATGAGTGCCAGCTTGCTGGTATACTGTGTCGGAGTGGCGACCCGTCCAGGATTGCGCCCAATAGCCAAGGAGACTGCTTAGGCAGCACCAATGCTCTGCACAGAGTATGGTCCCAATCTCCTCCTCCTCCTCTTCCAGCTTTGCACAGTGAGATGGTGAAATCTTTACTCATTCTTCACATGAAAATTGCTCCACTTCTGCCAAGTTTGATGGGGGATCATCCACGGACTGCAATCTTCAAGGTGTCGCCATAAATGTTCAATTGGGTTCAAGTCAGGATGTTGACTGGGCCACTCAAGAACATTAATTTTTTTTTTCTTATTCAGCCACTTTAGTGTGGCTTTCGCTTTGTGCTTCAGATCATTGTCCTGCTGAAATGTGAATCTCTTACCCAGTTTCAGATTCATGGCTCACTCGAGCAGGTTTTCATCAAGGATTCTCCTGTACTTTGAACCATCCATCCTTACAAGTTTGCCAGTCATTGCTGATGAAAAGCAGCCCCATAACATGATGCTGACACCACCATGCTTGACAGTTGGGATGGTGCTGACTGGGTGATGTGGAGTGTTAGGCTTGCTCCAGACGTAACGCTTTGAATTTAGACCAAAAAGTTCAATTTTTGTCTCGTCTGACCACAAAACCTTTCTCCACATGTCTGCAGCATCATTAAAATGCTTTTTCATAAACTTCATACGAGCTTTTAGATGAGTCTTTTTCAGTAATGGCTTCTTTCTTGCTACCTGTTCATAGAGGCTAGCTTTGTGAAGGGAACGGGATATTGTTGATTGATGAACACTGACCCTCATCTCGGACACAGAGCCTTGTAGATCGTTCAAAGTCATTGTTGGATTTACAGTGAAATCCCGAACCATTTTCCTGCTTCTCCGGCTGCTGACTTTGGATACACGACCCTTGTAGTGTGCGTGGTATTATACGTCTTCCACATCTTGATGATGGATTTCACCGTACTCAAAGGGATAATGAGTGACTTTATAAATAATCTTATAACCCTCTCCTGAACGGTGCTTCTCCACCACTTTGTCTGACTACTTTGGAAAGCTCCTTGGTCTTCATGTTTGCCTTGTTGGTTGACCAAGTCGAGTTGTACTTTAAATAAGTGGAGGAGCTTATTTTTGAATTTAAACCATTGATTCCATACGGGTGAACCAGATTACATTTATTTTGAAACTTTTCAAACAAATAATTTGCTCCTGAAGGGATTTATGGTAAATTATGAAAAGGGTTTGAATAATTATGCACTTAAGAATCATCTGATTTTCTCTGTTAATTTAACTTATTCACATTTTATCTGCATGTTCTTTTTAGCTTAAAGGTCCTATGACACGCAAAAGTACTGAAATTTCATTTATATATGTCCTATAGGAGTTTTTCATTCGTTGATTTCAGATCTGACAATGTTTTTTCACAATACTCATTCTGTAAAATGTAAAATTAAAAAAACAAACCTCTTCGAGAACGCCCCTAAAAATTCTCCTGAAAGGGGCGTAACCCACATGACGTCAACTACAGTATGACAAAGGCTGCACGATAATTACTCGGTTGGTGGTCTACGTGATTCTATTGGCTTCCTGTGTGTTTCCGCATTTGATTGATCGACTCAATCGCTTCGTTCATTTCTGCTTTAAAAAAATGAACATTTGGTTTTGAATAATGATGACATGGACTTTCATTTGTCTGGTAACGACAGTGAGTGTGAGAGAAATGAAGGATTTTGGTCTGAATCACATGGAGAATTGTCGGATAACATAGTCGCGGGAGGTGAAGTTCAGGCAGCTGGAAATGAAGTACGACCTTACTGTTCGAGCCCGAAGCAGGACAAGCAGAGGAAACTGGCGATGAAATTTCTGGAGCTCATGATGATCGGGAGGACATCGAAGGAAGACTCGGCAATAACAACTGGTTAGACTAAATCCTATTCGTAATTCAATAATGTAAATTCGACTTGCATACTGCTCGATATCAGAAATATTTTAGTGAGGTGACGTGACCAGCGCAGCTTAGCGGCATGTTTCTCCGCGGCGAATGAATCACAAGCAAGGCCAGCGCATGTCATCGGGCGTATCTCTCCGCGCATAAAACGAAGCAATCTTGCTGTTCGGATACGATGAAAACTTGTGTGCAGAACACACCTTGCGACACAATTGTCTAGAGTCGTCTGATAAATCTGACGTTCTGTTGCATTTTTATTATTTTTATTCCTACTGTCGTCATGTAGCGCCAGTAGAAAACAATGAAGAAAAGAGAATAATAAAAGAAAGCTACAGCACGTCAGATTTATCGGCCTAGTCGGACGGACGACGGATTTATCGGCCTAGTCGGACGGACGACAGATTTATCGGATAGTCTAGAGCAGTGTTTCTCAACCGGGGTTCCCGCGAACCCTAGGGTTCCGTGAGAAACAGTAATAAATAGGCTAATGTATTTTGAGTAGTTTTTGTTTGATTTATATTCGTAATTTACTATACACGTACGGCATATTGTTGGAAACTCCTTGGTTATTATAATAGAGTTCAACCTCTTATATTATTTACAATTATAACAACCATAGGGAATGTATTTAACGATGTCTATATGGCCAGTGTAAAACCGCCCTCACTGGTTAGTGGACGTCCTGTACGCGGCGGATTCTGTATCATTGAGTGACTGACTCAAGTACGGGACGCATGCACGGTGTCCATCTATCTTCTCGTGCTTCCTAGCGCGAAGTCTCTCTCTCTCTCTCTCTCTCTCTCATGGTTAGTTCTTCTGTTTACCTTTATTGCTTCAGCTTTATTTGTTTAAGTTTTGTTGATCAAGTTACATGAGGTGTGTTTTTTTTTTGTGAATTAAAACCTCGGTGTGAGGTCATAAACGAGCAGTATGTTTTTTTTTCATTGCCAATAAATTTGACAAAAAGGGAGTCATTTTTTCCTTAAACCAGGTATCCGAAAAAAATATTATATTTACACGTGAACTACGATAAAAATATAAAAGAGCTAGATATTAATAATGGTATATAATAATTTTTATGCAGGGGTTCCCTGAGACATGAAAACTATTTCAAAGGTTCCACAAGGAAGATAAAAGGTTGAGAAACGCTGGTCTAGACTCTAGAGATCTCAGTCAATCCACTCTGTGCGAGTTTCTGTATGTGACGTCATGCTGCCGATTCGCTGAAGTCAACTTTTTTAAGGGGCGGGGCATAGCAAGTTGTGAAAAGCACCAGAAATGATCGAAATATTGCTCTATTATCCCACTTTTTATTTTTTTTAAAAAACATGGGTGATTTCTTCACTAGGAAGGTCAAGTTAATATATAAATAACCAGAAAGTTTTGCGTGTCATGGGACCTTTATCTTTGTAGTAGTTTGTGAAGACTATATATATTAACTTTGATTTAAAAGCATCATGAAATAAGCTCAGGTGGAATCAAAATGTGAAAACTTTGGAGGGGAATGAATACTTCTGCAGGTGACCAGCCAAGGACAGCAATACACATTTTTTTTTCCTCAGGATGCGGATCTGGATCCTGGAATTTTTTTTTTCAGTGATCCTTTGACATTGGAAGATGGTGTGAATTGAAATTGAAGAATTTGAATTCTATCTGGCATACAAATTTCTTGTTTGCTTGATTATTTATTTATTTCACAGCCCTGACAGTAAGAGGATACACTGTGACAGTGTTTGATTCGTTCTGTTTCGCCACGTGTCACTCTATGAGTGATTCCTAGGTTGTCTGTTTGTCTGTCTGTTTGTCTGTGAGCATGATATCTCAAAAAGTTATTTACAGATTCAGATGAAATTTGGTGGCAGGATGGGTGTGTGACAGGGGTGAAATTATTAGATTTTGGTGAAGATCAGGATTGGATCTCAGCACCATATTTTTAAATGATTCTTTACGATTCAGAGATGGGGGGGATTATGATTGGAAGGTGAAAATTACATCTCATCTTCATTTGTTTAACGTTCCATGTTGCTTGCTGTGCATCATGTTGTAATCCGAGAATTGTTTGTTTGACTTGTCTGCTATCCTCAACCACTGAACAGAATGCGTTGAAAACTGGTGGTTGTTCTCTGTGTGTGCACGGGAAGGTTTTTTTTGGGGAGGGGTGTGGGGGGGGGGAGGGACAAAATTCCTGCTCCCTTGGGTGGGGGAACTACTCCAAATCTCTCCATGTAAATGTGTATCGTATGGTGCCGCTCTGGATGGGGTATTACATGTCATCCCGTTCATAATTTTGGGGCAAATGACGCGTCCACAATTCTGTGGGAATTAACGTGTCCTCAACGACAGGTTCTTCACTCGAAATGACTGTCTGCTCTTCCTGTTTTCCAATTTGATGATAAATATTTTAATTAGCAGCTCTGATTACTCCGATTCGCAGCTCTGACCGTTGTCATGATTTTAATTAATTTTCAGATATAAATAATTTTGTGATTGTGACCTTTTATTTTCTATGATGTAAGGGCTTCATCTTTAACTTCTCTTGGCATTGGCATGAAGTTATTTTAACGCCGTCGTGTTGCAACCCAAAAATACCAAGGAAAAATCCTTCATTGCGTCTTTATCGACCCTTATTTAATGAATTTGCAAGGAATCTTCGATCCTTGACTTTGTATATAAAAATAAATAACATAAAATTGGGTTTTCTTGCCCACTTAACTTTTGCTGGGTCTCATCACTCCCATAATGTGAACGTTTCTTCCACTTGCTCATTTTTCGGTGCCATAAACAGTGAAAACGAAAGGCCAACAAAATGTTGATTAGTGTTGTTGTTCTGCACCTCTTCAATACACTACATCTTCCCCAACCCTTTCCCACTACCCGGGATATCCGCCAGCACTGGGTGTGCGTTCCTCGGAGCTGGGTGGATACTGCGGTGCCCTCCAGGCGGCGATCACCCTCCAGCTGAGCAGTGACGTCGCTACCAGCATCGACTTGCAGCTTCACGGCCCCAACGGGTTGCTGCCGAACCTCGACCTGCCCAATCTTGTGCATCACTTGTGCTTACACGCAAAAGTGCTTTGCACCGTGCAGGAGCTGGTACTTATTCATTTGTTGTGAGTTTTATAATATTTTCCAAAATGGTTGCAAGAGTTGGTCAGGATTGGGTTCCACCTCTCGATATTCCGGTGCTTGAGTTTCATTTGACTCTCGAGCCTGGAAGATGAAGATGAACTCCCTTTTTCTAACAGATAATGATGGTATTCTGATTTGTAGAAAGCAAATATTGTACTTTTGTACTTTTGCCCTTTTCTTTTTGCCGAACAATTTTCAGCATCCTTTGATTTTTGAATCTCTTTTCCTGTGTAGCTCCCTCCTCAGGAAGACAACGCATGGTGGCAATCCATGCATATCATGTTGCTCCAGGCACTGGGACAGGCGAGCACAAAGCCGGCCTCTGAGCATGGTCTGTTCCTGAGGCATCGCGTCGAAGCTCTGGGACTCAAAGCCATCAACAGTCATCGACAAGAAAAGGCTTCACTCGAAAAACTAGGCCGGTAAGATCACGCCGATGCGACTGACTTGGATCCTTCCTTTCTGAAGCTGTGGAGCATCTTGGTGATGGTTTGGCCTTCGACAAAATTTGATGCACGTTATTGAGCTGTGGCCTGTTTGTTTGTTTGTTTGTTTTTTTAATCCATATTTTGCTTTGTGTTTCGCAGACTGCTCGAGGGTGTCTTTCGGAGCCTGAATAACCTTCTGGAGCGCTTTCACCAATCCTTCTTCTTCTACCTGCTGCCTTCTCTGCAAAGTTACGTCTCCATTGGGAATTATGCTCCATGTGCTGCTGCTATTCTCGTCGTCCTTTTCCTTTGCATATCCTTTTTGTCTGTGGTTCCCGTCCAAGAACGCTAGGTCGGTAATTGCAAACACTTCGACAAATTGGCTTGGCCTGCCAGTATTCCTGTCGAAACCCCTGGCTCGTGATGGAAGAAACCCAGGTTGGAATTCCACATAATATTTGTGCATCATCTGCTAATGTCCTTGCGGTTCTTGTTAAAGTACCCCATTTCTGTCGCCTTTGGCCTGCAGGTGATTTGTGTACAAGCACCACCTTGAGCTTTAAATTAATGTAAAAAATAGCAAGCACCCATCTTTTGAAGAGCAGTATTTCACATTGCCATCAGTACCCACTCCAAATCTATCTCCTTCGACACGCTGCTGTCTACGCTTCCTTCTGTGGTCTCATTGGCTTGATGGTGACGTTCTCTTTAACCATCGATGGTTTTGAACTGTTTCCCAAACCTGATTTAGGTGTTTTTTTGTTTTTTTTTAAAGGGGAATTCATTTTTAGTATGGAAGAGCAAGATGAAATTGACAGTTGGGTTAGGGGGGTTACAATTGGGCACAACTGACAAGGAAATAAATGAACAGGAAAGTAAGAGAGAGAACGGGAGAAAACACTGAAATCAGAAAGTGCAAGGGTTGGGGTCAATGGGGGAAATAAAGATCATGGGTCAGGATGTGGGATTATGTGAGGTAGTGGTACACTGCTTGCTTAAAGTCCTGGAAGGAAAAGTGAGACAGAAGAGCCTCTGGATTGTGGTTCTATAGATGGGAGAAGTGAAGAATAAAAAGAGTTGAGGTGTGCAGCCAGCCTGGATTTTTGAAGTTTAACCAGAAGTGGGTTGTGGAAGAGCACGTGCATTCTGGAGTTGTTGGGGAGTACTGAGAGAGCAGAGGGAGTCATGTTGAAGAAGAGTGGGTAAGAAACAGACTGTATGATGTGACAGAAACATACCTTGTGCGTTGGGGTGCCAGCCCATAGGGGAGAGCAGTACTCCACTGAGCTATGGACAAAGGCCTTGTAGACTGAATAGTTCTGATTTTCCAAGGAAAGACTTGGATCGACAGAGGATGCCCAGTCTCCAGCTGGCTTTGGACGCCAGCTTTGTTATTTGACTAGCCCAAGGAGGTCCTGCCAAAAATTTGTCTTTCGTCTGGATCACACCATGATCTTGATGCTCCTAAGGTCTTGGCCTGCAGCGTATATCAGGAAAGCCCGTGTGTGCATGTGTCTGGGCATAAGGTCTATCAGCATATCGTGCAATAACCGCTCGACACAAACCGATGATCCGTACCTCATTGACAAAGGTTTTGGTTTGGGGAGCGCCACGGGCGTGCATCCAAGTTTTAATATCTCACGGATTTCAGCTAATGTCATAATCTTCATTGTTATAAATTAACGTACCTTGTAAATGAGTTTAATGATTGACTCCTTTGCTTTTGGGAACTACGGTACCTATTTTTCCTTGACCTTTCAAACGCCATCGAACTTTGGGCCAAACTCAACCCAGAGAAGGAAAGGAGAACGCGTGAAGCTGCTGCTTCGAATCCAGTGAGATTGTTTCTTATCGATTTAATGTATACCGTACAATCGATATCTATCGAATCTAGGCCCAGCTATAAACTGTCATCCTGGTGTTTCACAGACAGGGTGAGGCATCAATGGGCGTTAACCTGGGTGTCCCGCCTGATGGAATTAATTGGTGGACGTTAAAGATCCGAGTGTGTTTTTCACCAAGAGTAGCTGAGTTATTGCCAGCACCCTGACTAAATTCCAAATTCCTGTCACCTTCAGTCAAACATCAGGGTTGGCCAGCTGGTTCATGAAAAACTTCTGCCAGAAACGTCCCCCAGCTGACCCCACAAGAATGTGGGAATAATTGGTGCCATTAAAGTAGTAGTAGTAGTAGTAGTGGGAGATTCAATTGATGGCGTTTGGATAAAGCACAGACATGATTGGCTAAATGGCCTCCTGTGTCTAAGTTCCTTGCATTTCATTGGATAAATTGTGAATCGGCTTCTAACTTTCTGAGCAGGTAGCGACTGAAAGATCTGCCCACATGTTGTTAAAATTTCATGCATTGCAATTCTTTTTCTTTAGTGGATAAACCGAATTGTCATGAGTTTTTAGTGTTTTTTGCTGAAGGTGATTTGTCTCAATGGTGGCTCGTGAGAAGTAGTCGGTTTTGTATATCCATTCTGCTAGCTTTCCACCCGAGAGTAACCTTTGGCACTTTGTTATTACAGGCCTCCATCCCTTGGCTGTCTGTGATTGGATCGATTGTTATTGCCCACGGGCTTGGCATTGCACTTTATCTGGGCCCTCTAGTCGCCCACCAGCGTGCGGCCAACTACTTTGACCTCCCAGAGGATGAGGCCGTGTCACTTACCGCTCTGGGCATCGGTGTTTCCAGCCTCTCACTTCCTCATCGGTACAGGCAACAAAACTGTCGCCATCCTAAAGTGTGTGTGTGTGTGTGTGTGTGTGTGTGTGTCAGCCATTGCTGAACACAGTTTGTGACCAACAAGCGCCATCTGTCATGCTCATTACTTTAGCACAGCACTGTTAGAAGGACAGTGTTT
>CM068959.1:13369965-13381536 GCA_035128595.1 Eptatretus atami | reverse complement strand
GGAGAACATTCTCCCCAGGTCGATGTTCTAATGTTCAAAGTTTCGTGTCAATCGCTCAAGTGGTTACGGAGAAAACGAATACAGGTGAGAGAGAGGACTGAAGGAAAACACGTGAGGGCCTCCTCGGTCAGCTTTACACAACATTGTCAAGGATGATTGTGGTCGCTTATTCCTGGTTTGGAATAATGGCCAGCAGCTTGGCTCTCACATGTATTCCAAGCTCTGACCTGATGGCCACAGTGCTGGGTACCCTGCACCTGTGCGTTTCGCCCCATAGCCAGGTACGCTGTACCCCTCCTATCCTCAATGCTTCGCAGTACTACTGTTACGAATCGAAGCCATTTGCACACAAACAGACAGCAGTCCCTAAGCTTAGTTATTTTGATAAGTATGTGTTTATAGTCAGGGTCCCGTCCTTCTGTCTGATGGGTTAATTTCATGTGTGCGCTGCGGGTTTCTTTTATAGTCAGTTTTTGTTATATCTTTAAATCTTCCTCCACCCCTCCGCACCATCGACTCCAGTGCCCACGTGTTTTTGGCTGAAGGCGTGGGCGGAGCCTCCATCGCATCAATCGAGGCTCCGCTCCGAGGAAGGGCATGGAGCGTTTCCCAGCCAATGGGCGAAGGACGAGCAGAGCCGAGGCGCTCCGGCCAATAGGAGGCCAGAGTGCCGGAACTACTACGGAGCCTCTTCGGGGGTGGCCTCTGAGACGCCTCAACACACCCCGCAAGATGCCCCGTCCAATCAGAGGCGAGTGGGAGGGGAAGAAATCCCTCGGGCCTGGCAAGAAGAGGAGAGTTGTTGTCATGACCAGTGTACGGGAGTCATCGTGGCGATTGGCTTGGTCTTGGTCTTGGTGTTTTCGTCTCGGGTCGTGTGCTTTTTGTCTGTGGTCCTTCGCGGTGGCTCATCGTGGTGGTGGAGGCCGAGCAGCCAGGGTCGTGGGCCCGTGGATTTCGGAACGTGGTTCGAGTCCCACCGTGTGGTTGAAGTACGGTGTAACCGCACGAGGCGGAGAGGTACCCGACAAGGCCCTTGTCCCCAGCTCGCTTTTCCCTCCTGGGCTGAGGGACCGAATAAAGACCCCACGGGGTCCATTTCTTTTGGTGTGTGTGTGTGTGTCCGTGGGCCCCGTCTGTAAGTCGAAATTGTTAAGTGCTTTTGTTCATTGTACATTGCTTTTATTCGGAAACTCTGCTCTTTGTGCTCCCCTGCCCCCCTGATAAATAAACCCCCAATTGTTCAATGTACCAGCTCGTTGTCTGTCACTTTCTTTCAGTGACCCAGCACGGTGCGTAATGAGAATTTAGAGGCCGTGTGCCGTAAGTTGTCATTGGGACCGGTGCGGCTCTGGTAACTCCTGCTCGGTACGCTGGACCCGAGTCGGTGCATGCGACTCGGTTCGGACAGAGTCGGCCGAGGGTGTGGTTTCCCCGGTAATTAGACGGCGTGAGTACTTAGTAAATTGGAATTAGACAAGTGGCCCTACCTAACACCGTCAAAATATTGGCGACCACGGTCCTTAAAGTAACCCGTGACCTTTCGGAGTTGTCCGGGAGTCACGACCTAAATTCCGGTGTTCGGTGTGAGACGGCTCTACTGCTCCACCTAGTGGCCGTTTATCGCTGCCGAACCCCGGCCCACAACACTACTACTACTACTACTGCGGACTACCGATCCAATTCCAGTTTTTAACCGATCTACCTTTACTGCCAGTCTGCCACGACATAATTGAAGTACTCTGAGTGAAAGACCCCTCACGATGGGGAGGATGGTGGAATTGGAAGGGGTGTTGTCGAAGAAATCAAAATAATCCGTCGTTTTGCGTACGTAATAAATGTATACGTTCTCTGAGGGAGTAAAAGGTGTTGGCGTTCCGGACGGCGAAATCACGTGACTAAACGTCACACTTGCAAAAACAAAATCGGAAACACTGCTCAGGGAAATGGATGCAGGAAGGGAAATCAATCAGTTGTGTCTGTCGAGCCGGCGCCGTTTCGTCACTCGAGCAACGTGGCCGCAAGGAAAGACACAGGGTACACAAAAGCTTGCAATATCAAAGGCCCACGAGGGCTTTGTTAAAACTCCTTCATTGTCATAATGTGCGACTTGTGCTTTTCTCACTGTCGAGGCGGTGTATTGATCGCCGTCACCAGGAACGTTGTACGTTAGATGACTGACGAATTAATTAATTTTACCTCCATGGCCAAGTGTCGTTTGATTATAATACATATTTACTCACTGACGCCGAGGACAGCGGACGAGTAGACGGTTTGTCGACGTTCACGCTTCACGAGCAGGTTCGTCCACAATCACCGTTCGCGCCCTTTTAACTGTGGTAAAATCATGCGGGGAGGTTTGCAACAGAAATATACCAGTCGAAGTTTTGGAGTAAAATGGAAAATTATTGCTTTGTTGCGTTGCGTGGAAATCTTTTCGATGACGAATCTTAAAAAGCACCGGCCGTTCGTAAATTAGTGTGGAAACCTGAAGCATCAGGGTTGAGGGGCGAGGACAGGGAGCCAAGGGAGCCATGGAAACCGCAGAAGGATTGGGGGGCGTGGCTAATCGAGCGCTGAGGGACGTATTATGATTGACAAGAGGGCGTGTCCAGTTGATTCGGAGGCTGAGGTGAAGGATCGAAGGGAGCCAATGGAAACCTCAGAAGGATGGGTGGGGCGTGGCTAATCGAGCGCTGAGTGACGTATTATGATTGACAAGAGGGCGTGTCCAGTTGATTTAGAGGCTGAGGGAAGGCTCGTGCGGACTTGGCGAGTGTGTGTGATCCTCCGAGTAACAGACGCAGACAAAATATTTATTTATACATAATATATATATATATATATATATATATATATATATATATATATATATATATATATATATATATATACACATCTAGATACATAGGAGGAGGACACGGTGGGTGCTGGTAGAGAAAACCCACAAACAGAGCCGAGCAGTTCCGGTGAGACTCACGTGTTGCTGTTTATCCGTTCGTGTGTCGTGGACACCATGAACACCGAGAAGGACTTGTCTCCCCTCACCCCGACCATCGTCCGCTCCCTCAACGACAAAATGTACGAGAAACGGAAGGTCGCTGCGCTGGAGATCGAGAAGTGAGTCGGCCTCAACCAAATGATGGTTCAAGTCGTGTCCGGCCGTCGTGTCCGTCCGTATTCACGCTTGGCTCGTCTTGTCGTGTCCACCGGCTTGTACATGAACCGCTGAGGTACAGTTCCATTAAGACGTGTCGATGTAAATGTCTGACGTGGAATACTTGGTACATCCATCCACCACACAAGGGGACTCGCCTATCTGTCTGATGGAGGACCTGAAGACCACTTGTGGCACTTGTCCCACGAGACTGGAGTGAACGACGAGGGGACACCACGGGACAAGCAGGAAGGTGATTGAACTGTTCGAGCAGATGAGGTGGTCTAATACACAAAGATCTTCAGGGAACTTGTTATCTCCAGCGGTGATGTTCCTCCACCGGTGTGCATCGGAGTCGCCTGGACGTCCACCCGGTCGCTCTTCATGTTGTGTGGAACTTTAATGATTTGTTATCTCCTGTCAGTCCTCCAGGATGGTCAGACCTATCGTACTGGTCTCGAGCCTTCGTTCCAGATGCGACGACAGGTTGCCGTCCCTCCGATCGGAACACCGTTGAACCCGGTGACCCGTCTGCTTGCATTGACTGGTGCATGTTGTAGATCCTACGGTGTCTTTCACGAATGGTTGCGCGAGTTATCCTCGACATCTTGAACAGATTACAAATCGCATCTCTCTCTTGTGTGGCCTGGCAAGAAGAGGAGAGTGGTTGTCATGACCAGTGTACGGGAGTCATCGTGGCGATTGGCTTGGTCTTGGTCTTGGTGGTTTTTCGTCTGCGGTCGTGGTGGCTTTTTGTCTGTGGTCCTTCGCGGTGGCTCATCGTGGTGGTGGAGGCCGAGCAGCCAGGGTCGTGGGCCCGTGGAATCGGAACGTGGGTTCGAGTCCCACCGTGGTGGTTGAAGTACGGTGTAACGCACGAGGCGGAGAGGTACCGCAAAGGCCCTTGTCCCAGCTCGCTTTTCCTCCTGGGCTGAGGGACCGAATAAAGACCCCAGGGTCCATTTCTTTTGGTGTGTGTGTCCGTGGGCCCCGTCTGTAAGTCGAAATTGGTTAAGTGCTTTTGTTCATTGTACATTGCTTTTATTCGGATACTCTGCTCTTTGTGCTCCCCTGCCCCCCTGATAAATACCCCCAATTGTTCAATGTACCAGCTCGTTGTCTGTCTTTCTTTCAGTGACCCAGCACGGTGCGTAATGAGAATTTGAGAGGCGTGTGCCGTAAGTTGTCATTGGGACGGTGCGGCTCTGGTAACTCCCGCTCGGTACGCCGGACCGAGTCGTGCATGCGACTCGGTTCGGACAGAGTCGGCCGAGGGTGTGGTTTCTCCCGGTAGTTAGACGGCGTGAGTACTTAGGTAAATTGGAATTAGACAAGTGGACCCTACCTAACACCGTCAAAATATTGGCGACCACGGTCCTTAAAGTAACCCGTGACCTTTCGGAGTTGTCCGGGAGTCACGACCTAAATTCCTGGTGTTCGGTGTGAGACGGCTCTACTGCTCCACCTAGTGGCCGTTTATCGCTGCCGAACCCCGGCCCACAACACTACTACTACTACTACTGCGGACTACCGATCCAATTCCAGTTTTTAACCGATCTACCTTTACTGCCAGTCTGCCACGACATAATTGAAGTACTCTGAGTGAAAGACCCCTCACGATGGGGAGGGATGGTGGAATTTGGAAGGGGTTGTGTCGAAGAAATCAAAATAATCCGTCGTTTTGCGTACGTAATAAATGTATACGTCTCTGAGGGAGTAAAAGGTGTTGGCGTTCCGGACGGCGAAATCACGTGACTAACACGTCACACTTGCAAAAACAAAATCGGAAACACTGCTCAGGGAAATGGATGCAGGGAAGGGAAATCAATCAGTTGTGTCTGTCGAGCCGGCGCCGTTTCGTCACTCGAGCAACGTGGCCGCAAGGAAAGACACAGGGTTACACAAAAGCTTGCAATATCAAAGGCCCACGAGGGCTTTGTTAAAACTCCTTCATTGTCATAATGTGCGACTTGTGCTTTTCTCACTGTCGAGGCGGTGTATTGATCGCCGTCACCAGGAACGTTGTTACGTTAGATGACTGACGAATTAATTAATTTTACCTCCATGGCCAAGTGTCGTTTGATTATAATACATATTTACTCACGTGACGCCGAGGACAGCGGACGAGTAGACGGTTTGTCGACGTTCACGCTTCACGAGCAGGTTCGTTTCCACAATCACCTGTTCGCGCCCTTTTTAACTGTGGTAAAATCATGCGGGGAGGTTTGCAACAGAAATATACCAGTCGAAGTTTTGGAGTAAAATGGAAAATTATTGCTTTGTTGCGTTGCGTGGAAATCTTTTCGATGACGAATCTTAAAAAGCACCGGCCGTTCGTAAATTAGTGTGGAAACCTGAAGCGATCAGGGTTGAGGAGCCGAGGACAGGGAGCCAAGGGAGCCATGGAAACCGCAGAAGGATTGGGGGGCGTGGCTAATCGAGCGCTGAGGGAACGGTATTATGATTGACAAGAGGGCGTGTCCAGTTGATTCGGAGGCTGAGGTGAAGGATCGAAGGGAGCCAATGGAAACCTCAGAAGGATGGGTGGGGCGTGGCTAATCGAGCGCTGAGTGACGTATTATGATTGACAAGAGGGCGTGTCCAGTTGATTTAGAGGCTGAGGGAAGGCTCGTGCGGACTTGGCGAGTTGTGTGTGATCCTCCGAGTAACAGACGCAGACAAAATATTTATTTATACATAATATATATATATATATATATATTATATATATATATATATAATATATATATATATATATATAATACACATCTAGATACATAGGAGGAGGCACGGTGTGCTGGTAGAGAAAACCCACAAACAGAGCCGAGCAGTTCCGGTGAGACTCACGTGTTGCTGTTTATTCGGTTCGTGTGTCGTGGACACCATGAACACCGAGAAGGACTTGTCTCCCCTCAACCCCGACCATCGTCCGCTCCCTCAACGACAAAATGTACGAGAAACGGAAGGTCGCTGCGCTGGAGATCGAGAAGTGAGTCGGCCTCAACCAAATGATGGTTCAAGTCGTGTCCGGCCGTCGTGTCCGTCCGTATTCACGCTTGGCTCGTCTTGTCGATGTCCACGGGCTTGTACATGAACCGCTGAGGTACAGTTCCATTAAGACGTGTCGATGTAAATGTCTGACGTGGAATACTTGGTACATCCATCCACCACACAAGGGGACTCGCCTATCTGTCTGATGGAGGACCTGAAGACCACTTGTGGCACTTGTCCCCACGAGACTGGAGTGAACGACGAGGGGACACCACGGGACAAGCAGGAAGGTGATTGAACTGTTCGAGCAGATGAGGTGGTCTAATACACAAAGATCTTCAGGGAACTTGTTATCTCCAGCGGTGATGTTCCTCCACCGGTGTGCATCGGAGTCGCCTGGACGTCCACCCGGTCGCTCTTCATGTTGTGTGGAACTTTAATGATTTGTTTATCTCCTGTCAGTCCTCCAGGATGGTGCAGACCTATCGTACTGGTCTTCGAGCCTTCGTTCCAGATGCGACGACAGGTTGCCGTCCCTCGATCGGAACACCCGTTGAACCCGGTGACCCGTCTGCTTGCATTGACTGGTGCATGTTGTAGATCCTACGGTGTCTTTCACGAATGGTTGCGCGAGTTATCCTCGACATCTTGAACAGATTACAAATCGCCTTCAGTCAACCGTCGGGCTCGATCAGCCAGTTCGTGAAAGACTTTTTGGCCGTCAAGAAGAAGTGTTGGTAGTGGTTGTAGTAGTGATTGTGGCAGCAGCAGTAGTGTTTACCCGCGGTCACACCATACCAAATGTGGCAGTGTCCTGTTGGACAACCCACTTGTCGTCTGATCCTGTTCTTGTGGATGAAGTTGTGATCTTGTTCACAGTCGGACATTTTGGTGATTTACACGATGGTTGCCCATCTGAATCCCTACAACGTACCCAGTGTGGTGTGTCGAGCGATCCCTGCCATTGCATTGAGCGTATTGGTGGTTGATGTATTTATTAATTAATTAATTTATTTATTTCCCTTTGCAGACAAACCTGAAAACATTCCCGATGTAGCCCTTTGTCAGCTCGACCTCTTCCTTGCGAGATAGCTGAGCTGTATGGACTTCACTGCTTTGTCGTTTTCCGAGTCATTGCGTGAATAATTGCTTGTGCTAATTATATTAAACGGTACATTAATTGGTACAAATGCATGAGCGTGATTAACACGTAAATTTCTAAATTTTTTGACTACACGTCAAATCTCGAGTGAGGTCCACCTTGGGGTCAGGTCAACCTCGGTTTGTTCTTCCAACCCTCGAAGGAACATGATCTCGGAGCTTTAATATTTCTGATACGCTCCGTTCTCGCTTGTTCTTTTTCATCTACCTCTCTAGACTGGTGCGGGAGTTTGTGAGTCAGAACAACGCACCACTGGTGAAATGCTTGATCCAGGTGCTGTCACAAGAGTTTGCTCTCTCGCTACAACCGCACAGCCGCAAAGGCGGTCTCATCGGCCTCGCTGCTTGCGCCATTGGCCTTGGCAAGGTGCGGCCCTTGGATACTGTTGGGGTGGATGTCAGGTGTCCGGTGATGTATGGAATTTAGCGCACCAGTTTGTGGTACTGTGGGTAATGAGGGTTATGTTTAGGCTTTGACATTCAAAGAAAGAGAATGTGTAGAACTGTGGCTTCCTGATGGCAATTGAGATTTGTTGCTAATAACCACTTTTGCTTGCCAAGTGGATACTCTTCTTGGGTGTTATCTCCATTTGTGGGTTTCAGGAGGTGGGAGGAAGTTCTCCCAGAACTCAATCTCCACTTCCTATTTTGGTAAAGGATCATGATTCACGATCCAAACTGTAAAGTTTCGTTCTCATAGCCTCGTTCCAATGGCTCTTTTAAAAATCTTCACTGAACCTCTGACAGCCTCCACTTGTAGCTCGTTTGTAGTGACATTCCCCAGGATGATTTTTAAGTACTCAGTAAGGGTTTTCTTTATCGTTCCTATAGCTCCGACTATCACCGGTACAATTTCAGCTTTCTTCAATTTCCACATCCTCTTGACCTCATTTTTCAGATCCTGGTATTTGGTCAATTTCGTGATTTTTGTCGCATTTATTCCAAAGTCATTGGGAACCGAAACCTCGATCAACAATGCCGACTTTTCCTTTTTGTGTTTGAGCACTATGTCCCGACTCGGTGCTTTGTTTGCGATGTCCACACTTGATGGGATCATCTTGTCACGCATGAGCATTATATGTTCATTTTCAAGGATCGGATCTGGTTTGTGTTTCCATGATTGTTCTGGGACTGGGATGTTGAAATGTTTGCAGACGTGCCATTGGATTACTCCACAGACGCTGTCATGTCTTTCTGTGGACAGCTGTTCTGACATGAGTTTTTTACATCCCGAGAGGAAGTGACTGGTACTTTGTTTCTTCCCCACAAAACCTACATTTGTCCAATCGGCTCAATCCCACCATTTTCTTAAAGGTATTAGTGTAGTGTCCTTGGTCTTGGGCATTGATGATTACTCATTCTCCATCCAAATTAATTTGACCTCTTCTTAGCCATTCCAATGATCCTTCCTTGTTGACCCTTGTTCTATCAAGCTCTTTTTTTTAATCCTGTATCGCTCCTTTTTCTCTCTTTTAAAAAAAAAAATCTTCCCGCTCCTTTGTTGTTGTTTTTGTCAGAGTATATCTGCCGATATTTGTTTCGATAGTTTTCCCTTTTTTATTTGAAATCATTACCTCTGCCACCGAAGGTGAAGGAGGTTATGTTGTCACACCTTTTTGGCTTTGTTTGTTTACTTGTTTGTTTGTGTACAGGATATCTCAAAAAGTTGTGATGGATTCGGATGAAACTTGGTGAACAGGTTGGGTGTATCACAAAGAGGAATTGATTCGATTTTGGTGAAGATCCGAATCTGGATCTGGATACGAGAATTATTTAATAATTTACAGTGATTCTTCACCATTGAGAGATTGGGCCAAAAACTATATTTAGCATGATATTTCAAAAATGTATTGGGCCCAATATGTTCTTGTGGATCCGGCATTATGTGGCGGAGGTTTGCGCTCTACTGAGTGCCCTTCTAGTTGTGGCTGTGTTTGTTTGTTTCGTTTTCCTGTGTAGTATCCATCATTTGCACCTGTCTTTGGAAGTTTGTTGCTTGATGGATTAAGGATCCCTTTTCTGGTTTGTTCTTTTCTTGCTGGTGTCCAAATCTCATCCAATAGTCTGTTGAGCTTTTTCACCTGCTCCGCTAGTCCGACGCGCAATGTTCTGTGCACTTGGTTAAGCTCCGTCAAACCGCCGCCTCCTTCTCGTTTCAGTAACTCTAACCTCGATATGCATTGGTTTTTGTAGAATGTCTTGTGAATAGTTAGCAGTTTCCTTGTTTTGATGTCCAGATTGTTAATCTTCAGTTGTGGCCAGTTTATAATTGCACAGAAGCAACCCAGCAAGATTCCTCACATGTAAGTTGGTGTATTCTTGCCTTCGTGTGTGTGTGTGTGTGTGTGTGACGGTCCATGCTGACCACGCTGACCTGACTGGCAAATCCCAACAGCAAGAAAGAGTGCGGAACATTTGGCCACCGACTTGCATTGGGAGATGCAACCCCTGTGAAGAGGCGTCCCTGATAGTTGCGGATCCTGTTTTAGTTTGAGGATGTGGGATGGTTTGGCCACACAATCAACCATCTGACAACATGTAGAATAGTTGATCAATGTGTGAACCGTTGGCTTTGCAGAGGGGCAGGTGGTTGTGACGCCATTAGGTCGAGGCCAGAGGAAGGGCAGTATAGCTATTGGACCAAATACTCAAGTAATGGTGAGTTTAAGAGCCCTAAACTGTAGCTTCCTGATCAGATCACAAATTTTAAAATTTTACACTTGTCACGAAAGAGCATCACGTGGGTTGCAGAAGCCGACAACGTAAAAGTGTATTGTCTTGGACTGCAGACAAAAGTATTGCACGTCATTGGGAGATGAGCTTTGGGAAATACGATGGTAATACAAAACAATGCCTTTTGAAACCACCGGGCATATGTGGTTGTCTGAAGACCAGTTATGGCAGATGGTGAGACCAATAATTGTAGACTGTACCTTTGCCAGTGGTGCAGTCAGAGATTGATGAAGTGAGGTGTCCTAATGGAGCACTTGATTGAGACATTTAGAGAGGATATCAAATTTGGAGAGTGAAGACCACGTCATAGGTAGTCGCCAAGGAGTTTTATTCAAGTTTGTGAACAAAGAAGCAACAACTGCCTGACTTGCTTCTTCTTCTGCTTCTTCTTCTTCCTATTACTAGTATTAGTAGTATTATTATTACTATTCTTTCGTGTGCAACACATGGCTGCGGGTGGTATCATTTGCTGGGTGTGCAGCTGTTTTTCCAAGCTTGACTCACTAATGGTTATAGAACTACCTGGCAAGTGAAGTCATTGACAAAAATGGTTGAAAAGAAAAACATTTTCAAAGACAGCTGGGTAATTAATAAAAATCAAGAAGAAATTTTAGTGTCAGGATGCTACCCTGAGAAACACCAGCATCCAGGGTGACGATGCAAGACGGTCATTTATACGGGAGGTGGCCAGGTAAGAAGTTGAAAAAGCTTGACATCGAGTATGCCCAGTTGACATTTGGTTTACTTGGGATTTGTCATTCTGAGGAGAAGATAGTTCACCACTGATGATAGTTCCAAGGGTTAATTTGATTATGATGGTGGTTCACTCTCACTCTCACTCTCTGAGTTACAGAGTGAGGATGTTGGACCAAGTTGGTTTGGAAGTCATGTTCCTGTTGGCTAATCTACTCAATCTTTAAATATGAATTCAGCTACAACTCTTCTTTTGATCAGAAAATAAGCTGTTTGTTACCATCATCAAAATGTGGGGTTGTCCAGGAAAGCAGAAATAATAATTAACTTTCTGTAAACTTACCTTGAATAATCTGCTGCAAATAGAATACGTTTCCAATAAATGGTTTAATGGTGCTGCCTTTGCGAAACAGCTTTTGGGTCCTGGTTTGATACATCTGCCAGGCTGAACAGTTTACATTTTGTATCCCACTGATGGGCCGAATCTGTATCTGGACCTGAACCAACATCAACTCGGCTTGTTCTTGTCTCCTAACCAACTCCTCCACCTGGTTTTGTCATAACTCGTCCACAACATTTTGAATTAACATATCTGTATATATATATTGTTATGGATTTCAGAATCGGATCCTACGAATGCATACAAACATCAAGGTCCTCAGACAGTTATTTCCCTAAATGCATGTCCAGGATAGACCCATCCCCATGTCTGGTGGGATTCTAACTTTGATGCGTTGAAAAGGGTAAAGAATAGATTCCCTTTCTTATTGGATGGCCTTTTTCTCTTTACAACAGACACGTTCATGCACGTGAGATAGCCGTTAGCCCAACGGAGG
>CM068959.1:13351644-13369029 GCA_035128595.1 Eptatretus atami | reverse complement strand
GGCATCGTGATAAGCATCTGCTCTTTGTCTCTTTTTTCTACGATGCCTGATTTATTCTTTATTTGCTTGAGATTATTTTGATTGATTTGAATTTACTTATTTTTACCACAAGAAAATAAAAACTCCTTTTTTCTATTTTTTTCCTTATTAATAAATTCCTTGTTGACGTTCCAATCTGTCCGTGCTTGGCTTTTCTTTCCATTGATCCAGCATTGTCCGAACCTAGATAGACTGGGAGGTAATTATCAAACTAATTGACCCGTCAGTCGGCCCGCACCAGCGGTTATAAACGCTCGGCCGCCATAATTAAGATCTAATCAAGATAAGGTTGGTGCTTTGCTGATGGCGCGCTTCCTTTCTTATGGAGCAAATGCCATACAAGATGCCAAATGGTTGAACACTGGAAGCGACCACAGCATGCATTCGTGTAAAGAGGGGAAATGCAAAAGACCAGAGAGACAAAGACCAATGAGAGCAAAACTAAGCAAAATCGATGTTGAAAAGCTGAAATAAATGAAAGGGCAATTTCAAATGGAACTAATGAGTGGGTTTGTGGCAGAGATTGGAGGGAAGGGGCATATATAGCAGGAATATAGAGGTGTGAGCAAAGAGGTTAAAAAAACAAGCGGCTGCTCTTTATTGCATATGTAATAAATATACCACTCCATCTAACCATTGGGATCTTCCACCAGGATTACACCATTTTTTTGTGGGAACTCATGGACCCAGTGCTTAAATGCTTCAACGATCCAGACCCTCGACTGCGGTACTATGCTTGCGAAGCACTCTACAACATTGTAAAAGTGGCTCGTGGGGCAGTCCTTCCATACTTCAACCAGGTCTTTCATGGACTAAGCAAGGTAACTCCTTTGGTTTGATGTAAAGACGCCTACTCATGCACGCATAGTCACCGCATGTCCATGAAACTGTGTGGTGATGTGGTGCTGGTATGCTCTTCCCTTCTTTGCATTTGGATTGTTTTGGAAAGCACCCATTGATAAATGAGTTCCCTTACAAGGAACTTCATACATACACAATGGTTTCCAACCTGTGGTTGTTTTCATGCTCTACCCTTTTTAAATGGTGAGTGTCGAGCAAGGAAGCAGCACGTACCATTTTAAATGTCTTTCAGGATGCTCTTACCATTACACTGCCGAGTCTAGTGATACTGGACTCTGCCTCGAGTCAAACTCTGATACAAGTCTGCTTCGCTTGATATTTTGTGGCTTGAGAAGTAAAGCTCAAGGTGTAGTTATGCAAGGCTTTTCCGAATCTGTCAAGTCAAATTGATATTCTATTTATTAAATAAAAGCTTGTCATAAAATCATCATTTTCGACTAAGTGTCCAGTTTCTTTGGACCTGTGATTAAAACCTGTTTAGATCACTGCCTTGCCTTGATAAAGCCCTGAACTAAATGTGACAATAACTCCTTTAAAATGTTGTTGATAAACTGTACATCTGAGGAGGTGGCACAGAGTATATCTAATCGATAGGACTTGGTGCAAAAGGCTACAGGAAGAGCGGCACTCCATCAAGCTGTGGATGAAGGCCATTACAATTATATTCTTGATTCATATAATTTAGATTATTGATTTGAATGAAGGACCCTTGATACCGGCTTTTATTTCCAAAATAGATGTTGAAAAGTTTGACCAGGTCTTTCTAATGTCATGTACCACCAAGCACTGAGTATATTCTTTTGTCTTGTCTAAACCATTCGAGTTGGTCTGATAGATCTTCAACTGCATTTGTCACACCCTTTTAGGGCCTGTTTTTTATGTTGAATTCCCATCCTCCCCCCCCCCCCCCTATTCCTTGCAGCTTGGCTGCTTCACACAGCCTTGCAGTGTTGATAGGATCAATGTGTGACCTTTCTTCTTTTTATTTCAGTTGGCAGCTGATCCTGACCCTAATGTGAAGAGTGGCTCAGAGCTCCTGGACAGGTTGCTGAAGGTAAGAATCTTTGCAGCATATCTTTCATTCTGCATCAGAGGCTCCCACGTGAATGGCGTGTAGGCCAAACACGAGCATGTCGCGACCGCTCAGCCTCACAAAGGCAAGGCCATGGTGCCCCGTACAGACCGCGACTCCACTTGTACTTTTCTCAAACATTGCTATTCGCCAAATAATTAAATAAATAGTGAACAGTCATTTATCGAAAGGTTTGGCCTGATGACAGTGCGAAGGTGCAATTGGTCGATGTTGAAACGATCAAGTTTACAATTTCCCCAGTTTCCTGAATTTGCGTAATTATATGATGCATGTTGTGTTGTTCGTTCGCTAACGAGCTACACACATTGTACCAATTTTGTGTGTTCAGAAAATTAACTAAACTCTATGATCTCAACAACCATCTCTCTGGCTGTTATCAGAGAACCACCTCACCGCCGTCGAGTCTGGCATTTCACTCAAGCTGACTGCAGGTCTCAAGCAGCGCCTCAACTTATAGACTGGTCTCCTATCGCTACTTTCTCCAACATCAACTCATCCTGGGAATTCTTTCAAAGAACTGCTCTCCCTCATGCACAGATTTATCCCCTCTCGTCTTCAGTTGTCCTACCCTTCCTCCGCCCTTGGTTCACTGAGCTTGTGGTGAGGCAGTGCCTGAAACAACTTGCCTTTGCCCATGGAAAGCAAACCCAACTGAGGGCAATCTCAGTTCCTTCCATAAAGCTCGGACCAGTTTTATCTACCCTCAGGAGAGCCAGAAAACAAACTCTTTCTCATCTCAAGTCTGAACTCAAACCTCTCTCCTCCTCAAAATCCTGGTGGCTCTAATCAATCTGTTTTTGGTGTTTGTTCCCCTCCATCCCCTCCCTTACCTCAAATGGCAGCACTGCTGATCCGCATGTGAAAAAGCTGAATGCTAAACTCGGTGTTTCCCTAAATCTTGTGTCCAAAACCCATCACTTTCTCTACCCACCTTACCCACTCGCACCAACTGTCCTTGACTCTGTGTCCTTTTCTCCTGACAAGGTGAGAGCTTGCTGTCAAACCTCGACTCAGATTCTGCAACCGGTCTAGACGGCATCAGCCACGTGTCCTCAAAGCCTGCTCTTCTGCTCTTGCTCACCCTCTCTGTTCTATTCACCTCTCATTTGCTCAAGGCCATCTGCCATCTACTTGTAAATCAGCAAACATCACTGCCCTGCACAAAAAAGGTGCAAAAACAATCCCTGCAACTACAGACCAATCAGCCTTCCCCATCATTCGCAAGGTTATGGAATCCATCATCGCTTCAGACATCAAATCCTCCTCTTCTCCAATGGCTTGATTTCTGATCACAAGTTTCAGACCAGGTCACTCTACCCTGGATATGCTGCTTCTGCTCTCCCAACAATGGATGGAAGCCCTCAATGCTAGACAGGAAATCCGAGCCATATCCCTGGACATATCACGTGCTTTTGACACAGTCTGCACCCTGCCCTGCTCAGCAAACTCTCTTCCTATGGTATCCAAGGCCATCTCCACTCATGGCTCACAGACTTCCTCTCCTGTCGCAGTCACCGTGGCCCTAAATGGAGTTCTTTCTCCCCTCTTCCTGTCCAGGCTGGAGTTCCTCAAGGTAGCGTTCTGGGCCCTGTTCTTTTTCTGGTTTTCATCAATGATCTCTCCGACTCTCTGGAAAATCCTCTATCTCTTTGCTGATGACTCCCTCTGCCGTACCATCGGTCATCCCTCAGACCGGCAAGCAGCAGTTTTCCGCTCACTGCTGATTTGGATAAAATCACAAATGGTCAACACGTGGACATGTCCTCAATCCGGACAATCTCACACTCTCACGATGTCTCTTCGAAAGGACCGTTTAGAAAACCCCCCCACACTTTCTCAACAATCCTCTGGAAGAAGTCCTTTTTTCAAGCTTCTGGGTCTCACTATCTGCCATGACCTTTCCTGGGAAAGCCACATTTCAAACCTCGCCTCAAAGCCAGTCGCCGACTGGGAATCCTCCGTCGTGCAAAGTCCTTCCTCGGCCCACTTGAGCTCCTGACCACTTACAAAGCTTTTGTCCGCAGCCTGATGGAGTACTGCTCTCCCTCTGGCTGTGCTCCTGCCTCCACCTTTCTTGCTTCACGCTGTAGAAACCAGGCATTTCGGGTCTTTGGGCCTCTCACTCAATCACCGCAGGTTGGTCGTGGTCTTTCTGTCTTCTACCGTCTCCTCTCCAGTCTCCCCCCCTGCTCTCTCTCTGCGATTTGTCCCCACCACATTTCGCAGGGCGCTCAAGGTCGCCAACAACCCCCTTATGGTAAAACTACAAAATCACGAATCACTGCTCACCTTCACTCTTTCATTCCTCTTTTTTCCCGCCTTTGGAATAAACTCCCACACTGTTCAATCCCATTCTTCCCTCCAGACCTTCAAACAAGCTGTTCACCAACACCTCTTATCATCCCCCATCCAATCCTCGATCTTTTCTACCCTCGATAATCCACCAAGCCCACCTCCTTCAAATTCCCTGCTTTCCTTCTTGAAAGTCCCTGTAATGTCCATCTTGTATTCCCCATGTTCCCCGTCCCATCCTCTCCCTTCCACAGTCTCCTAATGTCTCTGTTCCCACTCCCTCCCCTCCTGTCTCATGCCCCCCTTGATGTGCGTTGTGTGTTAGCTCTCTTACCAGCCTCGACAAGGTATACAAAAAAAACAAAAAACCAATATTGTGGCTTTTCACTCAATTAATCAGAGTTTTAGAAGTTTTGAGTTTGGTTTTCCCCTTTAACACCTTACTTGTAAAATGGTGCATGTTAACAAAGTAGATGACGAGCTGAAGGTGGCTCGACCTTATGACATTTGGATTTTTATTCTCTGAGGATGGATGTCATATGTCCTCTTCGTCATGCTGTCTGTCTTGGCAGGATATTGTGACAGAGAGCGACCATTTTGACCTCATTGCCTTCATCCCACTAGTACGTGATCGTATATACACACACAACCAGCATGCTCGCCAATTCATCATCTCATGGGTAAGTTACTTTTCACTTGCAGAAACGAAGCATAGCCGATGTCGATTCATGCACCCCTGTCCCCTTCCCACCCCTTCCGCTATGCCATCTCTACGTCTTTCTTTCTCTCATCTTCTCTCTCTCTCTCTCTCTCTCTCTCTCCTCCTCTCTTCCTCTTCCTCTCCTCTTCCCTCTTCCTCCTCCTCTCCTCCTTCCTCTTCCTCTTCCTCTTCCTCTCCTTCTTCCTCTCCTGCTCTCCTCTTCTCTCTTCCTCTTCCTCTTCCTCTCCTTTGCCCTGCTTCCTCTTCCTCTTCCTCATTCTCTTCCTCTTTCTCCTCTCCTCGCTCTCTCCTCTTCCCTCCCTTCCTCTTCCTCTTCCTCTTCTCTCTTCCTCTTCCTTCCTTCCTCTTTCTCCGCTCTCTCTCTCTCTTTCCCCCTCTCTCTCTCTCTTTTCCTCTCTCTCTCTCTCTCTTCCCCTCCTTCTCTCTCTTCCCCTCTCTCTCTCTTCCCCCTCTCTCTCTCATCCCCTCTTCTCTCTCTTCCCCTCTCTCTCTCTCCCCCTCTCTTTCTCTCTCCCTCTCTCTCCTTTCTCCTCTCTCTTTTTCTTCTCTTTCTTTCTACTTTACATATATAATATATATATCAAAACTAAGTGACGAGCACTCCCCTGATCTCCATTGGACAAAGCGTCACCTCCAACCCTGAGGCCTCGGCCTGGTGAATGTCAAACAAACAAAGATTACATGGTCAACATCAGTTAACCATCAAACAGAGCTGTCTGTCTGGATTTTGGGCTTGCTTGCCCTCATCAGGACGGCATACCGATAAATATCGAAACAATGATGACCACATTCGTCATTTAAACATCAGACACACCTCCTGACTGTTATTGTGAGTATCGCCACTGATTAGGTGATTCTCACCATAACAGTCAGTGTGTGTGTGTGTCTATACATATACATATATACAATTATACATATATACAATTATACATATACATACTACACACACACGTCATCTTCACGGCGGTTAACACCAGCCTGGACGGATAGCTGAACGGTTTTAACTCAGAGGCGAACAGCCGAGATTCTTGGCGATTATGCTGCGTGCAGGATGGAAGGCGGTGGAGCATGTACCAGAACGTAAGCACATGGGTTTATCCTCGAACCCACAACGAATATACAAACACAAAGAAATTCGACAATAATGATTCAATAAACATAAATCAAAAGGGTGATAACGAAAATAAATCAGAGTGGGGTATTGCAAAGTGAGATAAACCAAAGCCTAATTTGAGATGTCTCCACTCGGTCACAAAAACAGACAAGCGGAAAGATAAAAATTAAAGAAATTCCTCCCTTTATGCCGGCACTCAGCTTTGTGTCCAGAGACGACCTTTTAGGAACCTCAGTCGTCGAGCCTCGAACCGCAAAATCACTGCACGGGAAATGCATCAAAAATGGCATGGAGTCACTCCCCACGTGGAAAACTCACCAGATGGCCTGAGAATGCTCTCCGTGGCCAGGTACATGAGAATTCGTGGGGACGATCCTCAACGCCAACAGCCCACCAGCCGTCGTCGAAGCAGCTCCTCACGATCAAAATTGCCGACACCGTTCCTTTCTCAGCACCAGACCCACTCACAGCAAGTGGCGTGGCCTTGTCCCTTCGATCCTGCAACAAGGGATATTGCCGAGTTTGACCTGAGAGATGCACTCTTCTTCTTCTCTTCTTCTCCTCCCAAGGCGCACAAACTTAACGACCCAGCCGAACAGTCAATGGCTAGCGTCTTGCTCCAGCACGCGAGAAAATTCACAACACTAACGACGAGAATCGCACAGCCTTCTTGACTGTGCTAAGGAGAGGCAAGAGAGAGACCCTCTGTGTTCCGACCGCTGTCTCCACTTCAACATGCTCCTTCTTTCGTCACACCGACCATTCAGCCTCAGGGGCTTGGCCTGCCTGTTACCATTCCTGGGGGGTGGGGTTTAGCCTGCCGATTGTGTTCGGCCGTGCAGCCGTGTCGGCCATTGTTGTAGTTGAAAGAACGTGGTTCTTTTTTATAGCCGGCTTTGTGAATGCAAAAATGTAGGAAAAGGTCATGGGGCAATCACATTACTGGGGAGAAACTAGCTTAAACCTACCTAGTTAACACAGAGTAACATCCCCCCCCCCCCCATGTGGTGACACGTAACAATCTTAAGCTCACCTATTCCCCACTTAATTTACATTGAGATGTCTCATACCCATCCACGCTCCATGCTACAGCTATACAATCCGACTTTACTATGAAATTCCTCCATCTACCCCATAAACATTATATATATATATATATATATTATATATATATATATATATATATATATATTATATATATATTATATATATATATATAGTAGCCCGAAAGTTACTTTACCCCTGATAAATTTCTCGCACTTCCCTCCGTCCCTTCCCCTCGCCGCTATGGTATGCGAAACACTGACTCAGAAGAATGAGTGGAGCACATACAGATACAATGACTAATTAATTATTGTAAGTACTGTACAATAAACCTGTATATTAGAAGAGTTCAAGAACAATGCTTCACTGGGAATGGTAAAGTGACTTTCAGGCCACCTGGTGTGTATATATATATATATATATATATATATATATATATATATATATTATATGCAGGTTGCCAGATTGTGTCTGAACGGGTTTAATGTCATAACCACAGTACGTACAATGCTGATGTTTCTACATTTAAGAGCTCTTGGTCCAGACAGTGCATACGGAGGTTCTATATATTGATATTGTTACGGCTGTGGAAATTCGCAATACACCATAAAGGGTCCTTAGATCAGTTATGACGATAAGTAATTGTGTAGTTAGATTTCCCCACCGTTGTTTAGAGGAATTTCCGTGTTCACAGGGCTGTGATCCTTTGAGTTAGCCGTTTTTCTTTCGCTATCGTTATTTTGGGACCGTCCGAAAACGTCGAACGAAGGCCCCTGGAAGACCTGCAGCAACGCGCGAGTTTCCCGCCGTTTTGCGCCACCAACGCTGGCACGAGAAGCGGCGAAGAGCTCGCTCGCGATTGGTGGACACGGGGCGTGAGGCGGTCGGAGGGGGAACGCCCTTTTCGAGGAGCTTCTCGAAAGAGCTCGAAGGAGGTGGACGCGAAAGGGGGTGAGCGAAGGGGCGGAGCCCCGTGCTAATATAAGGCGGACCGCACGCGGGCTCGTGCTCTCTTCTTCTTCGTGCTGGATTGCTCTGCTTCCTCTTCGTCGACGCTCTCTGCTTCTTCTTCGTCGACATCATCCGCTCTCTTCTGGTGGTTGAGGTCGAACTCCGACTCGCTCTCGTCGTATTAGCTTCCTCTTCTCTTGGTGGTCGTCGAGGTTCGCGCTTCCTTGTCTCTTGTGGTCGAGGTCAAACTCGGGTTCTCTCTCTGGATCGTCGAGGTCGTCTTCTCCCTCTGGGCGCCAAGTCGTGAGGGTTGCGAGCGGTGGTCCAGGGTCGAGTCGCGCACGAGAGGAGAGTGCCGGAGAGGGTCGCCGACCGGCGCACCTCGAGGGTGCAGGTAACCTGCTACGGTCTCGCGGACCCGTTCGGTCTCCCAAGTCCCGTGTCATAAAGACCCAAGTGGTCCAGCCTGACCGCCTTGTCTGTGAGGGGGTCTTTTCTCGTGTTTCTTTTGGGTTTTTGAATGAATGTTGTCGTGGCCATCCTGTCAAGAAAAACTGCTTAAGTGACTGTACATTTATTAATTATATTCGGTCGTAGTGCTTCCTTCGCTTTTGTTAGCCGGCTTTGTTTCTATTTGCCTGTATACGTGCTTGCCTGTTGTTCCTATTTGCCTGCTTACGTGTTTGTATAATAAATGTGCTGGTCTGAAGGTTCCCCGTTCGTCGCGTCCTCCTTTCACCCATTGAAATGCCATCTTGCATCGTGGAATAAATAGCTGGTTTTAACACCCGTTAAATAGAATCGGATCCGGCGAGGTCGGCGATAATACCCGCTCGGTTATCACTGCAGAACGGAACGGACGACGCTTAAGCGGTTCGTGTCCCAAGCCGACCTGCGTCGAGGTACGGTCGCCCGGTCGACTGCCCGCGCAGGTTACTTAGGTAATATCGAGTTTGGCGAGTGACCCTATCTTGCGCGCGGGTAGACAATTGGCACGGCCGTGGTGAGGTTGAAGACCCACCCGTGACAGGGTTCCGGCGTTAGCTCCGGAAAGTCACGACTGAATTGTCCGTCCGTGGACGACGCGGTGCTATTAGTGTTGAGCGGCCCGATCGCACGCCGGCGGGCGCGAAATTCGTAACAATATTCATGCAATTTTGAGTTGTGTTCATTGTTGTTGCGCATGTGGTGTATAGGGTGTTTCAAAAAGATTGATACAACTTTGACTCCCTGCCATTTATTTGTTTTTTGACCGATAGTTTTCCTTTTCAGGGTTTGGTGGTGTTATTGTGGTATTTGTTCGTCGGATTGGAAAACCCTGAAAAGGAAAACGGTATCGGTCAAAAATCAAAAACTGCAGGAAGTCTAATGTATCAATCTTTTTGAACATCCTGTATCTGCTCAGTCTTTGGGTTTTTACATCTTCCAGAAGTAAATATATATTTTAATAAACGCAAACTTTCCATTCAAATCTGTTAACGCATATAATTACCTTTCCATCGATTTACGTCACCAAGAAACCTTATCAGTCTTAACAGTTAGTGACTATTATACCGTCAAAGAAAAATTAGAGCAAAAAATAATAATAATAATAAAACGAATTTGAATCCCCTTATCAATCAACTTTTTTTCATGTCTTGTTTGCTATATATATATATATATATATATTATAATTATTCTGTTTGTGTGTGTCTCTCTATGCATGTTATATCTATCTCTGTCTGTGGGCCTGTCTATCTACCATGTGTGTGTGTGTGTGTGTGTGTGTGTTTTGTTGTGTGTTGTTTATATATCCTATCAGTACATGTGTGTCTGTCTTATCTATATATCGATCTGTTTGTTCTGTTGTAGGAATGCACTTGTGTAATGCAATTTTGTATTGCCTGTCTGTCTGTCTCTATGTGTGATTTAAGAATACACTTTTGCTTTTATGAGGGGGAGGACAAGGGGTGGGGTTCAGAAGGGGTAGGGAGGAAGAAATAAGACAGTTGGGAGGAGGAGGTTGAGACTTTTGGGGGGGGGGGTGGAGTTAAGGATTTTTGGTGGAGGGGAGAGGAGGTTGAGGAGTTGTGGTGGGGAGGAGATATCAAGGTCTGGAGTGTGGAGGGCAGGAGCAGAATTGAATCCTTTGGGTTGGGAGGGAGAGGTTGAGGACTTGGTGTTAGGGAGAAAGAAGCTTGAAGGCTTGGGGTCAAGGACTTGAGGGTTGGGATGGGACGGGAGGGGAGGACTTAGTCACATTTTACATTATGTGGAATTTCCACAGGTCCCTGTCATTATGCTGTCAAAGGACATTCCTGGCAAACTCCCTAAATATTCCACACACCATTGGAAACAAATTCCCTCACAACAGCCCAGTGGAACCGGGTTACCTGCTCATGTATTAGAAAGTGGCTGTGCTCTTGGATGGTGTGAACATTGTCTGGGATAATACATCCCTCTGGATAACTTGTACAGTTGTGGCCAAAAATATTGTCATCCTTGCACTTTTTTCAAATAACTCACAATTTTCTCCAAAAATAAGTTGAAAGTGACAAAAGTATTTTGTCTCCACAATTCTTTATGTCACTGTTAACATTACAGAACCTTTGTTTGTGATTCAGAACTTAATATATCCTTTTAAATCAGAAAATATAAAGAAATAGCATTGACAAAATTATTGATACCCTCATCTTAATATTTGGTAACAGCACACGCCTTGGATGCATAATTAAGCCATGAGTCAAGCACTTCCCTATTATGCCATGACTGAGCTTTCCTACACCTCTCCATGTGCAGTTTGTCCACTCTCTTGTGAAATACTGCTTCATGATCTCCCTAGATTTCGTGAAAGGGAAATCCTTTCTCACCATTCCTGCTGTTTTCAGATACTCCCACCAGGTGTTCCAATTGAGGATATTAGATCTGGCCACTTAGAACAGTCCAGCGGTTTGTCTTGAGCCATCCTGTACTTTTTGAAGGTGTTTTGGGTCATTGTCCTGCTGAGAGCAAAGGAACGCCAAGTGAACATTCGATCGGAGGACCAGCTTGGGTGAACACTGGTTGATATATGGGCACATCCAAACATTCGCTCTTGGTCAACGACTCTGATGTTCATGATGACATGCACACATTCAAGGCACCTTGTGCCAGAGGCGGCACAGCAACCCCAAAACATCACTGAACGTCCTCCATGTTTGACTGCAGGGAAGGTGTTCTTTTCTTTGAAAGCTTTATTTTGTTTTCTGTAAACAGAGATGATGTGAATTACCAAAAAGCTCTAACTTGGTCTCATCTGTCTACAGGACATTCTCCCAGAAGGATTTTGGCTTGTTCAGGTGTATTTTGGCAAACTCCAGTCAGGCTTTCTTGTATCTCTCTTCCTCTCCTCTCTCTCTCTCTGCTCTCTCTCCTCTTTCTCTCCTTCTCTCTCTTCTTCTCTCTTCTCTCACTCTCTACTCTCTTACCTCTTACTCTCTCTCTTCTCTTACTCTCTTACTCTCTCTCTCTTTCTCTACTCTCTCTCATCTTCTCTCTTACTTCTCTCTTACCTCCTCTCTTCTCTTCTTCTCTCTCTCCTCTCTTATCTCCTCTTCCTCTTCTTCTCCTCTTCTCCTTCTCTTTCTCTTCTCTCTCTTCCTCTCCTCTATTCTCCCTCTCTCTCTACTTCTCTCTTTGCTCTCCTTACTCTCTTACTCTCTTCTCTCTCTCTCTCTCTCTTTACTCTTACTCCATCTCTTCTTTCTCTTCTCCTCTCTTTCTTCCCTCTCTTTCTCTCTTCTCTCTTCCTCTCCTTTTCCTTATGTCTCTCTCTCTCTTCTCCTTCTCTCTTCTCTCTTACCTCCTTTCTCTCTTCTCTCTTCTCTCTTCTCTCTCCTTCTCTCTTTGCTGCCTCTTCTCTCTCTTCTCTCTCCGCTCTCTCTTCTCTTACCTCTCTTCTGCTCTTACTCTCTTTCTCTCTTTCTCTCTTTTCTTCTCTCTCTCTCTTCTCTCCTCTTTCTCCTCTTCTCTCCTCTTCCTCTCTTCTCTCTTCTCTTCCTCTCTTCTCTCTTCTCTCTTTCTTTTCTCTGCTCTCTTCTTTCCTCTCTCTTCTCTCTCTCTCCTTCTCCTGCTCCTCTTTCTCTCCTCTTTTCTTCTTCTCTTCTCTCTTTCTCTTCCTTCTCTCTCTTTCCTCTTCTCTCTCTCTCTCTTTTCTCTCTCTTCTCTCTTTCTTCCTCGTTTTTCCTCTTTCTCTCTTTTCTCTCTTTCTTCCTCTTTCTCTCTTTCTCTCTTCTCTCTCTTTCTCTCTCTCTGTTCTTCTTCTCTCTCTCTCTTCTCTCTTCTCTCTCTCTTCTCATCTTCTTTCTCTCCTCTATCCTTCTCTTTCTCTCTTCTCTCGCTCTCTTTCTCTCTCTCTCTCTCTCTTTCTCTCTCGTCCTCTCTTTCTCTCTTACCTTCTCTTTCTCTCTTCTCTCTCTCTTCTCTCTTTCTTTCCTCTCTCTTCTTCTCCTCTCTTACTCTCTCTCTCTTTCTCTCTTTCTTCTCTTCTCCTCTCTCTTCCTCTCTTCTCCTCTTCTCTCTTCTCCTCTCTTCTCTCTCTTCTTCTCTTTCTCTCTCTCTCTCTCTCTTTCTCTTTCTTCTCTCTCTCTCTCTCTTCTCTCTTCTCTCTCTCTCTTCTCTCTTCTTTTCTTCTCTTTCCTCTCTCTCTCTTCTTTCTCTCTTCTCTCTTTCTCTCTCTTCTCTCTTCTCTCCTCTTCTCTCTTTCTCTCTTTCTCTCTTCTCTCCCTCTTTCTCTCTCTTTCTCCTCCTTTCTCTCCTTCTCTCTTTCTCTCTCTCTCATTCTCTCTTCTGCTCTTTCTTCTTACGCTCTCTCTCTTCTTCTCTTCTCTCTCTTCTCTCTTCTCTCTTTTCTCTTCTCTCTCTATCTCTCTTCTCTCTTTCTCTCTCTCTCTTTCTCTCTTTCTCTCTTTCTCTCTTTCTCTCTTTCTCTTCTTTCTCTTCTTCTCTCTGCTCCTTGCTCTCTGCTCGTCTTCTCTCTCTCTCTTTTCTCTCTTACTCTCTCTCTCTCTTATCTCTCTCTTTCTCTTCTCTCTCTTACTCTCTTTCTCTGCTGTCTCTCTCTCTCTCTCTTTCTCTCTTTACTCACTCTCTCTCTCTTTCTCTCTTACTCCTCTTCACTCTCTCATCTCTTCTCTCTCTCTCCTCTTCTCTCATCTTCCTCTCTCTCTCGTTCCTCTCTCTTCCTCTCTTCGTCTCCTCTCTCCTCTCACTCTCTTTCCACCTTCTCTCCTCTCCCTCTCTCTCTCGTCTCTCTCTCACTCTCGTCTCTCTCTCCTCTCTCTCTCTCTTTCTCTCTGTCTCTCTCTCTCTCTCTCTCTCTCTCACTTCTCTCTCTCTCACTCTTCTCTCCTCTCACTCTCTTCCCTCTCTCTCTCTACTCTTCTCTCTCTTCCTCTCTCTCTCTCCTTTCCTCTACTCTCTCCTCTCTGCTCTTACTGCTTATCTCTCTCTCCTCTCTCTTCTCTTCCTTTCTCTCTCTCTTCTCTCTCTTTCTCTCTCATCGTCTCTTTCTTCGTCGTCTCTCTACTCTCTCTCTCTTTCTCCTTCCTTCTCTCTCTTACTCTCTCTCACTCTCTGCTACTCTTCTCTCTCTCTCTCTCTTCTCTTTCGTCTCTTCTCCCTCTCTCTCTCATCTTCTTCTCTGCTCTTCCCACTCTCTTTCCTCTCTCTCTTTCACTCTCTCTACTTGCTCCTCTCTCTCTCTCTTTACTCTCTCTCCTCTCTCTTCTCTCTCTTCTCTCTCTCTTACCTCTCTCTCTCTTTCTCTCTCTCTCTTCTCTCTCTTACTCATCTCTCACTCTCTCTCACTCTCTCTCTTACTCGCTTCCTCTCTTTTACTTGCTGGCTCTCTCGTCTCTCTCACTCTCTCACTCTCTCTCTCACTTCCTACTCCTCTCTCTCTCCTCACTCTCTTCACTCTCTCTCTCAACTCTCCTCTCTTCCCACTCTCTCTCACTCTCACTCACTCTCACTCTCTCACTCTCTCTCTCACTCTCACTCTCTCACTTCATCTCTCTTCACTCTTCTCTCTCACTCTCTTTTCTCTCCTCTCTCTCTCTCTTCTCACTCTCTCTCTTCTCACTCTTCTCCTCTCTCATCTCTCTCTCTTACTCCTCTCTCTCTCTACTCTCTCTCTCTCTTCTACTCTCTCTCCTTCTCTCTTTCTCTCTTCTCTCTCTCTCTACTCTCTTGCCTCTACTCTCTTACTCTCTTACTCTCTTACTCTCTACTCTCTTACTCTCTTCTCTTTCTTCTCCTTTCTCTCTTACTCTCTTACTCTCTTTCTCTCTTCTCTCTTTTCTCTCTTTCTCTCTTTCTCTCTTTTCTCTCTTTTCTCTCTCTCTTAACTCTCCTACTCTCTCACTCTCTATCTCTTACTCTCTTAACTCTCTTACTCTCTACTTCTTCTTACTCTCTTACTCTCTACTCTCTTATACTCTTCTTCACTCTCACTCTCTACTCTCTTACTCTCTCTCTCCTCACCTCTGCTCACTCTCTCTCTCACTCTCTCTCACTCTCGTCCTCTCACTCTCCTCCATCTCTCTCTCACTCTCTCTCTCACCACTCTTCTTCTCTCACTCTCTCTCCACTCTCGTCTCTCACTCCTCTCACTCTCTCTCTCACTCTCTCTCACTTCTCTCTCTCACTCTCTGCTCTCCACTCTCTCTCTCTCACTCTCTCTCTCTTCTCTCAACTCCTCTTCTCCTCTCTCTCCACTCTCTCTCTCATCGCTCTCTCACTCTCTCTCTCTCACTCTCTCTTCTCACTCTCTCTCACCTCTCTTCTCACTCTCCTCCTCCACGTCTCTCTCTCAACTCTCTCTCTTCACTCTCTCTCGCACTCTCTTCTCTTCTCACTCTCTCTCTCGCGACTCTCTCCTCTCACTCTCTCACCTCTCTCACTTCTCTCTCTGCACTCTCTCTCACTTCTCTCTCTCACTCTCCTCTCTCTCTCTCACCTCTCACTCTCTCTTCTAAACTCTCTCTCTCACTTCTCTCACTGCTCTCACTCTCACGCTCTCTCTACTCTCTCCACTCTCACTCTCTCTCTCACTCCTCTCTCCTCTCACCTCTCTCTCTCCTTAACTCTCTCTCTCTCTCTTACTCTCTCTCTCTCTCACCTTCCACTCTCACTCGCCTCTCTCTCCACTCTCTCTCACTCTCTCTCTTACTCTCTCGCCTCTCTCTCTCTACTCTCTCGCCTTCTCTACTCTCTCTCTCTCTCTTACTCTCTCTCTCTCTCTACTCTCTTTCTCTCTCTCACTCTCTCTCTCTCCACTCTCTCTCTCACTCTCACTCTCTCTGGCTCACTCCTCTCTCTCCTCTCTCTTACTCTCTCTCCTCTCTACTCTCTCGCACTCTCCACTCCTCTGCTCACTCTGCTCCTCTCACTCCTCTCTCTCACTCTCCCTCTCTCTCACTCTCTCTCTCTTACTCTCTCTCTCTCCTTTTACTCTCTCTCTCTACTCTCTCTTCTCACTCTCTCTCTCACTCCTCTCCTCTCTCACTCTCTTTCGCTCTTACTCTCTCTCCTCTTACTCCTCTCTCGTACTCGTCTCTCTCTCTCACTCTCTTCCTCTTACTCTCTCTCTCTCTTCTTACTCTCTCCTCTCTCTTACCTCTCTCTCCTCACTCTCTCTCTCTTAACTCGTCTCTGCTTTTCTTACTCTCTCTCTCTCTCTCTTCTTACTCTCTCTCTCTCTTACTCTCTCTCTTCTCTCTTTACTCCTGTCTCTGCTCTCTTACTCTCTCCCTCTCTCTACTCTCTCTCTTACTCTCTCTCTCCTTCTACTCTTCTCCACTCTCACTCTCATCTCTCACTCTCCTCACTCTCACTCTCTCTCTCTTCACTCCGTCTCTCTCCTCTCTCACCTCTCTCTCTCTCACTCTCTCTCTCTCTCCTCACTCTCTCTCTACTCTCCTCTCTCTCTCTTACTCTCTCTCTCACTCTCCACCACTCTCTCTGCTCACTCTCTCTCTCACTCTCTCTCTCTCTCATCTCTCGCTCTCAACTCTCTCTCTTTACCTCTTCTCTCCCTCTCTACTCTCTTCTCTCTTTTACTCTCTCTCTCTCTCTCACCTCTCTCTCTCTCTCTCACTCCTCTCTTACTCTTACTCTTCCTCTCTCTTACTCTCTCTCCTCTTACTCTCTCTCTCACTCTCTCACCTCTCTCTCTCTCTTCTCTACTCTCTCTCTCTCTCTCTCTTACTCTCTCTCTCTTACTCTCTCACTCTTCTCTTACTCTCTCTTCCTTACTCTCTCTCTCTCTCTTTATTCTCTCTCTCTCTCTTACCCTCCCCTCTCTCTACTCTCTCTCTCTCTCTCTTACTCTCCCTCTCACCTCTCTTTACTCTTCATCTCTCTACTCGTTCTCTCTCTCCTCTACTCACTTCCTCTCTCTTACTCTCTCTCTCTCACCTCTTCTCTCACTCTCTCACCTTCTCTCTCACTCTCGTCTCTTCCTCTTCACTCTCTCTCTCTCCACTCCACTCTCTCTCTCTCTCTCACCCTCTCTCTCTCCTCTCACTCTTTCTCTCTTTCTCTCTTTCTCTCTTTCTCTCTTTCTCTCTTACTCTTCTTCTCTCTTTCTTTCTCGTCTTTCTCTCTTTCTCTCTTTCTCTCTTTACTCTCTTACTCTCTACTCTCTTACTCTCTTACTCTCTTACTCTCTTACTCTCTTCTCTCTTTCTCTCTTTCTCTCTTTCTTCCTTTCCTCTTACTCTCTTACTCTCTTGACTCTCTTACTCTCTACTCTCCTTACTCTCTTACTCTCGTTACTCTCTACTCTCTTACTCTCTTACTCTCTTACTCTCTGTACTCTCCTTACTCTTTTACTCTCTTAACTCTCCTTTACTCTCTTACTTCTCTTACATCTCTTACTCACTCTCTCTCTTACTCTCTCTCTCTCTCTCTCTCACTTCTCTCTCTCACTCTCTTCTCACTCTCTCTCTCACTCTCTCTCTCACTCTCTCTTCTCACTCTCCTCTCTCACTCTCTCTCACTCTCTCTCTCACTCTTCTTCTCTCTTCTCTCACTCTCTCTCTCACCTCTCTCTCTCTTTCACTCTCTCTTCTCCACTTCTCGTCGTCTCTCTCTCTCTCTCATACTGCATCTCTCTCTCTTACTCTCTCTCTCTCCTTACTCTCTCTCTCTCTCTTACTCTCTCTCTCGTCTTACTCTCTCGCTCTCTTACTCCTCTCTCTCTGACTCTCTCTCTCTCTCTCTTACTCTCTCTCTCTCACTCTCTCTCTC
>CM068959.1:13326644-13344144 GCA_035128595.1 Eptatretus atami | reverse complement strand
TTTGGTGCCCAACTTGCACCGACCTTGTTGAATTTCAAGCAAGAATGAATGATCGTTTCCACACTTGCAACCAATTCCTCTGCAGTTTCACTTGTAGCAATATGGTGATCCTGCCAAATTACGTTCAATGCGCTCAATGTTTGTTTGAGTGACGGCAGTTTGAACGCTCAACGTTTCGTGGCAATTTTTGGAACTCGCTGCACCATTTGAACACTAATGCACAAAAGACATTTGGCACCAAATTGTGCTGAAAATATTTGCGTTTGGTTTGATGTTCTCCGTCACAAGCAACTCGAGGATGTTCCTGTTTCATTGCACATGTGACTGTTGACCACCATCTTGGTTTTGTGCAGAATTATTTGGCCAGTGTCGCTTCTTTTCTTGCAAGTATTACTGCTCAGGATAGACCATATCTTTGCTGCTGTTTTATCTCTGACGCGCATCTCCATTTTGGACGTGCCGAGCATTTGTGCGTTTACAGATCTCTGCCCTGGAAGCCGTACTCAACATTGGGCTCGTGGTGTACCTGCCCGAGATTCTCGATGGTCTCTTTACCATCCTTGGAGATCCGAGCCGAGACATCCGGCGAATGTGAGTCACGTCGGTAAAGGGTACCTGTAAATAGCTTCCTTCAGCCGAGTGTGTTCTTGAGGGGGCAATGTTGCGTGTTTTGTAAAGACCGGTCCTGCCATTCCTCGCAAATCTTGCATTACCGGAACTAAAACCACCTTTGGTATGACCTTATGAGCATATCATGAAAACATGGTGGTTCTGAGCCTTGATGAGAGGTTGTTTTGTTTTTTTTCTCTTTCATCTAGTTCTTGCAGACTTAGGAAACCTTTGAAATGCTGAAACGTGCCATCCATATTAGAATGTAACCATTTGTCGGTTCATTTTGTGTGTTTATTACTGAAGAGGGATAGTTTTTTTTTAATTTCTACAATTGGTTTTCAACACATCTTTGCCCTCTGCGTTGAGTTGATGTGATAGGTTTCTAACTGTGCATTCGTCGAGCCCACAGCACGATGGAGTGCTCGATTGCTTTAAGTTTTTAGATCCTCGTGGAGGACTCCTAAGTCTTACTCACGTTGTTGTTTTTGTGGACTTTTTTGTTTCACAGCTACAGTTTTCATCGAAACTTCCTGAAACTTGGCATATATACTGTAGGTAAAAATACCCTGTGCAGACAGTAACATCTCCGATTTTGAAAATTCCTCCTAGAAAAAAAAATTGTGACGTCAAAATATCTCCGCTAATGGAAATCACCTAAAAAATTATCTCCGAAACTAGGCAAGCTTTTTGAATTCTGTTTGTGGGAATCGAACAGCACATTAGCAGAGATGAATTACCGCACATGATGCATCACTATGATGTCATATCAATTTTTATGACGTCATTCCATTTTTTGACATTTTTTGTTGTTTGTTTCACAGCCTGCAGTTTTCATCAAAACTTCCTGAAACTGGCATATACTGTATGTGTAACAATACCCTGCGCAGACAGTCACAATCTCCGATTTTGAAAATCTCTCCTAGAAAAAAAAGTTGACGTCAAAATATCTCCACTAAAAGAAATCGCCTAAAAAATTATCTCCGAAACTAGGCAAGCTTTTGAATTCTTTTTGCGGGAATCAACCGGGCATTAGCACAGTTAATTTATCGCAAACCTGATACATCACAATGACGCATATTGTTTTATGGCGTCATCATTAAGGACAGGGATCTTAGCTCATTCGAGCTTGTTTTTTGAAACCTTCGGAAGCTGCACCATCTTGATCTTCCTTCAGTTGGATTTCAGCTCTCCTGATTGGATTTCAGGACCACACACACAACATTATTTTTAAGATCAGACCAGCCGAAGTCGTCACGTGGCTGTCCTTCACGCGGCTCTCCGCAAACTGCTCCTGGCTCCTATCATAGTATGTAGGGCGACATTAAAGTCAAGGTCTTAACGCTTGTTTTAAAATGGGCCTAATAAAAAATGTTAATGTGTAACCATTATCCTATAAAAACTTTGTTGGCAATTCAAAGCCTCATTCTGCCAATTTGATCACCCAATGCTCTCTGTATATATTAATGTTTGTTGCAAGTGTTGATTGACCGTCTGAACTTGTGTATGAAATGTCTCTTACGTCTGATCTTCATTGTTCGTGGGTGTCCATTTCAACCCCTGCCTGTCACACACACACACACACACACACACACAACCCCTCAACCTCCTTTTTTTTCTTGTTGTTGTCCACACTCCAACAATTCCACCCGTTTTTTCCAAGTTTGCTCTGCGAATGTTGCGTGATCATCAACTTAGTGCCTTAACCTTAACTGAACTGGCAATCACTAGGGAAGGGGAAGGGGAAGGGAGCCTGGGAGCCCCCCCCCCTCAACATTTTTCGCAACCCCTGGAATCGAATTCTCCTTTCATGGCTTTTTTTTTCCTCTCGGTTCTTCACACATTTTTATTGCACGTATGTCCAAATCGGATTTACCGTTCAGGTGTCACATGACGATTAGCGATCATATGTCCTTAAAAAAAAAAAAAAACATTTTCAACTGCAATTTTGCATACGGTATGTTTATGTACAACAAACACATGTGGATAAGGGTTACATGCATTAGGACATTGATGGTGCAAATGAATTGGCCTGTAATTTATTCTGAGTGTTTAGCATGTTGTCTCAGACATACTGAATAATTATAGAAAAGCAACAAAATAAATAAATATATAAAATAAATAATTTTACCATCACGTTCATTACGTGATGATCGATGCGAGTGCAAATCCTCAAGTTCATTGGACCATCGACGGCCGGACCCAGTCAAGGAAAGCTCAAAATTGCCCAGTTCAGTTCAGTTAATATCCCGAATGCAGATTCGGTGAGCATGGTTTAACTTGAAGTTGTGTATTATATCCGTACGAGTTTAACCGAGGCTGTGGTTTGGCTTTTTATTTTATTCTATTTTATTTTCGTTCACGTGCTCAGTAAATGTTGCAAATGTTTTGGGGCAGCAAATACTATTTCCTTTTCTGAGGTTTGCGGGTTCACTGTGTGTTGGTTCTCAGGTGCGAGACTGTGCTTGGGGAGTTTCTGAAAGAAATCAAGGCAGAGACCAAGGGTGTGAAGTTTAGTAACATGATAAACATACTGTTACTGCACTGTCAGGCTTCAGGTGAGAATCTGTGCCAATGCTTAGCTGATGTTGGGAAGAGGGGGGGGCAGCAGGAAGAGAGGGGAGGAAGTTGGTGGCATGCAGAAGGGATTTGAAACTAGCTGTTCTTGATTATTCTTGGATTCTAAAATCGATATATGCAAAACAAATTAATTATTTTGAGACTGAAACTTGAGCAAGCTAGGGATGTTGTTGGTGTCTTTTTGGGCCTCGGGTCCAATAACTTTTTGAGCAGCAACCAAAAAGTTATTGGATCCTAGCAATGAAAGAGATCCCAACCCTAACCCGAGCTTCTTCAAAGTGCTCGCACATTGAAGATGAGGTCACACCTGAAACGCCGCTTCACCGTGCAGACCATTATTTCCTCCATGTATTTTACCAACAATGGAGACCAATTCAAGTTCTTATAAAGACCAGTTTTTCATTGTTCGACCTAAATGGCTTTTTAAACATTAAGAATGAGTTTGTACCGTATGTGGGATGTTCAAGATGTGCTGTAGATGAGACGCTCTCAATGGTCCAAGAAAAGCTTTCCAATGTCGAAGTATATACGATTTATAAATAAAATTTTAAATTCCTGCCTCATCTATCTCTTCTTGCATATGGCAGCTTGGCTGCCGGGGTAGCTGTCATTTGTTGAAAGTGTGGCTGTGCCGCCGATACTGTGCCCCTGTACCAGTACACTGGTACTCATTTTGCCGACTTCGGAAGGATGACAGGCTGAGTCAACCCCATCTTGTGTAAATTCAGCAGCCAACGGGGCTCGCATGCAGGACCCTAAGATCCTAAGCCAACCACTAAGCCAACACCAGCTTTATATTATATATAATTGTATATGCTTGGTGTTGGCTTAATGGTTAGGGCTTAGGATCATAGGATCCCAAGTTCAAACACCACTCGGCTGTTGAATTAATACCAGATGGGGTTTACTCTGTCATCCTTCCGAGGTCGGCAAAATGAGTGCCAGCATGCTGGTATCCTGTGCCGGAGTGGTGACCCGTCCAGGATTGTGTCCAATAGCCAGAGTCTGCTTAGGCAGCACCAACGCTCTGCACAGAGTATGGTCCCAATGGATGGATATAATTGCATGTTAAGAAGTTTTTGAATGCCTTTATACATTGTGTGGGAACACTTTTGCCTTTGTTTTCACTTCATTGTGTGAGCTGCAAATGTTTGTTTACGCTTAAAATTGCTCTCGATTAAGTGACCGTGCTGCACGCTCTTTATTTCATCGGTGTTCTAGATGAGGTAACCCAGCTCACGGCCATGACCTGGGTACGTGAGTTTGTGGAACTTGCTGGGCGGCGTCTCCTGCCGTTCGCTGCCGGAATCCTCGCTGCCGCTCTTCCCTGCCTTGGCTGTGATGATCCCAAACGCAAAAGTATCCGACCTATGCAACATGCCAACCTGTTTGCCTATTGTTTTGTCTGCAGATACTGTACATCTGCAGATCCTGCAAAGAAATGCCAGAACATTGTGTGGCAAAGACCTGTGTTTGTTACCTCTGCCACCGAAAAGTAGACAGAGGTTATGTTTTCACCCCTGTTTGTCTGTCTGTGAGCAAGATATCTCAAAATGTTATGGACAGATTCGGACGAAACTTGGTGGACAGGTTGGGTGGAGTGACAGGACCAAGCCGATTCAATTTTGATTTTGGTCCAGATCCAGATATGGCCTATCATTGGGATACAAAACATGAACTGTTCATCCTGGTGGAGGTATGCACACGACTGAGAGCCATTCTAGTTGGCCCGTCCCCCGCACAGTGGGAGACGGGGTTTGCAATCACTTCCATTTGCCTTGGCCATAACTGTTTTACCATTTGAGCTTTTCTCATCCAATTCTCATCAAAGCTTTATTATGCGAATACGGAGAAGACAAATTAATAATTTGGTCAAAGGTCAGCATCACATGAAATTGTCAATTTTCATCAGATTGATTTGAAATTCGAACACTGTTTGTATATTGGGTCAATGAAGCCTATTGCTTTTGAACTCAAAAGGTCAGTCAGCTAAAATTGTCAAATTTTTATTTATTTATTTTTTGGTATTTTATATTTTAGGTCATTTCATCATGTTTAACATACAGAGTAAGTCTGAATACAAAGCAGATGCAGATGGCTTTGCATTTTCAGATGCTTTCTAGTTAAATTTCTGTTGCATTTTTTTTTTTAGGACCTTCCATTGCTTGCCCCTTCAATGGTGGCATCTTGAGGCACTCACTGACTCTAAGGACCGGTATCCAGCACTCGGAATCGAGTATGACTCGAGTCCATGTTTGTTTCACACTGGCTCAAGATGCAAGGATTTTCCATGGAATTATTTCTCCTTAAAAACGCTTGTCACGTGGCTGTCTCCAATGAGTTGTTCATAGATTTATATCACGTGGCCTGTTTGTCACCAATAGTAAGTCAATTTATATAAAGACCTCTCAAGTCGTTAATATAACATTTACAGGGGGTTGGATCGGAGGTTTCCAACGCTTGGATTGGCATGACCATCTGAGCAGAGTATGACGAATTTCCAACATACAGTATTCGGTGCAGGTTTGTGAATCTCAGTCTTCATAATGTGCCAACTACAACACATGTTGCAGACTCAGATATACATTTATCACTTTATTGAGGATTCCTGGACCAGCAGGATAGCCAAGAGGTATGCGCACTTTCCTTTTAGCGGTCTTGCCTTTGTTTGAATCTTGACCTAGGTGTAAACTCATCCTGCTGTTTCACATGCAGGGTGAGGCATCAATGTGCGTGCCATCTCTCACATGGATGTTGAGGTGGAGGAACCGTTTGCCTGCATTGGTCATTGGTAGACGTTAAAGATCTCACATTGTCATTCTTGAAGAGGTGGGTTATTGCCAGCACTCTGGCCAAATTCCTGCCACCTCGTATATCAGTCTGTCAGGCTTGGCCAACCGGTTTGGGAAAGACATTGTCAGACCTTGACCAAAAACAGACTTTGTGAAACAAACAAAAACGGACTAGTCACACTTCGTGAAAGACTTTGGCCAAAGACATCCCTCAAAACATTAAACACCATCTCTATCAGCTTGATGCTGTCATCGTGAGCACTTGATAGCAGATGTACCCTTAATCATATGACACCTTATGGAAGAAGCGGTGTTTTATTTGGCCAGAGTTCACTTGTGTCCAGTGTATGATGTCAGTGTTGTAAGACAGTTTGATTTTAAAGTTTGGAATATGGATGTGTGTGCAATTTTTCTGTTCTCTTGTTTTATCACCTTATCAATGTCACCTCATCCTGAGCACTGACGTCAGACATCCGTGACACTGCATCAGTCTGTAACCAGAACCTTATGAAACTCATCCTGCCTGAAGATGACACAGATGGCTCCCTTAAAGTGCCAACTGCTCCAGGTACGCTTCCTCGTTGACCGTTAACGATTTGCTCTGGATACCCAGCCCCATGTGAAAATGACAATGCAGAACTTGGAAATTAGCTTGGAATGCTGACGTTATGGTTGTCCTCCATCTTGCACACTTGACAGTCTAACTTTGAATGTGAACTTAGTTGTATCCAGAAGAAGGGAAGTCTAAATATCCATTAGATCTCAGGTTTTAACCCTTTATAAACAATCATCTTGCGAACACTGTTACTAATTCCTTGTGTTATCGTCAGGTTACTGTTGTAGTGTCTGCCTGTGTATGTTTGTTTGTATATGTAAATACGTGGATATATTACACGTGTAATCTAATATTGAGCAGCTTGCTTAATAAACCCTCATCCTGCCTTGACAGCCTCGGTCGCAGAGACAGCAGATAAAGCAAATGACAACACTGTTGCTGGGATGGAACAAACACCTGATGAGAGGTGAGATCTTAACATTGCAGGTTAGAATTTGAAGAGAACGTGCAAAGCGCCCACCAAGACTGCATGTGTGTTCTCTTTCAATAATTAGGCCTCCAAGCCTGGATGGAGGGGAACTTATTGTTTTTGCTGGAGTTTTATTATCATTATGATGATTATTATCATTATTATTATTGTTCCCCTATAAACTGAAAACTTCATAGCATTATCCCAAGTCGTGAGATCGAGCACAAATCCTTTGATAAACGTGTTTGGACCGCAATTACTCAGAGACCACGACTTGCTTTTATTGGAATTTATCTGAAAGCTGAACTGCTGAACCGACCAATCCAAAACTTCTAATGAATCGTCGTGAGTCCAGAGCACTTCGACATCTTTGAAGAAGTATCCTTCAAATACCATAGCTGGCAAAAGGCAATAAAAAATTGATCTTTTTTCAATGTCTTGAAGTTGATATGGATCGTGTGCTTTTGCATACACAACACACACACCAAGGGTGAAGATACATCATGGGATCTTCCAGGAAGACAGCCTTTCGCCCCTCCTATTTTGCCTAGCCGTGGACCCTCTGAGCAACCCCATTAATGAGCAGGGACATGGGTACACCCGAACATCCAATGAGACAAGAAAGGTGACTACATTACATGGATTATTTAAAACTCTTTGCACCAAACGACGAAAAATTGGCAGAACTACTCAAATTGGTGAAACGGTACTCTGACAACATTCAAATGGAATCTGGCTGAGGTAAGTGTGCCAAGTGCACATTCGTTCAAGGCAGAAAAACAAAAATGGACATAAAAATTGACGAATACAACAATACAGCAGCTAGACAATGATGCATCATATAAATACTTCAGAGTTGAAGAGGGCCACCAAATATGTCATAAACAAATGCGAAAAACAATTGCCAAAGAATACCTGCGTAGAACGAGGCTGATCCTGGAAGCCTACCTCTTTCCAAAGAATAAGCCATAAACCGACTCGTAATACCAGTATTCCAGTACAGCTGTGGAATAATAACCTTGCCACAATCAGAAATCATTAAACTAGATATCAAAACAAGGAAATTACCATCCATAAAATGTTCTGCAAAAACAAATGCATCCCAAGAATGTACCTGCCGAGATGAGGAGGAGGTAGGCCTGATGGAACTCAACTAAGTGCACAGTGTGACAACTGTAGGATTGGCTGAGTACATGAAAAGTGCAACAGACTACCGAATCCAATTTGTAAACAAACACAAAAACAACAAACCAGAGAAGGTATCCCTCACCCACCTGGAATTTATTTTTCCAAATACAGGTGTGAATCGAAGATGTCACGCAAGAAACCGTAATAACAATGAATATTGCCCCAACAGTCACAAAAAAGACAAAATAAAAATATAAAATGAAATGTCAACAGATATACACCCCCAACTGGGAAAAGATAAAAGAGCAGGAAGGTTGGAGACAGATTTGGCATCAACAACGAAGGTTCTTTGGAATGGCTAAGAACGGGACACATCAACTGGGATGGAGAATGAATCATTTTAAATGCCGAAGACCAATTGTCCAAGAGCTAGCTGAAATTTAATTGACATGGGAGCTACAAAAGCTTTGACTGTTTGGTGGGGTACAGGTAGCCTACCTGACCACAGAAACCCTTGTTTTAAGTGCAGTCAGTGGTGGGTGGGGTAGGGGGGGGGGGTCTTTCTAATTACCCCCAAATTCAACTTTTTTTGACTTGGTGCCTACAAGGCTGACACCAATGCTACATCGTGAGGAATGCCATACTAATTATGAATCTGCAACTTAAGACAAAATTTTGTGGTGGAAAGGTCACTTAAGCCAGACACTAATTAGTGCTAATTAGGGATTTATTTGACTTAAAAGCTACAACATTGAAACCACATGGAAAATGTTGAGTAAGATCTAAATATCAGGAATCATCAACTTAAGTCAAGATTATGTGGTGGAAAGGTCACTTAAGACAAGGTCAAAGGTCAATTTGCACTGAATGACCTTTGATTCTACTTTAATTGACATAGAACATACAGAACTGAAAAACTGGTGGAAAATGTAGAGTTCGATATCTTCATCAATAATCACCAACTTAAGACCACCTTATGTGGTGGAAAGGTCACTTACGACAAGGTCAAAGTCAATTCGCATCAAATCCAGGGTTTGAAGATGCCACGTTGTTTGTATTGAGTTTTGAAACTGGTAGTTTCTGTGCTCCTGTGACTAATAATGCTAATGCCACATTTTATCAATATAACCAGTGAGATTACAATTCCTCATCTTCATCTGAGGATGGCATATCCTCCTCATCTGAGGAGCTGGGTTCCAAAGTCCATCAGATATCGTCATCCTCCAGATCAGTTTCTGTCTCCCCTTCTTCTGGGACAAGTGAATCCGGCATTTGGGGTCCATCAAACCACAGGACTTCATAGACATTTCCTTCAAGTTCCCATCCATCTTCTTTGGTAGGCTGTTGCTGTATCACTTTCTCATGGGAATCTGCCCACATTTTGGCAACGAACGTTGCACGCTTGATTTGTTGGTGACTTCAGCCTCACACGGTGGAACCATTGATGCATCGATCCCCTTCAGTTTCTCGAGGGGATTCTTTGCTCTAGTTTTTGGTGCATACGTCTTTTCAAAGACCTTGAAACGATGTTTGTTCAGAGAAAGCATCTGATTTGCTTTGGCACCATACATTCTTGCTGTGAAGGACATGATTGTTTCTAAGGCATCTGTTCCCAACTTTCCTCGAGCCATTTCTCCAAATGCCATTTGGATGCTCCTGTTTTCCTCTAGGATTTTGAATGGACGTTTCTTCCCTTTTTTGTAGACTGCTGAAGTGTAGTCAGAGCCGGTGTAGGCATGGAAAGCAGGAAGTGCTTGACATAGTGGTGTTCCCAATGCCTTACTGATAGAAGTTATGTCTATGAATCTCCTGTTATTCTTGGCCGATGTCCCTGTATCCATCCAATGTGAGCCCTGAATCGTTCAGTGATTCAACAGAATGATGGCCACATCAGTGTCTGAAGCCTTACTGCAATGTTTGTCGCTTTGTCATTGTCAATGTGACTTGCGTGAGTACATATCAACATATCGGCTTCCTCATGGTTTGTCTTCAAAGCTCCATTTCTTCTTTAATGACCCTTCCATCCAGCACATAAAACGGAAGCATTCCCAAATAGGAGAGGTACACCTGACGTCCTTGAATGGCCTGTGCATACTGCTGTGCCTCCCACTCTGTTGCGAGGAATTTTGGCAGCTGTTCTTTGAAAGATCGCGATTGCAGACTGTCATTGATGTTTCTAGGTCGGTGCTGTTCTGGCCCAGTTATGGTGTATTCTCTCTTCTGAATGATCCAGTCCCCTCATGCCCTTTCACTGTCTTTTATGGATGGTACAGGGTATGCATCGAACACAAGGTGAACTCTTAAATGGGACAGGGCAACAACCTGTCTTAAAATCCCTGCAGCTAAGGCACCATATGTTCCTGGGATGTGTGGTGGAAGAGGTGTAGCAGGAAAATGCCATCTATGACGCAGATCAATGGAGCTAGGCATAGCAGATGGAACTTTGTTTTCAAGAATGTCCAGAAGGTTACTCTTCTCAGTTTCACATCGTGCCATCCGTGCTACACATGGATAGGGGAACTGGTGTCAGCGGATAAGAGATGACATGTTCCAAATCTAGTTTTCTCTGGCAAGCTATGATGACTAGTCGTCCCATAAGATCCGAGTACAAACCAGTGATGTAATACGTTTGTTTTGGCACGCTTCTTTGCCTTGCCATTATCCTTGAAGGTTGCGAGCTTCTCCTTTTTAATGGGACGTTCTACCGAGTCGGGTCATCAGTGTAGAGTAACAAATTCCTTGTGCCTTTCCTGTCCTCTCTCCGCACAGCAAGCAAACATGTCTGGACAGATTCGGCAGTGGCTTTCACGGTGCTGATGTTTAATAGCTTCTTAGGCATCTCCTCCATTTGGAAAGGATTGCAGGAACCTTCTATCTGACTGATTACTTTCTGAAGATCACTGGAGTCCCTTTTGTGCGTGCTGGACGAAGTTCAGCCGTTGTGTCTTCAGTCTGAGACGATCCAAACCATTGCTTGTGCCATTGAAATTATCGAAGCTCTTGCAGACTTTGTTAACATCTATCGGAGGCGAGCACTGTAGTTTTGTTACAGATGACAAACCAGTCCGTCTGGAGGCAGCATCGGCATTCACAGTCTGCTCGAGCGTTAGGTCAACTGGACATCTACTGAATGGTTTCCCAGTCTCTTGATGGTGAAGCCACCATTCTTCAAGATAAATGAAGCCCTGGGTGTGTGTGATCCATATTTACCAAATCCAATTGAAACTTAGTCAGCCATCGTGAGTAGTTCACATGGTTCATCTTGAAGAACAACCCGATGATTGGTGTAAGAGCATGCGTGGCAGATCAATATCATTGGTTCGATGGCTCGCTCAAGAAAGTGGAAGTCATGTATAAAGTCGATGTAAATCACGAATAATTGAGCAGTCGGTCCATGCGCTCCTGATCGGGTTTGGTCAGAGTATTCTTTGTACATTGTGACACAATTGATGAACACAGGTGATGACTGTATTTGCGTCCAAACGTCTTCATCTTGCCTCGATTGCAACTCGAACAGCACATCTTGAAGCTCATCCTTGCCTTCTAATGTCCCAAGGAATGCCTGGAAATGAAGGACTTCAAAGGACAAGGCAAGTCGAGGGTGTAAACGCTTGCATCTGTTGAAATGCTTGCCACTCAGAAAGCCATGTGATTTGATGCAATTTGACCTTTGACCTTGTCTTAAGTGACCTTTCCACCACATAAGGTGGTCTTAAGTTGGTGATTATTGATGAAGATATCGAACTCTACATTTTCCACCAGTTTTCAGTTCTGTAGGTTCTATGTCAACTAAAGTAGAATCAAAGGTCATTTGGTGCAAATTGACCTTTGACCTCATCTTAAGTGACCTTTCCACCACATAATCTTGTCTTAAGTTGGTGATTCTTGATATTTAGACCTTACTCAACATTTTCCATGTGGTTTCAATGTTGTAGCTTTTAAGTCAAATAAATCCCTAATTAGCACTAATTAGTGTTTGTCTTAAGTGACCTTTCCACCACAAAATGTTGTCTTAAGTTGCACATTCATAATTAGTATGGCATTCCTCACGATGTAGCAGTGGTGTCAGCCTTGTAGGCACCAAGTCAAAAAAAGTTGAATTTGGGGGTAATTAGAAAGACCCCACCCCACCCACCACTGACTGCCCTTAAGACAAGGGTTTCTGGGGTCAGGTAGGCTACCTGTACCCCACCAAACAGTCAAAGCTTTTGTAGCTCCCATGTCAATTAAATCTCAGCTAGCTCTTGGACTACAAGGATACTACACCAATGACTTTAAGAAGATGGCAGGACTGAGTCGATCTGGCAAGTGTAGGTTCTGCAAGGTAGAAACAGAAATTACGAGCCACCTCCTATCAGGATAAAAAAAACTCATGTCAGAACAGCTATACAAACAAAGGAACGACAAGGTATGTCGAGTAATCCACTGGCACATCTGCAAAAGTCTCATCTTTAGCACAATCCATATTGGCCATATTCAAGAAGAAGAAGAAGAAGAAGAAGAAAAGTCTCAATATCCCAGTTCCAGAAAACTTATGGAAACATGAACCAAAAGCAGTCACTGAAAATGAGGCAGTAATGCTCATGATCCCATCAAGTGTGAACATAGAAAACAAAGCATATAGTACTAAGGTACAAAACCAAAAGGAGGAATTGCTAATTGAGGTTTCAGTACCCAGTGATTTTTGGCCTAAACAATGCAGAAATCAAGATCTCAAAAATGAAGTGAAAATATCCTGGAGGCTGAAGAATGCTGGAATTCTAAGTGATTATTGGAGCAACAGGGATGATAAAAAAGAACCTCACAGCAATCTTAAAAAACATCCCTGGGACTATTACTACAAACTAACTGCAGTTGGAAGCTGTCCCGGGCTTGGTGACAGCTTTGTGCCAGCAGGTGGGGCTCGGTGACTATTCTCAAGAGCCCTCAGAACAAAACTTTGTGAACAGGAAAACTTCACAACTTGGTCCGTGAATCGTGATCCCTTAATGAAATGGATGTGGATACTTTGAGACCTGAGAGGACTCGATTCCAACTTCTCAAACCCACATGTGGAGATAACGACCAACGACGCAAACGCACGCACGCGCATGTCGTGAGCCGTAGCGATGATTTGAACACTTGTGATGACATCCGATGTGATCTGTAGTAACCGGCATGGCATTGACAGCAACCAAGTCACTAATGCCTACTGGTGTTTGTAGTTTATTGTTTCTCTGGTTCTGATGTACCATACTCTGTCACATAGCGTCGGTGCTGCCAAAGCAGTTTCTGGGCAAGCGTTATGCTGGGTGGTTTGCCATTGCCTTCCCAGCAGTAGTTCGGGCAGGAATTTGTAATTTATCCTGGGTGCTGGCGATCGCTCGCCGACTCATTGCGAAGGACACTGGCATCTTTATCTACAAACTAATGCTGGCACACATGACGTCTAGTTTTTAACGTCCATCTGAGGGACGGCACACACATTGATTTGATTATCCTGCCTGTGAAACACCTGGGTTACGGTTTATAGCTGAGTCGGGATTTAAACCCAGGTTAGACAGCTTAGAGGTGAGTGTGTGTACCTCTAGGCCATCCTGCCAACACTCAGTTTAAAATGCCCAATTTGAAGGGGTTTTCATGGTTCCTTCAACTCTCAGTGTTACCACTTAGGACATGCGAGTTACTTTTATTCGTATTTGTATTTCCTATGAAATGGTGAGCAAGGTGAGTTTCGTTTGTCGAATGGGATGGCGCGTTCCAATTTTAAATGGTGAACAAGGTCTTATTAGATTCCTCCCCGGTGGGAGGATCTCTAAGTCTTAACTCACGTTGTTGTTCTTCATCTTCTTCTTGTGGACTTTTTGTTTAACAGCTACAGTTTTCATCGAAACTTCCTGAAACTTGGCATATATATGTAAAAAATACCTCTGCGCAGACAGTAACCATCTCCGATTTTGAAAATTCCTCCGAGAAAAAAAAGTTATGACGTCAAAATATCTCCGCTAATGGAAATCGCCTAAAAAATTATTTCAAACTAGGCAAGCTTTTTGAATTCTGTTTGCAGGAATCGAACAGCGCATTAGCAGAGATGAATTACACACATATGATACATCTCTATGACGTCATATCAATTTTTATGACGTCATTCCTATTTTTTAACATTTTTTTTGTTTCACAACCCAGAGTTTTCATCAGATCTTCGTGAAACTTGCCATGTATATGCAGAAAGCCCAGGTGCAGGCAGTAACCATCTCCGATTTTGAAATTCTTCCTAGAAAAAAAAGTTGACCATAATATCGCCGCTAATGGAAATCGCCTATACCATTATCTCAGAACTAGGCAAGCTGTTGAATTTTGTTTGCGGGAATCAACCGGGCATTAGCACAGATAATTTATCGCAAACCTGAATACATCAAAATGACGTCATATTCGTTTTTATGACGTCATCATTAAGAGGACGAGGATCTTGGCTCATTTGAGCTTGTTTTTATTTTATTTTTAGCAAGTTAATTTTGTGTCTTTTCAGTTTATTACCTCCGCCACCGAAGGTGAAGGACGTTGTTTTTCACCCTTTCTGTCCTTGTTTATTAATTGCCGGAATCCTTCGGATTTTCGGCAATTATGTTGGTCGGTTGTGTGTGTCATTCTGTCTGTCTGTCTGTCTGTCTGTCTGTCTGTCTGTCTGTCTGTGTGTTTGTTTACCCTGTAGCAGCCACACCGTTTCAGCGACCATGACCAAACTGGGTACAGACGTCAGCCATGGTCCAACTTAGACACTTGTCGTTTTTGGTGAATCTAGGTCAAAGGTCAAGGTCACCGAAAAACCAAAATTCTTATTTTCGTAATAACGGCCGGTAAAATGTCGATCGACTTCAAACAAATCCAAAAATGTGCATCGTCCAATAACTGCTCCAAACTATTGCTCATTGGGGTGTCACACCAACACCCTTCTTAGCGGTCAGGGGTCGAATGTCAGGGGGTCGGGTCAAAACTTTCAAATTGCGATAAAAACGCCCATTTCAAGTCCGATTGACTTCCAAGTTATGATCATGACCAAACTAAGTGCTATAACTCATTAAACAGTAGCACTATCGACTTGTAAGAACCAAATTGATTTCCAGGTTTTTGTGTTTTAAGAGATCATGGAGATATGACAAAGTTATTCCGGCAATTCTTGCTCAACGAGCAATTTCATTTGTTTGTGTGTGCAGAATATCTCAAAAGGTTGTGGATGGATTCGGATAAAACTTGGTGGACGTGTTGGGTGTGTGACCAGAAAGAATTTATTCGATTTTGGTGAAGATCTAAATCCGATAAATTTTTTAAGTGATTCTTCACCATTGAGAGTGCTAAACGAACTATATATATATATATATATATCACGATATCTCAAAAAAAGTTGTGGACGGATTCGATGAAACTTTGTGGACATGTTAGGTGTATGGCATGGACGAATTGATTCGATTTTGGTGACGATTCGAATACGAGAATTATTTAATTTTTTTTAATGATTCTTCACAATTGAAAGATTGGGGCCAAAAACGATATCGTACTGTATAGCATGAATTTTCAAAAATGTATTGGTCCCGAATATGTTCGTGGATCGGGCATTACGTGGCGGAGGTATGTGCTCTAACCAAGTGCCCTTCTCGTTCTGTGTTTCTAATGAGGTGAGCGATTTTTTTTTTATTATTTTTTATTTATTTATTAAAATTCATTCCTAATTGTTGATCCTGATGTTTGTTGCAGGAAGATGGAGCTTGATATTTTTGGAATTGTTGAGGTGCTCGCACAGCATTTATGCCATTCTTCCACGGACACGCGCATCGCTGTGCTCAGATGGATCTACAACCTATATTTGAAAACACCTCGAAAGGTTTGACCTATTAAATGTCAAATCACTGAGTTGGTCATTGTGCACCATTACCTGAGATGCTGCGTTCGCTTTGACTTTCAAAATACATCTTGTACATCAAATGAGTACATTTCAGAAGAGTTGTGATTGTCTGCTACTTGTGTTCACTTACCTGGATCATCCTGTTACCTTCCTTTTCCTTCTTTGTGCCAGGACACATTTGCACACTGAGCAAATTATAAATTATTGATTGAACTGTGGGTAGCAAGTGTTCTGGTCTTCTTGAATATTTCTTCCTTTGACACCTGATTACATCGCTCGCTATCTAAGTGTATGGTTGTTGTCTGGGCAGCAACGCTTACACATTAAATAAATCCATGTTCCCCCAAATCCCCACCTACCACCATCCCCTTCCCCCTCCATGTGTCCACACATCACTCATGAATGCCAGTCTTCGGCTATGAAGGGAACGCTATCATGTTGGGTTACCTGTGGTTCTTGGATTTTTTGAATCGTAAAACTATTTTGCACTTAGCCCAACGAGGAGAGTTTTAGTCTGCCTATTGATCTTGAACTTGTCATCACATGTGACGCACTGATTCACTGAGACGGCCGTTCCATTGGAAGCATCACACAACATGTAAAGGAAGCCATTTGTGCTTGAAAGCACAATTTGCCTCCTTTATCTGACCTTTTTCTGCATTTTCACTTTCAGATGTTCCAGCAAACAGAGAAGTTGTTTCCCGTCCTGCTGGAAGTGCTGTCTGATGATTCTGATGAGGTACACAAGGACCTTTTGCCTTTCGGCACTTTTATTGAGAAACTATTTCAGTTTTTAAACAGTTGTTGTCCATTTACCTGTGTGAATACTTTTCCCAAGACTTATTACCACCATCTCCTTCCTCCACCACCGAAGGTGAAGGAGGCTATGTATTCACCCCTCTCTGTCTGTCTTTGTTTGTTACTTACGAAATCTAAAGATTTCGTAAGTATATTGATGACTTCCGTCCTCTCTAAATCGATAAATTTTTTAGTGATCTTCACCATTGAGAGTGCTAAAAACGAACTATATATATATATATATATTATCACGATAGTCCACAAAAAAGTTGTGGACGGATTCATGGGAATACATTTGTGGGCAGTTGGGTTGGACATAGAGACAAATTGATTCCGATTTTGTGACGATCGAGATCGCAATATTTATTTTTTAATGTGATTCTTCACATTGAAAGATGGGGCCAAAACGATATTATTCATAGATCGAGGTATTTCAAAAATGTATTGTCCGGCGAATTATGTTCTCGTGATCGGGCATTACGTGGGCGGAGGTAACGTGCTCTAATCAGATACCCTTCTCTCTAGTGTTTTAATGAAAGGTCGATTTTTTTATTATTTTTTATTTATTTATTAAATTTGTTTGTCTTTGTGTGCAGGATATCTCAAAAAGTTGTGGACGGATCTGGATGACATTTGGTGGGCAGGTTGGGTGTGTGACAAGGACGAACTGATTCGATTTTGGTGAAGAT
>CM068959.1:13314829-13326508 GCA_035128595.1 Eptatretus atami | reverse complement strand
CCCGATATGTTCTCGTGGATCAGGCATTACGTGGCGGAGGTACGCGCTCTACCGAGTACCCTTCTAGTTTGTAAATGTAAAGGCCATTTTTATTCTCGCATCGTTTATTTGCTTGCAAACATTGTCCTTGGTGTGGTCGACTTTGGTGGAATATCGTAACTAACCCGGCTGTAATCCACGATTTTCCTCATCAACCACCTTCTGTTAAAAAAAAAAAAAAAAACTCTGAAGAACGTAGATACAGTACAAGGACATTAAACACAAGGGGAGGTCATTTGGCTTATCATGCCTGACATCAACACCACATTCATCCAATCTTTAAGTTTGTTGATATATATATATATGTATAGTATATGTGTATATACAGGGGGCTGCAAAGTATGTATACAGTAATGAAAAACAAAACGTGCGCACAAAACGTATTTTATTGATTATACAAGATAATAATAACATACCAATATAAAAATATTCAAAATGGTAATAATGATTTTAATGAATTAAATGAATTCTAGTATTATAATATCCTAGCACCGTACTATTTAAACTGTATACTGGTATAACTCTCTACTGTATACTACTTTTTTTTTTGGCAGCCCCCATAAATAAAAAAAATATATATATATATATATATATATAATATGAGCAAGGTACCCGTGCTACGCAGTATGCATGGGTGGGAACCCAGATTCTCAAATCTTTTTAATTTTTTTTGTGAAATTTTATGAAAACTCCCACCCACTTGAGGACACATGCAGGGTCCCCAAAAGCTGCACAGGAAATCTGGTGGGGCTATGGCCACAAAACTGTGGGAGTAGTACTGTGCAAAATCGATGTACCTTTCATGATGATGAAGCTGATAACAATGACGACAGTGATGCTGTTGGCTGGGGAGGGTGGATTGGCTCTTTGTGCCATGATGAAAGAAATTGGTTATTCCAGAAAAATAAGCAAAAAGTCTCAGTCAACGTGATTTGATGTTGATGGAAAAGTCTATCCACGGATAATGCCGAGCCCCCGGATGTGTCTACACGCGGACAATTTAATTCACTGCAAAACTTCTTGATGGACTGGATTCCGCGTCTTCTCAGTTTTATTGAGAGATTTCCAAAACTGTGAATGTGTTTACATGAAGAGAAAGATCGGTGTTGTTCTGGTGGAAACTCAAAATCACAGTGTAATGAGATATTGCCGAACCATCGATTTTTTATTTTTTTATTTTCCACATGCAGTGAATGATGAAACTGCAAACTGAACCCATGAATGTGTTTACAGGTGGGGGAGACAGAACAGCTTAGTATGGGGGGAAACTCAAAATCATTGTATTGAGAAATTTGTGAAACGTCCCACCCACCTTAGGACCCTAAAATGTTCGCTAGGACCCTAAAATGTTCCACAGAAAGTTTGGCGTGGCAAGCCCCAAAACGATGACAGTTTAGTGACACAGACAGTCCTCCTTTGTTGATGGGAATACTGGGGGAGGGGGGGACAGACTTGAAAGGAAGGGGAAGGGGAAGGGGATTCAACTTTCATTTGGGAGGGGGACTTGAGGGGAAGTGGGGGTGATTGTCCCCATCTGCTGGCATTTTACAGGATTGAATGAAATGGGGTATGTTAAAACATCATGTTCAAACAAGATAGCAATACCACCCATCACTTAGAGATTATGACATGAGCTTCCCTTGAGGTATGTGAATCAAACTGTGGCTGCTACCCTGTTTACCTGCTCTGGAACTGGATCTCTCCAAGGGGGGTCACACACTGCCCAGAGTGCCAAAGAATGTGTAAACCGGAAAAACGAGCACCCCTCCAGCAGCCAGACCCACCACTGAGCTGAAACCCGGCTCGGGCCAAGAGACCCTCGAGCCGATCGCACCCAAGCTGCAATGCTCATCAACTCCCGGAGACGTCAGTGTTTTGTGACTATTTAATTTCTGCACACTTGTTACAACCAAAATGTGATAAACCCCAGAATCTCTCAACTCGAGTTGAATCCCAAAATTCAAACCGTGGAATATTATCCAGCAGCAGCCCTGACCACCAAAAAAGTTCCCATTTGCCCAACCTGCACACTCCCTGACACTCCAGGCTCACAACACAAAATACCACAGCACAACATAACAACCTCCAAACTACATCACAACCACCTGTGGGAACTTATCACATCCACCCATTGTTTATCACTTCATGCAAGTTAGAAAAGGGGTGAGAGAGAGGGGTGGGGGGGAGCAAGGACAAGGGAAGGGATGGATCGAGGGAAGCAAGGATGGATGGAATAGAAAGTTGATTCACAGCAAGTTCTATAGTTGTTCATGAACACACAATACTCCAATTTCACAAAGTGAACACAAATGAATGAATGGTGTAAGGAATGAATGAATGAGTTCCCCACCTGCTGGTCCTTCGTCTGCCATTACATTCCCTGCAGCATCTGCAATGAGCTTGGGTTTTGGTAATAACTCTCCCCTAATACACTCTAAACTCCAAGGTACTCCACAATGCGAGCATCTCTGGGCAGTGTTCAGTATGATCGCTCCGAGGTGAAGGTTGCATTTTTATACTTTTGTCATATTTAAGAAGAAGAAGAAGATAAACACACGTTTATTTATATATTTTATGTACTTCACTTACATTATCACCTAACATTGTCTTGAATGTCAATTTTAAAGTTTATTTTCAAAAACAACAACAGCTGTGATTTTAAAAAGTCATTTACACCACCGTCTACTGTCTCGCAACGGCTTGCAAACATCAGTTTGGTCCATCCATCCATTCCTTCCCTCCTTTCTGTCCTTCCATCCATCTGTTGATAAGGAATGGTAGGCTTGGCACCTCACGACACTGCAGGGCGCAACACAGGCAGGTAGGGCCTGAACTTTGTACAGTGATTGATGTATTTTTGATTGCGTTGCACAGAGTGACAGTGCGAGTACTTTTTCCGTGTATTGCCATGGCTTGCAAACGAACATCCAAGCAGCTTGTAGAGCGCTTGACAAGTGGCTTAAGCACTCAAGCAAGCACTCCAACAAAACGGTTGATAAGGAACGGCAGGCTGTGCAAGCGATTAGCGATCGCTGATCGGTCATATTAAACACCAACCGGAGATGCCTGGAGTGTCAAAACAATGTGCGATTTGGACAAATGAAACTATTTTTTTTTAGCAGTCAGAACTGCTGATAAGTTGCTGATAACTCTCAGATTGAGAGATTCTTGAGCTTATCGCAGGTGTCAAAATAAAATAAAGCCAGGAGCACTGACATCTCCAGGTGTTTATAAGCATTGCGATGTATCCAGCGATTTGTAGGTACTAGTGCATGCCCGTAGATGCGTGGCCGTACGTGCAACCCTCCCCCCCCCCGCAAAAAACTCCAAACCGCGTCCAGAAACAACAACCACACAAGCCGTTCCTTCGCTTTCACGTGCCCGTACGTGCGTGGCTGTACGTGCAAAAAAAAAATATTATATATATATATACTTTAAACCGCTTGCCAGAAACAACCACACAGGCCGTTCCTTCGCTCTCGCGTGGCCGTACGTGGCGTGTCCGTACGTGCATGGCCGTACGTGCGTGCCCATACGTGCGTGCCGTATATACAAAAAAAAATAAAATAACTTTCAACCGCGTGCCAGAAACAACAACCACACAGGCCGTTCCTTCGCTCTCGCGTGCCCATATGTGCGTGGCCGTACATGCAAAAAAAAAAAACTTCAAACAACACACAAGCCATTCCTTCGCTCTCATAAACGACGACTGGATTGGGGCATTGTGTTTATCTAAAATGCGGATAAGAAATCGAGAAATTATTAGAATACAGTAAGTCATCACTATCCAAAAGTAGTGCGTGCCGTACGGAATGTTCACATCATTCCACGAATTATCGCTTGCATTGAAGTAACAACTGCTGTGATACACAGAGTTAATTAAAATCAAGTTTACCTCCCTGTCTTTGCTTTTCCATGACATTCGCTGCCATTTACCATTGGCACTCCTACCCCACGGTAACTAAGGCACCGATCGATCCCCATCGTAACCAGCACGGCACGTGACGTCATCGTCGGCCGGCCGTGCACCGGCCTACGCAGCCACGCCCACGCAGCAACGTGTCCTGTGATTGGTAACTGAATGGCGCATCGGCCACGCCTACGCAGCACGTGTCCTTCATTGGTTGGTAAATAAATGGCCATAACTTGGGAATCACTTGTCCGATTAATATCAAAATTGAAAAGGCACATACTCAGGTCCCCAGCAATATAGCTGCAAGTTTCAATTAGATGCGACCAGTGGTTGCGGGAAACAGCGGTCACAGACCCAACAACACAACACACAACACACACACAGACACACACACAGACACACACACACAGACAACACACACACAAACCACAGACACGACACACACACAGACACAACACAGAACAGACACACACACACAAGACACACACACACACACACAGACACACACACACGACACACACACCACACAGACAGACAACCACACAGACAGACACACACAGACACACACACACACACAGACACACACACAGACACACACAGACACACACACAGACACACACACACACAGACACACCACACAGACACAACACGACACACACACAGAACACACACACAGACACACACACACACAGACACACACACACAGACACAAACACCAGACACCACCAGACACACAACCAGACAACACACACAAACACACACACACAACACACACACAAGACACACACACACACACAAATTTCTGGAATTATAGATAGATGAAATGAGTCAATGAGATGACAAATGAAGGGTTGAATGCAGACTGCAGAGCAATGAGTAAGGAAACCCTCGTTGTGAATCGTTTTACCACCAAATTGAGATGTATTTCGTTGGGAAGCATGTTGAGTAGAGCTGAATTCCTTAACACTTCCAAGGCCACAGCTTTTGACAATTGGAAACAAAAAAAGTTGTGCATTTTTTGATAAATTATTTTTGAACAATTTTTCTTCAATAAATAAATAATAATAAAAATCGGCTCCATGTACACACCTTTATCTCTTAGCACTCTCATAAACATTGCTGAGGAAACGGCGTTTCTTCTTTGTTTCCTCTCCAGGGCAAGAATACGGAGGCTGCTGGATCTGCCAACGTTTTGATAAATCATTAGTTTTAACCAATTATTCAATTAGCGCCAACGTATTTTGCCTTTTCGCAAGGAAAAACACGAAGAGAAGAGAAGAGAAAAAACCGTAATGGCGAACGCGGCTGAGTTTCTCTTCCCCATCGACCACGGCTACGCAGCAAGCTTCCTGTCATTGGTTGATAAAAATGGCCGCGGCTACGCAGCAACGCTTCCTGTCATTGTTGATAAAAAATGGCCGCAGCAACGGTTCCTGTCATTGGTTGGTAAATAAATGGCCATAACTTGGGAAGCACTCGTCCGATTAATATCAAACCTTGAAAAGGCACATCCTCAGGTCCCCAGCTATATATCTGGCAAGTTTCAATAAATCGGACCAGTGGTTGTCGAGAAATGGCGGTCACAGACCACAGACACACACCAGACACACACAGACACACACAGACACACACAGACACACACAGACACACACAGACACACACACAGAGATTTCTGGAATTATAGATAGATGATATGAGGCATTTGACTGTGAGTGAGGAAAGTGAAAAAACAAATTTTCAACCTTTATCGTTAAGAAACCATTGTTGCCTGTTCCAAGTAAAGGCATTGTTGAGCAGGCAAAAAAAAAGGCGAATTAAGACCCCAGCAAGGGAAAGTGGGCTGACAAAGAGGTTGACCAAGGATGAAGCTTTGATAAAGGACAATTAAATAAGGCCGTCAATATTTACTAGACTTCACGGACTGGTGGGTTTGTGGGTTTGTTTGGCGGGTGGCTACTCCTACACTTCTAGTCCAATTACATCCAGACTTGCTGCAGAGGATCAACATAACCGCAATTAATGTATAGGCGTGTTTTATCTTTGCCGGTGGTCTTGGAGTGAGGGGGAAGTACGCAAATTCTCTATGTAAATGTGTATCGTGTAGTGCCATCTCCAGGTGGGGGAGGGTATGGCAAGTCTCCACCATTTACAGTACAGTATTCCTGTCCCCACGTTTTCCAGTACAGTAAGGTGTTTTGAATTATAAGCAGTAGGTATGTTTTTGTTAGAAGCGCCTTTGGCAGCGATTACAGCTTCGAGTCTTCTTGGGTATGTCTGTATCAGCTTTGCACATCTGGATTTGTGGATTTTCTCCTATTCTTCCTTGCAGATTTTCTCAAGGTCTGTGTAGTTGGATGAAGAACGTCGGTGAACAGCAACCTTGAAGTCTTTCCACAGATTCTCAATGGGATTCAAGTCTGGGCTTTGGCTGGGCCACTCAACGACTTTCACATTCTTGTTCTGAAACCATTCCAGTGTTGCTTTGGTTGTATGCTTGGGGTCATTGTCCTGTTGGAACCTAAATCTTCACCACAGTCTCACGTCTTTTGCACTCTGAAGCAGGTTCTACTCAAGGATCTGCCTGTATTTGACTCCATTCATTGTTCCCTCTGTCCTTACAAGTCTCCCAGTCACTGCCGCTGAAAAGTATCCCGATAACATGATGCTGCCGCCACCATATTTCACGGTCGGGATAGTGTTAGATGGGTGATTCGCTGTGCTCGGTTTCCGCCGGATGTACCACTTTGCATTCAGGCCAAAGATTTAAATTTTCATCTCATCAAACCACAGAATATTTTGCCTCATGCTCTCAGTTTTTCATGTGCCTTTTTTGTAAACTCCAGGTGTGCTGTCATCTGCCTTTTTGACAGGAGTGGCTTCTCGCTGGCCACTCTCCCACACAACATAGGTTTGTGAAGTGCTGCAGAGAGTGTTGTCCTCCGGCAGGTTCTCCCATCTCAGCCAAGAAACTTTGTTGGTCTGTCAGAGTAGTCATTGGGTTCTTGGTCACCTCCCTGACCAAGGTTCTTCTTGCCCAGTTGCTCGGTTTGGTCAGGCGGCCAACTCTAGGAAGAGTCTGGGTAGTTCCATATTCTTTCCATTTCCTAATGATGGCGCTTTCTGTGCTCTTGGGAACTTTCAGCCCTCTAGAAATTGTTTTGTACCCTTCCCCAGATCTATGCCTCCTCACAATTATAACTCTGAGTTCTACGGACAGTTCGTTGGACTTCATGGTAGAGCTTTTGTTCTGACATGCACTGTCAACTGTGGGACCTTGTTTATAAAGGTGTGTTTCTTTATAAATCACGTCCACTCAATTGAATTTACCACAGGTGGACTCCGATCAAGTTGGCGAGACATCTCAAGGATGATGAAAGGGAATTGGATGCACCTGAGCTCAATTTGGAGTGTCATAACAAAGGGGGTTGAATACTTATTGACGCAAGACATTTCAGCTTTTCATTTTTGATTGATTTGTAAAAAAATTTCTAAGAATGTTTTCACTTTGTCATTATGATGTATTTTGTGTAGATCAGTGACAAAAAATTTAATTTAATCCATTTTAAATGCAGGCTGTAACACAACAAAATGTGACAAAAGTTGAGGTGTGTGAATACTTTCTGAAGGCACTGTATATGTAAAGCAACCAAGAAAAGCTACACAATGCCCTTTTGTTGCTTCAAACTCTACCTGAGTTTGACAGATGCAGACATTCACAAGTAGCACATACAAGTGAATCCCAATTTTACACACACCCTCGACCACTGGACCAGTTTCATCACTACGGAAAGTCGCACAGCCAAGGCTCACAAGCATGCACCTGTGCACCATGTGCAATGTCAATAGCTCTCAACATGACTCACCAGTGATTAGTTATTCCCTCCAATTACAGGTGAGACACATGATTGGGTTTTGTTTTCATTTATGTGTTGACTGCTATTATATGCTCGAGCAGTAATTTGTAATTATTTCAGGGTGCTCGTAATAACTCACCTACTCTTCGACAAGGACATTATGAGATCTTTCACATCCACCAACTAACGCTGTCAGACGGGTCCTCCGGCTTGATGTCTTTCCGAGGGACAGTGATGAATCACACACACACACACACATACACACACACCGCCCTGTATGTAAAATACCAGGATGACAGTTTATAGCTAGGTCAGGATTCTCACACCCAGGGTAGATAACTCGGAAGAGAGTGAGATTCCTCTCGTGTCTAGGCTATCCTGGCAGCTCCAACAGTATTTAGTAACATTGATTTTGTGCTTCACTGGAGGTGTAAATCGACCACTGTAACGTAATTCTTCTGTGTCTACCTCGGCAATCTCTTTATCGCCTTCACTTGATTAATGATGCCGCTGCTTTCTTAAATACTCGCACTCCACAAAGGGATATCTGTCTGTTTCTGGTTTCTGTATTTGCTCCCACCACCCTCCTGTATTGATTCTCCCCCCCCCCTCCCCTTTTGAGGTTGATTTATCTATCATTCATTAATTTTTTTTTCAATTTTGATCTTGAGAGCTCTAGTAGATGAAGAGCTTAGCTAGTCGGTACTCGAACCTGCCAACCCATTAACTTTACACGGCTGAACCTACGTTTTTTGTACTTGCAAAACTCACATTGAAATTGGTTTTGTAGACCTGCCTTTTCATGCGTCTCAGCTCGGGAATCCCCTTCCTCTGTCTGTGCACTCCTCAGATACCTTCAAGACTGCCATGAAAACATTTTTTTATTATTCTCATCCCTTTTTTATTTATATACTTATTTAATATTATGGGGAATTCTCTTTGGGCATCTCGATGAATAGCGCTTTGGAAATGCGTTTCCGTTCATTCGTATAAATTGACGCTCAAAAGTGATATTTGGTGACGTCTGCTCTCTACCCGTGATTATACAACATTGAAATGTTTTTCTGTTTTTTAATGTAAGTTCGCTTAGTACGTACACGCTGTTTAAGGGCCTCAAAATATAACAATTATGTTTTTGTAAGAATGATTGAAATGGTCAAGGAGATGCTCCACCTTTCAAACAACGGGGTTTCAGCCCAGTGATGCTTCTTAACCACCATTAACTATCTGTTCATTCTTCCCTAGTCTGTGATTGGTTTGATGAAGGATGGGATGTTGGTCACTTTGAATTTTTTGCTGACGATGTGTACACTCAGACTTTTGTTGGCGGAACACACAATGATGCGGCTTGATGTTGCTTCGGGCTTTGGAATATCTTAATTATCTCTTTCGATGATTATTGTGATTACAATTGGAAATGACAATTTTGGGACATTTTATATACTACATCCGTAATTGATTATGATAGTTGCGCTTGCTAACCCCACTTCAAGATGCAACAACGCGAACCGGCCTGCATTCTTTGATAATCTCATTCATTATCCAATATATACATTTTTATACCCTGCCCTGCAAGACGAAGAGGAACGAGGAGTCTTGCTTGAAATTGGATCGATGTTGGACTTGGTGTAAGCCTGGGAGGTCGGTGATTCAAACCCTGGCCGAGTCATACCTAAGGTTTAAAAAATGGTTTGTGCTGCTTCCTTGCTTGACGCTCAGCATTTAAAAGGATAAGAGCATGGACAATCCCCAGAGGTTGTCATCTATGTGGAGGAGGAAATTCCTCAGGAAGTGCTGTGGTGAGAAAGTCGGCGCCATTGTTGTGATGTCGCCGGTACCCAGAGTACCCCAGGAAGTGACTGCACTTCCCCCAGCCTCAGTGGCTGTGTTTGTCTCATCTAACATTCCTGTGTTGTTTCATGTGTGAGATATCTGTGTGTCAGCTCTACAGCGAGTCTTCGAACCTGTAACAAAAAGAAAACGAAGAACCGGACAGGATTGAAATCTGAGATAATAAAGTTTATTGTAATCCACATACTTCATAATATCTCGGCACTATTTGGACTGGATCATTCTGTAGCTCCCTATTCTGATAGCAGTACTTCCTTGACTTGCATCAAATGTATGTACAAGCTTCTCACGGGGTCTCAACAAACTCGTCTTCACGAAAGTGATCTGTGAACTATCTTCATAACCCTTTCTCTTTCCAAACCTACATTTCCATAACCTTGCGAAGCGATGCTGGCATTTCATTCTTGTCTCGACATATTTTGTCCTTTGTTTCTGAACCGTAACAGTGAGTTATTGTTACACAGAAAGAAAAATAATTGTTAATCCACCAAAAATAACCTTCAAAAAGCTCAGTTTGGAGCTTAGCAACTGTTGTGTTATTCTGGAGCCAATTGGCTTCTCTCGTTGCGATTGAATACGATTGCCATTGCTTTTTTCCTTCGTCTGCAGGTTATCCTAAACGACTTGGAAGTTCTTGCAGAAATTGCGTCATCACCCGCCGGCCAATCGGACGAGGCGCAGTCACATGTCACAGGTAATTGAAGTACAAACACTGATGTTTTGACGGCACAGATTACTACATGTTTTCAGGGGTTTTTTTTGGTTTTGTTTTCAGGTTCAGGTTTTATGTTGTATAATTTGTTTTCAGGTTGTCCCTCCGTCCATTTTTGCGTCCATGATAGGTTTTCGTTTGATTAGGTTAGAGTGGAGCAAACGGTCTTGTGAATCATTGTTGAAATGCGCTTATTGGCAGGTTGAGAAGACAGCAGGTAAAGTAATGAAAGAAAGAAAACACGTGATGAGGACGATATGAATGAATGGGAATTTTATCACAAAGTATTTTGCCTGAAAGTTTTTTTTTAATTCCATTGCTTGAAAGTTGTTTTATGATTATTAAGCCTCCCCCTGCAGGATAAAGTTTATTACACCTGGGGTGTCCACAGTAAAGCAGTAATGTTTGCTGATTTCCAAGCAGATGGCAGATGACCTTGAGCAAATGAGGGTAATAGAACAGAGAAAGGGTGAGCAAGAGCAGCAGAGCAGGTTTATAGGACATGTGGGCTGATGCCGTCTCGACCGGTTGCAGAATCCAGACAAGGTTTGACAGCAAGCTCTCCACCTTGTCAGAATAAAAGGACACAGAATACAGGAACAGCTGGTGTAAGGTGGGTACAGAAAGTGATGGGTTTGGGACACAAGATTTTGAAGCAGAGTTGAGGCATTCTGCCTTTTCACAGGCAATGTCAGCTGTGCAGCCATTTCAGGCAAGGGAACATACACCAGAAACAGACTTCACAGACACTTCAGGGTTTGGAGGAGGGAGACAGGTTTGAAAGTTCAGACTTGAGATTAGAAAGATGTTGTTTTCTGGCTCTCCTGAGGGGTAGACGCACACTTGTTCGATCTTTGTGGAAGGAACTGAGAATGCCTTTAGTTGAATTTACCTTCCATGAGGCAAAGGCAAGTTGTGATTTGGGAAACTGCCTCAGAGGAAGAGAGGAAACATTGTGGGAAGGGATGGGTTGATCGAAGGGGTTGACCGAAGATTTGGTTGATCGAAGGCAAGATCGAAGCTCGTGGAAGTGAGGTGACTGGGGGTTAAAAGGAAACAAACAAACAAACATTGGGGTGGTGGGGCCACATTTGGACACGAGCAATGGCAAGAAGGAACAGGAAATGAGGACCAGGAGAATGAGAGAACGAGAATGAACACTGTAAGCTTCATATCAAACGCTTGAGTTGGGTGAGGTCGGGTTAAGGGGGTAGAAAATATTGTGGTCGGGGTGGGGGCTGACATGAGATGGTGGTGCACCACCTGCTTTTGAAGCCTGAAAGGAAAGAGTTTGAGAGCACAGGCTGAGG
>CM068959.1:13301664-13314804 GCA_035128595.1 Eptatretus atami | reverse complement strand
GATTTGTTTCAATAAACAGGGTGAAGAGTAACAAAGGGTTGAGATGTGTGGAAAGCCTGGATTTTGGAGTTCAACCTGCAGGCAGATGAAGAGGGGTAGCTGAGGAACACTTTTATCCAAGAACTTTTGAGGAGGGTCGGAGAGCTGAGGGAGCGGAGAAAACAATATCATAACTAGCCAAAGGAGAAGGTTGGGGGAGGGGGAGGAGGAGGGTAAATATGAAATTTATACGTGTATATATACAGTCGACCCTGACATTCTGGTGACATGGTTGGTTCGAGCTACTTCTGTTTATGCACGGCTCGTGGAAGATGGTTTTAGAACTGTTTATTTGTGGCAAGTGGGAAAAAAAATTTGCGCCCGCAAAAAAAATACTTGAATACGCGAGCACAGGGCCGCGATTGTAGAAACAGGTCACATTTTGCTAACTGCAAATATGCGGGGTCCACGAATGGTGGCACCACGAATGTCGGGGTCCGAGCTGTGTATGTACGTTCTGCTCATTCACCTTTATAATTTCCTTGAGTTAATCTTCCATCTTCATGGAAGTCATCCAACATTGCCTTCATCAACCATCTTGGCTACTTATATCTGTATACGGCGTGAGCAAAAATCACTTCCGCTTTCGCTCTGTTTTGTTTGCTTTGGTTTGAACAGCCACTTAAAATGAGTGAAATTAAACATTTTAAGTATTTCGAATTATTCTCACGCATATTTCAACATCACCGTATTGCATGTTGTTAAGTTGTTTTATACTTTCTTTTTACGTCAATTATATATTTTATAATATGAGAAACACCTGCTCTCTAATGGGATTCGGGGGAGGAGTCGTTCTTGTGCGCACCTGTGGGGTGGTGTGTTAATAGTATTATTATTATTATTATTATTATTATTATTAGCTGCCCGGACTTTGTCAGGTGAGCTTATGCGATCAAGCAGTGTTCGTCGGTGTCAGTCAGTCAGTCAGTCCCGTAAACACTTAGTCATTATCACTTGACCGAACACAATTTTGATGAAACTTCGCACAACCTTCATATCTGATGCTTAACGAAGGTTTATTGACCACATCAAAATCTGCGCTCATTAAGGAGGTCTACGGGGGTTGAGGGGTTTTGACTCCCCCCCCCCCCCCAAAAAAAATAGGTATTTGCTCTCTTCTCCGAACTACACACAGAATTTTAATGAAACTTGACCCCAACCTTCATCACCCTTGATGAACCAAAGTTTGTTCATGGCATTAAAAAAATTCAGGGCCTGAGGGGGGTCTGCAGCAGGTTTGAGTAGCTGTTGATCCTGATCCAGGTGAGCTTCAGGACAGGCGTCCTATTTTTATTCTAACGGCCATAATTATTCCTTCGTTCTTGTGGGTTTGGCGGGGGAAACTTGGCCCAAATATTTCACAAGCTGGCTGGCTCGGCCTGACGTTCAATTAAGGTTAGTGCAGGAATTTGAAATTTGTTCACGGTGCCGGCATTAGCTCGCCGAGTCTTCATGAAGGACCGGTGGGATCTTTAACATCCACAAACTAATGCCGGCAGACCAGACGCAAGTTTAATGTCCATCGAGGTATGGCACGTACAATGATGATACCTTGCCTGTGCAACACCAGGGTGACCATTTATAGCTGACCAACCTAACCCTAACAGCTTGGATTCCAACCCAAGCTAGATAGCTTGGAGTGTGTGGTGTGTGTGGTGTGTCTCTCTCGGCCATCCTCCCAGCCCCATGTTAATATTATTATTGCATTATACCATTGTCATCGGATTAATTTGTGGTTAAAATTCTGATGACACGACATGTTCATATCGGAGATGATCATGTGGAAATTGTGTAAAGTTTCATCTTCCTGAATTGTTTGATTGAAGTGAGTGGAGAATGTGGAGGAGAAATAAGACTGTTAACATTGGGAGAACAACAATGTCAGGATTGACAAAGATGTGACATTACAAACCAAGAGGAGGCTGGTGAATGCTCTGCTATTTCCAGTTACAATGTGTAGATGCAAGTCAACGATTGTGAAAAGGAAAGAAAGGAAGAAGATTGAGGTTTTTTTATTTTTATTTTTTAAAATATGGTGTTGGAGACAAATGTTAAAATTCCATGGACTGTAAGAACAAACAAATCGTGCTTGAAAAAAATTAGACCAATTATGTACATTAGAACTGTCATACATTGGTTGTACGCATCATTCGTGCAGAAAACAAAAGATTGGAAAAGTCGACCATGCTGGGTATGGTTGAGGGAAGAAGAGAAAGAGGCACATATTGTTTGTACTGGATGATGAGGTAAAGGCTACAACCAAGCTGTCTCCACCAGAGCTTCAGGAAGCAATGCAGGAGAGGGATGCTTGGAGAAATCTAATCATTCATGGCACCAAGAATCGGACACGACGTGACTTGGCGGAAGGAAGTATGCTGAATAAACACACACATACACATACACATACACATACACATAGACACTACAATTTGTTGTCTGTCTGTGTTTATGATTGCGATGCATTCAGTTGTTACCCAATCTCAACCAAACTTGACAGGAGGACAAAGGGTCACACAACAGAGGTTGTAGCGACCTGATTTGCAACGTTTCTAATTTGCAAGAGGTCCAACGTTTCTCCTGTTTTCCAACGTGGCTGCACACACACGTGACCTATGATGTCATAATTATCCTGAAAACATTCCACACGAGTAGTCGCATCTCTGGTCAAAATTTGTTGTCCATTCGACAAGTGGTTCTGGAGAAAAGGGAAAACAAAATGCAGACGTACTCAGGTATGTGACCGATTGTTTAACCCTGCTTTTCACTTCGTGAGTGTGGACTAATGATAATAGCCTAATATTAATGATATTACAAATTAATAATATCCCCTCTACCCAAGGGGGTTTTCCTCCTTGAAGAAATGCCATGTTAATGTGTATTAATAGCTTATCGTGGCAGTTTGTGGGGCTTGCCCCACAAAGAAGGAGGGAAGACGAAGAAGCTGAGTGATAAGGTAAATATTTAAGTGATTTTAATTGCACCAGCGTTGTAGATTGCCAACACTCCTGATGGTATAATCGCTCTTGCATTCATTCGCTTACACATCATTAATGTGTTGTTAGGAAAGATCTTTTGAGAAACCTCTTATTTCGGGAAGGAAATTATGGATATGTTGCTGCCACAAGTGTTGTTGTTTTTTGTTGTTGTTGTTGTTTTGGGGGGTGTTTTTTCATGGAAATTACATTGAACTAGTTTGTGGCTGTCATTTTTGCTTGAAAGCTTGGGGATACAACTCTTCATCGCTCAGGTTGTAAGGCTTTTATGAAAGCTCATGTCCATAAATGAAGGTGTGTACATTATACATTGATATTTTCACATTCACTTTCGAGCCATTTAACCGGGGTTCGAAACCCGACCCGGCGAAGTATGGATGTGTGCTCCGGCTCTTGGATGAACGTTGAACTGGGTGCTGCCATGAGTATGTGTACGCTAAATATCCTGTGTCCTTCATCTATACCAGGGGTCGGCAACCTTTCAGAAGTGGCGTGCTCGGAGTTAACTTATTACTCTTATTTACGGATCTTCTTGCCATTTTTAACATTAGTTCTGTCCTAATTACATTTTGGAAGCTTCATTAATAAATAAATTAAAAGGCAGATCTTACCGTTTGGTGTGATCCGAGCTTTGTTCTCCAATCTTGGGCTCTTAGTTTGACACTTTAAGCAGCACACAAGCCGCTGAGTGTTCAGTTGTTACGGCTCTGGGAGGTACAGAGAACTGACTTCATATGTGAAAATATCTGCTCACAGAGGTGTGTAGATCAAAATGCTGAGAGCATACACAGGTATTTCGATCAAATAGCCCAGGCAAACCGGATACCCTGCAAGTCAAGAATAAACGAGCCATCGCCAGCACATAAAAAAATTACAAATTCCTGCTCTCACCTACAGGGGGCACCACATCACCGGCATTGTGCATCCCCAGTGCATGATGCGACCATATAGCCATGTGCTGCACACGAAAGAAGAAGATAAATATTTGGTAAACTTGGTGAGTTTTTAGTTGGTATGCATGGTGCTGGGATGTTGGTCTTGCATCCAGTGTGGAACAGAGATATATAATATATATTATTTTCTCTCTGCAGCAGGAAATGACTGCAGTGAATCAAACTCATCAATAAGAAACGGAGAGCAGTCACCTTTCGTTCTGGCCACCAATAGCTACTTCCAGCGCTTCTTGGTACGACTCCTACAGCGCTTTGGCTCCGATCCACGGTTGCTGCAGAAACGAGGAGCTTTCATCATCAAGCAAGTTGCTCATTGGAAGTGCTGATCAGCCCCTTCCCCTCTCACCCCCCCCCCCCCAAGTTTTTTTTTTGTTTGTTTCCCCTTTTGTTAAATTTTCTCATCCGAATGACATCATACACTTATCCTGTAATGTCTGTCTTTCTCTCCAATCCAGACACTTTGCTTGTTACTGAGTGCTGAAGGGATATTCTGCACGTTTTCCACCATCTTGCAGTCAGAGTCTGATCTGCGCTTTGCGTGTTCTATGGTCTTGTCTCTCAACGCCATCCTACTCACGGCCGCTGAGCTATTTGAACTACGTTCACAGCTCAACCGCCTGCACACGCCGGTACTGCAACGTCTTGTGCACTTGCACTATTTTACGAATCACCTTCCATTGCACTCATAATGAAGAGCATCGTTTTCAAAGCTGGGAGCATCTCAAACATTGACAAAAAATAATTGGCCATAATGCCTGTATTGTGTGTTCTCTGTTTGTGTCGATTGCTCTTCATAATGAGTGCTAACTGCCGTGTATTGTTTCATGCTCATTCTATTTTTATTTTGATTCTGCATCTCAGGTTCAGATCGTTATGGGCCTACCCCAAAACTATCCGAATTCACTTTCATCATAATTTGTCCCAAAACCACAAAGGGAGCATGTCCATCCCTCTCTGCTTCCCCAGCGTCACACACACACACACACACACACACACACACACACACGCACACACACACACCGTTTGCTTTGTGAAGATTGTTTTGGTTTTTGGGGACATCTTTATTATATTATTTATTATGATAAATGTGAAATTCAACATTTGGGCAGAAGTAAGAATGAGGAAGGAAGAAGGAATTGTTCATGAATCAAGCCCCTGTTTATACTGACAATTGCTACTTTTGCTCCAAAGCAGCATTATTATTCTCCCAAAAAAGGAAGTTTGAGTAATCATTCACATTTCAAGGATTCTAATGTTATGGCTTTTGCCGTGTGTAATAATGCAGTACCGTGTAACATAAACAGCATTTCCTCTTTATCAGTTTGCCTCTAGCGTCTTTTTGTTGATCCTTTTATCTTCTGGGTTGGCAGGATGGCTTGGAGGTGCACACATTCCCCTCTGAGGTCTCCGTCTAGCCTTGGTTCGAATCCCAACCCTGCTATAACTCATCCGAGTGTTTCACAGGCAGGGTTATTCATCGGTGTGTGTGTGCACACCGCCGTCCTTCTGATGGACGTTCAACTGGGCATCCTGTCTACCAGTATTAGTTTGTGGGTGTTAAAGATCCATGATGTCCTTTGCGAAGATTCAGCGAGCTATTGCCGGCACAATGAATCAATTACAAATTCCTTTCCTGACTTCCTGTGTCGGAGTGGCGATTCATCCAGAATTGTATCCCGAGCCAAGACACTGCTTTGGCAGAACCGACGCTCTGCATAGAGCATGGTACATCATGATGATGTTTCTCTTCCCCGCCCCCTGCTTCCCTGCCTGGTTGAAGCCAGGTTCTGAATGTGACACGTGTGATGGGTAAAATCTTCTTTTCCCAAGTCGTTTTCTTTTGATGATTACACCTATGTTTAAAAGCCAAGCAAGTTGATGCATTCAATTGGAATATTGTGAGTCTTGCACTTGAAACGAGGAGATTGTTCTCGACGTGACACAACTCTGCCTTGAGCAATATTTTAGTTGCCATTTCCCATAGTCACAATACCTCTATAGCTTGTGCTTTTGCTTCCGTAACATGAGAAACCAAGAAACCATACTGTTTCCATGTTTAAACTAGTTGACTCGTTTCGGCTTGTGTGCTCGACTTCCATCTTCCAACTTTATAACCTCTGCACCGAAGATGGACAGAGGTTTGTGTTTTCACCCCTGTTTGTCTGCCCTGTCTGCCTGTCTGTGAGCAGGATGTCTCTTAAAAGTTGTGAATGGATTCAGACGAAACTTGGTGGACAGGTTGGGTGTGTGACAAGGACTAATTTATTCGATTTTGGTGAAGATCCAGATCCAGATACAAGAATTAAAATTATTATTATTTTAAAATAAATTTTAATACCACCAATGTTCAGATACCTTCCCCCCCCTCCCCATTATAAGCCTCGGCCCCTAAATGTCCTACCATACATTCTTTGAGATTATTTTCTTCACCCACTCTGCCCCAAGGAAAGTCGAGCACTGTTCTCGTGCCTCTATGGTTTGGTGCCACAGCCCTGTTGCTGCACTCTCCTTGTGCCTCCTTGCCCAGCAGTACCCGCTAGCCTGCCGCTCGTGCACTCCTTGTATCCTTTGTCGCCACCTTCTGGTTAAATGATGCAACAAAGGACGTGCATGCATGTGAACACAAGTTGGATGCGTGAGGGTGAATTGTTGCATCCGAGGTTAAAGGGTAAAATGCACCTTCTTCTCTTTACGAGGTTAGTATACTAACTAACACTCCCTCGCTGTATGAATTTGATGCTTTCCCAAAAAGTAGTGTGCATCACAAAATGCGTATTGTGAAAAAGATTTTCCCATAGACATAGTGCTATAAATTGAAGATGCGTTCCTATGGGGGCTGATGTTGGGATACCTTGCACAAGCAAACCTAACCTAACGAAATCAAAATACACAACGAGGTAAATCGATACAGAACATCACTAAATATATAATTAAATTAATACCTTCCATAAATACATCAAGATAGAACAAAAATAAATGAGTACTGTACTGTACTCACGACTGTGCGCACTCTACATGTCGAGACCTGGAAATGAGGACAGGGGGTCGAGGGGAAGGCAGCTGGGTTATTGCGGAGGTGAGGCAGGACTGAGTGGCGGTACCTCTTGCCACGAGTGCTTGATGGAGTAGATACAGGTCGTTTTCCACTTGTACTGTAGGGTTTCTGGAAAGTTGTCCGAAAAATTGATTGACATTTTAAGTACAGTATGAAGTGCAGATTAAAAACGAAGCAGGAACAACAGCAGATTAAAAATTAAAACAAAAAATCCCGTTTCATGGCACCAACCGATTTAATGGATGTTAATTTACAATACAATAGCACTGTATTAATTCATACCCTTCGCTTTGCAATATAGAATAATGACCTTCCGTCATCCTCGAGAGCACATACGCTTTGCCTTCTGTTTTCATGGTCGCAGCACAACCGCTACCCCTTTAGACTTGTGGCTGTTAAAACATGCGTCTCAGCGGAATCCATGGTGTATCGTGCAAAGTGTTCATCACTTCATTCATTGCATATCAGCGAAAATGCATTAACGGGAGTGCGTGTAGCGAGGAGTGTACTGTACTCATGAAGGGAGTGAAAAAGTTGTGCTTGGGAAGTTGAGCAGTCGGGCTACGTCACCCCCAAGCGGTTGTATATACAGCTTGACATTAATTTCCTGTTTCAGTGGGGACCTGGAGGTCACTCTGGAGTTCCTGACTGAAGTTGACAAGCTGGTTCAGCTGCTGGAATCACCCATCTTTACCTGTGAGCACTTTGAGCGTTCGAGTGGATGCAGGATGGTTGTGGGGAAAGTGGTTTGAAGTGAAGAATAGAATGTGAGCAATTCCCATGTGTCGTGTTTGATAGACAAAACGGAGTTCTAATCTTGGTGATCATTCCACAACTCGAGCATTGTTTTTCACGTGATTGAGCGGTGTTGATTTATTTGAGACTGTGCTCCAAAATAGATATTCAGGGGGGATAATAATCGCAAGTAGTTATTACATCCGCCACCTAAGGTGGGCGGAGGATATGTTTTCCCTCCTCCCACCCCCACTCCACCCCATTCTCCCTCTCTCCTGTAGCATTCTTCTCTCAGGCTCGAATCCTCTTCTTATTTTTCTTCCAATCCTTCCATCCCCATTTGATTGTATTCCTTCCCCTTGTTCTTCAGCTTCCCCTGCTGACCACTATAACCAATTATTTGTTGATTTTTCTCATTTGCTTCTGTGGTGCATTTGGGCTTCAAATTAAACTTTTTAGACTTTCAATTAAGCCTCATCAACCGATTGCCTTTTTAGACTTGCGTTTGCAGCTTCTGCAAAGCAAACGCAACCAGACTTGTTGCAGACTCTCTACGGCCTTCTCATGCTGCTCCGCAAAGTGCTGCCTTCCACCTGTTACAGCAGCGTCTTCGGTGCGTGCCCGACCCGCAACTGCTATCTCCTGGTAAGCACTTGGGGAAGGCACATGTTCATGATTGTGTACATAATTGATAAAAGAAAATAAAAACGATGCAACTCTCACTTTTCTTACCGATAAAGTGCTCATACCAGTATCGGGGTGTGTTTTGGTTTCTTTTGGACGTGTACAAGTTCTTTGTGTCAAATCGTTTAATGTCAGGGATGTTCCTGTGCTGCTCGAACGTCGTGACTTTGCGTGAGTCAAGGACCGTGATGTCAAACTCCTCTTCGCCCCTCGTAACAGGACGATGAACAGTCTCTGCCGAGCTCCACCACCGACGATACGGCGGGTTTGCTGCGCTTCTTCACGAGGTGCAGGCTCAACACCGGCAACTCGCGCCAACAGAACGCGATCCGGCAAAGCCGGACCGAGCGTGAAGGAATGTGCTTGCCTCCGGCAGTGCGCAGTTAGGCCGGGTCTTCGGTGATCCCAGATTCTTGTCCCTCATATCAAAGTCCTATTTCCCTTAAGGGGGAGGAGGAGGAAGAGGAGGAGGAGCAAGAAAAAGATCTTTGATAAAAGTATCTTCAGGTTTATCCACTTCGTTTCATTTTCACTTCTATTGAAGTAGAATGTTTGCTGCTCATGAAAGATTTAAAGAAGGTTGAAACGAAGCAAATGTTTGCTATTTAATGAAGTGCTCTCTCTTTTGTAAACATTTTGTTGTGTTGTCGCATATTGTTTTCGGTCTTCAGAGAACGCGAAGGATATTATTTCAGAATACTCAATCACACCAAATTTGTAGGGTTCTCTATTAATGACGAGGCTTGGGTGCAGTAACTGCAAATATGCGGGGTCCACGAATGGTGGCACCACGAATGTCGGGGTCCGAGCTGTGTATGTACGTTCTGCTCATTCACCTTTATAATTTCCTTGAGTTAATCTTCCATCTTCATGGAAGTCATCCAACATTGCCTTCATCAACCATCTTGGCTACTTATATCTGTATACGGCGTGAGCAAAAATCACTTCCGCTTTCGCTCTGTTTTGTTTGCTTTGGTTTGAACAGCCACTTAAAATGAGTGAAATTAAACATTTTAAGTATTTCGAATTATTCTCACGCATATTTCAACATCACCGTATTGCATGTTGTTAAGTTGTTTTATACTTTCTTTTTACGTCAATTATATATTTTATAATATGAGAAACACCTGCTCTCTAATGGGATTCGGGGGAGGAGTCGTTCTTGTGCGCACCTTGTGGGGTGGTGTGTTAATAGTATTATGTATTTATTATTATTATTATTATTAGCTGGCGGACTTAGTTCAGGTGAGCTTATGCGATCAGCAGTGTTCGTCGGTGTCAGTCAGTCAGTCAGTCCGTAAACACTTTAGTCATTATCACTTGAGCCGAACACATTTTGATGAAACTTCGCCACAACCTTCATATCTGATGCTTTACGAAGGTTTATTGACCACATCAAAATCTGCGCTCATTAAGGAGGTCTACGGGGGTTGAGGGGTTTTGACTCCCCCCCCCCCCCCAAAAAAAAATAGGTATTTGCTCTCTTCTCCGAACTACACACAGAATTTTAATGAAACTTGACCACAACCTTCATCACCCTTGATGAACCAAAGTTTGTTCATGGCATTAAAAAAATTCAGGGCCTGAGGGGGGTCTGCAGCAGGTTTGAGTAGCTGTTGATCCTGATCCAGGTGAGCTTCAGGACAGGCGTCCTATTTTTATTCTAACGGCCATAATTATTCCCTCGTTCTTGTGGGTTTGGCGGGGAAACTTGGCCCAAATATTTCACAAGCTGGCTGCTCGGCCTGACGCTTCAATATTAAGAGGTTAGTGCAGGAATTTGAAATTTGTTCACGGTGCCGGCATTAGCTCGCCGAGTCTTCATGAAGGACACCGTGGGATCTTTAACATCCACAAACTAATGTCGGCAGACCAGACGCAAGTTTAATGTCCATCCGAGGTATGGCACGTACAATGATGAATCACCTTGCCTGTGCAACACCAGGGTGACCATTTATAGCTGACCCTAACCCTAACAGCTTGGATTCCAACCCAAGCTAGATAGCTTGGAGTGTGTGGTGTGTGTGGTGTGTCTCTCTCGGCCATCCTCCCAGCCCCCATGTTAATATTATTATTGCATTATACCATTGTCATCGGATTAATTTGTGGTTAAAATTCTGATGACACGACATGTTCATATCGGGAGATGATCATGTGGAAATTGTGTAAAGTTTCATCTTCCTGAATTGTTTGATTGAAGTGAGTGGAGAATGTGGAGGAGAAATTAAGACTGTTAACATTGGGGAGAACAACAATGTCAGGATTGACAAAGATGTGACAATACAAACCAAGAGGAGGCTGGTGAATGCTCTGCTATTTCCAGTTACAATGTGTAGATGCAAGTCAACGATTGTGAAAAGGAAAGAAAGGAAGAAGATTGAGGTTTTTTTATTTTTATTTTTTAAAATATGGTGTTGGAGACAAATGTTAAAAATTCCATGGACTGTAAGAACAAACAAATCGGTGCTTGAAAAAAATTAGACCAATTATGTACATTAGAAACTGTCATACATTGGTTGTACGCATCATTCGTGCAGAAAACAAAAGATTGGAAAAGTCGACCATGCTGGGTATGGTTGAGGGAAGAAGAGAAAGAGGCACATATTGTTTGTACTGGATGGATGAGGTAAAGGCTACAACCAAGCTGTCTCCACCAGAGCTTCAGGAAGCAATGCAGGAGAGGGATGCTTGGAGAAATCTAATCATTCATGGCACCAGAAATCGGACACGACGTGACTTGGCGGAAGGAAGCATATGCTGTATAAACACACACATACACATACACATACACATACACATAGACACACTACAATTTGTTGTCTGTCTGTGTTTATGATTGCGATGCATTCAGTTGTTACCCAATCTCAACCAAACTTGACAGGAGGACAAAGGGTCACACAACAGAGGTTGTAGCGACCTGATTTGCAACGTTTCTAATTTGCAAGAGGTCCAACGTTTCTCCTGTTTTCCAACGTGGCTGCCACACCACGTGACCTATGATGTCATAATTATCCTGAAAACATTCCACACGAGTAGTCGCATCTCTGGTCAAAATTTTGTGTCCATTCGACAAGTGGTTCTGGAGAAAAGGGAAAACAAAATGCAGACGTATGCAGGTATGTGACCGATTGTTTAACCCTGCTTTTCACTTCGTGAGTGTGGACTAATGATAATAGCCTAATATTAATGATATTACAAATTAATAATATCCCCTCTACCCAAGGGGGTTTTCCTCCTTGAAGAAATGCCATGTTAATGTGTATTAATAGCTTATCGTGGCAGTTTGTGGGGCTTGCCCCACAAAGAAGGAGGGGAAGACGAAGAAGCTGAGTGATAAGGTAAATATTTAAGTGATTTTAATTGCACCAGCGTTGTAGATTGCCAACACTCCTGATGGTATAATCGCTCTTGCATTCATTCGCTTACACATCATTAATGTGGCTGTTAGGAAAGATCTTTTGAGAAAACCTCTTATTTCGGGAAGGAAATTATGGATATGTTGCTGCCACAAGTGTTGTTGTTTTTTTGTTGTTGTTGTTTGTTTTGGGGGGTGTTTTTTCATGGAAATTACATTGAAACTAGTTTGTGGCTGTCATTTTGCTTGAAAGCTTGGGGATACAACTCTTCATCGCTCAGGTTGGTAAGGCTTTTATGAAAGCTCATGTCCATAAATGAAGGTGTGTACATTATACATTGATATTTTCACATTCACTTTCGAGCCATTTAACCGGGGTTCGAAACCCGACCCGGCGAAGTATGGATGTGTGCTCCGGCTCTTGGATGAACGTTGAACTGGGTGCTGCCATGAGTATGTGTACGCTAAATATCCCTGTGTCCTTCATCTATACCAGGGGTCGGCAACCTTTCAGAAGTGGCGTGCTCGGAGTTAACTTATTTACTCTTATTTACGGATCTTCTTGCCATTTTTAACATTAGTTCTGTCCTAATTACATTTTGGAAGCTTCATTAATAAATAAATTAAAAGGCAGATCTTACCGTTTGGTGTGATCCGAGCTTTGTTCTCCAATCTTGGGCTCTTAGTTTGACACTTTAAGCAGCACACAAGCCGCTGAGTGTTCAGTTGTTACCGGCTCTGGGAGGTACAGAGAACTGACTTCATATGTGAAAATATCTGCTCACAGAGGTGTGTAGATCAAAATGCTGAGAGCATACACAGGTATTTCGATCAAAATAGCCCAGGCAACACCGGATACCCCTGCAAGTCAAGAATAAACGAGCCATCGCCAGCATCATAAAAAAATTACAAATTCCTGCTCTCACCTACAGGGGGCACCACATCACCGGCATTGTTGCATCCCCAGTGCATGATGCGACCATATAGCCATGTGCTGCACACGAAAGAAGAAGATAAATATTTGGTAAACTTGGTGAGTTTTTAGTTGGTATGCATGGTGCTGGGATGTTGGTCTTGCATCCAGTGTGGAACAGAGATATATATATATATATTTTTTCTCTGCAGCAGGAAATGACTGCAGTGAATCAAACTCATCAATAAGAAACGGAGAGCAGTCACCTTTCGTTCTGGCCACCAATAGCTACTTCCAGCGCTTCTTGGTACGACTCCTACAGCGCTTTGGCTCCGATCCACGGTTGCTGCAGAAACGAGGAGCTTTCATCATCAAGCAAGTTGCTCATTGGAAGTGCTGATCAGCCCCTTCCC
>CM068959.1:13290680-13301021 GCA_035128595.1 Eptatretus atami | reverse complement strand
ACACACACACACGCACACACACACACCGTTTGCTTTGTGAAGATTGTTTTGGGTTTTGGGGACATCTTTATTATATTATTTATTATGATAAATGTGAAATTCAACCATTTGGGCAGAAGTAAGAATGAGGAAGGAAGAAGGAATTGTTCATGAATCAAGCCCCTGTTTATACCCTGACAATTGCTACTTTTGCTCCAAAGCAGCATTATTATTCTCCCAAAAAAGGAAGTTTGAGTAATCATTCACATTTCAAGGATTCTAATGTTATGGCTTTTGCCGTGTGTAATAATGCAGTACCGTGTAACATAAACAGCATTTCCTCCTTTATCAGTTTGCCTCTAGCGTCTTTTTGTTGATCCTTTTATCTTCTGGGTTGGCAGGATGGCTTGGAGGTGCACACATTCCCCTCTGAGGTCTCCGTCTAGCCTTGGTTCGAATCCCAACCCTGCTATAAACTCATCCGAGTGTTTCACAGGCAGGGTTATTCATCGGTGTGTGTGTGCACACCGCCGTCCTTCTGATGGACGTTCAACTGGGCATCCTGTCTACCAGTATTAGTTTGTGGGTGTTAAAGATCCCATGATGTCCTTTGCGAAGATTCAGCGAGCTATTGCCGGCACAATGAATCAATTACAAATTCCTTTCCTGACTTCCTGTGTCGGAGTGGCGATTCATCCAGAATTGTATCCCGAGCCAAGACACTGCTTTGGCAGAACCGACGCTCTGCATAGAGCATGGTACATCATGATGATGTTTCTCTTCCCCCCGCCCCCCTGCTTCCCCTGCCTGGTTGAAGCCAGGTTCTGAATGTGACACGTGTGATGGGTAAAATCTTCTTTTCCCAAGTCGTTTTCTTTTGATGATTACACCTATGTTTAAAAGCCAAGCAAGTTGATGCATTCAATTGGAATATTGTGAGTCTTGCACTTGAAACGAGGAGATTGTTCTCGACGTGACACAACTCTGCCTTGAGCAATATTTTAGTTGCCATTTCCCATAGTCACAATACCTCTATAGCTTGTGCTTTTGCTTCCGTAACATGAGAAACCAAGAAACCATACTGTTTCCATGTTTAAACTAGTTGACTCGTTTCGGCCTTGTGTGCTCGACTTCCATCTTCCAACTTTATTACCTCTGCCACCGAAGATGGACAGAGGTTGTGTTTTCACCCCTGTTTGTCTGCCCTGTCTGCCTGTCTGTGAGCAGGATGTCTCTTAAAAGTTGTGAATGGATTCAGACGAAACTTGGTGGACAGGTTGGGTGTGTGACAAGGACTAATTTATTCGATTTTGGTGAAGATCCAGATCCAGATACAAGAATTTTAAAATTATTATTATTTTAAAATAAATTTTAATACCACCAATGTTCAGATACCTTCCCCCCCCTCCCCATTATAAGCCTCGGCATCCCTAAATGTCCTACCATAACATTCTTTGAGATTATTTTCTTCACCCACTCTGCCCCAAGGAAAGTCGAGCACTGTTCTCGTGCCTCTATGGTTCCTGGTGCCACAGCCCTGTTGCTGCACTCTCCTTGTGCCTCCTTGCCCAGCAGTACCCGCTAGCCTGCCGCCTCGTGCACTCCTTGTATCCTTTGTCGCCACCTCTGGTTAAATGATGCGAACAACAGGACGTGCATGCATGTGAACACAAGTTGGATGCGTGAGGGTGAATTGTTGCATCCGAGGTTAAAGGGTAAAATGCACCTTCTTCTCTTTACGAGGTTAGTATACTAACTAACACTCCCTCGCTGTATGAATTTGATGCTTTCCACAAAAGTAGTGTGCATCACAAAATGCGTATTGTGAAAAAGATTTTCCCATAGACATAGTGCTATAAATTGAAGATGCGTTCCTATGGGGGCTGATGTTGGGATACCTTGCACAAGCAAACCTAACCTAACGAAATGCAAAATACACAACGAGGTAAATCGATACAGAACATCACTAAATATATAATTAAATTAATACCTTCCATAAATACATCAAGATAGAACAAAAATAAATGAGTACTGTACTGTACTCACGACTGTGCGCACTCTACATGTCGAGACCTGGAAATGAGGACAGGGGGTCGAGGGGAAGGCAGCTGGGTTATTGCGGAGGTGAGGCAGGACTGAGTGGCGGTACCTCTTGCCACGAGTGCTTGATGGAGTAGATACAGGTCGTTTTCCACTTGTACTGTAGGGTTTCTGGAAAGTTGTCCGAAAAATTGATTGACATTTTAAGTACAGTATGAAGTGCAGATTAAAAACGAAGCAGGAACAACAGCAGATTAAAAATTAAAACAAAAAAATCCCGTTTCATGGCACCAACCGATTTAATGGATGTTAATTTACAATACAATAGCACTGTATTATATTCATACCCTTCGCTTTGCAATATAGAATAATGACCTTCCGTCATCCTCGAGAGCACATACGCTTTGCCTTCTGTTTTCATGGTCGCAGCACAACCGCTACCCCTTTAGACTTGTGGCTGTTAAAAACATGCGTCTCAGCGGAAATCCATGGTGTATCGTGCAAAGTGTTCATCACTTCATTCATTGCATATCAGCGAAAATGCATTAACCGGGAGTGCGTGTAGCGAGGAGTGTACTGTACTCATGAAGGGAGTGAAAAAGAGTTGTGCTTGGGAAGTTGAGCAGTCGGGCTACGTCACCCCCAAGCGGTTGTATATACAGCTTGACATTAATTTCCTGTTTCAGTGGGGACCTGGAGGTCACTCTGGAGTTCCTGACTGAAGTTGACAAGCTGGTTCAGCTGCTGGAATCACCCATCTTTACCTGTGAGCACTTTGAGCGTTCGAGTGGATGCAGGATGGTTGTGGGGAAAGTGGTTTGAAGTGAAGAATAGAATGTGAGCAATTCCCATGTGTCGTGTTTGATAGACAAAACGGAGTTCTAATCTTGGTGATCATTCCACAACTCGAGCATTGTTTTTCACGTGATTGGACCGGTGTTGATTTATTTGAGACTGTGCTCCAAAATAGATATTCAGGGGGGATAATAATCGCAAGTAGTTATTACATCCGCCACCTAAGGTGGGCGGAGGATATGTTTTCCCTCCTCCCACCCCCACTCCACCCCATTCTCCCTCTCTCCTGTAGCATTCTTCTCTCAGGCTCGAATCCTCTTCTTATTTTTTCTTCCAATCCTTCCATCCCCATTTGATTGTATTCCTTCCCCCTTGTTCTTCAGCTTCCCCTGCTGACCACTATAACCAATTATTTGTTGATTTTTCTCATTTGCTTCTGTGGTGCATTTGGGCTTCAAATTAAACTTTTTAGACTTTCAATTAAGCCTCATCAACCGATTGCCTTTTTAGACTTGCGTTTGCAGCTTCTGCAAAGCAAACGGCAACCAGACTTGTTGCAGACTCTCTACGGCCTTCTCATGCTGCTCCCGCAAAGTGCTGCCTTCCACCTGTTACAGCAGCGTCTTCGGTGCGTGCCCGACCCGCAACTGCTATCTCCCTGGTAAGCACTTTGGGGAAGGCACATGTTCATGATTGTGTACATAATTGATAAAAGAAAATAAAAACGATGCAACTCTCACTTTTCTTACCGATAACAGTGCTCATACCAGTATCGGGGTGTGTTTTGGTTTCTTTTGGACGTGTACAAGTTCTTTGTGTCAAATCGTTTAATGTCAGGGATGTTCCTGTGCTGCTCGAACGTCGTGACTTTGCGTGAGTCAAGGACCGTGATGTCAAACTCCTCTTCGCCCCCTCGTAACAGGAACGATGAACAGTCCTCGCCGAGCTCCACCACCGACGATACGGCGGGTTTGCTGCTGCGCTTTCACGAGGTGCAGGCTCAACACCGGCAAGCTCGGCGCCAACAGAACGCGATCCGGCAAAGCCCCGGACCCGAGCGTGAAGGAATGTGCTTGCCTCCGGCAGTGCGCAGTTAGGCCGGGTCTTCGGTGATCCCAGATTCTTGTCCCTCATATCAAAGTCCTATTTCCCTTAAGGGGGAGGAGGAGGAAGAGGAGGAGGAGCAAGAAAAAGATCTTTGATAAAAGTATCTTCAGGTTTATCCACTTCGTTTCATTTTCACTTCTATTGAAGTAGAATGTTTGCTGCTCATGAAAGATTTAAAGAAGGTTGAAACGAAGCAAATGTTTGCTATTTAATGAAGTGCTCTCTCTTTTGTAAACATTTTGTTGTGTTGTCGCATATTGTTTTCGGTCTTCAGAGAACGCGAAGGATATTATTTCAGAATACTCAATCACACCACAATTTGTAGGGTTCTCTATTAATGACGAGGCTTGGCGTGCAGCCATTTTATTTTTTTTTTTTTAAATCTTGTCAGGCATCCCAGTGCCATAACCACAGCTTAGCCTCTCTAACATCTACTGCCAGCTAGTGATGAGCTCGAGGTGGGATTCTTCATTCTTTCTCATATGGTGAATCATCTGGTTCTCAGATTTTTGATTCGGCGTCGAGCCTGTAAATTGGTATTGTGGAACATCCCATCGAGTCGTCATCGGACCTTGCCAGTGTATTCCTGGACTGGTCTTTTCACACAACCAATTTCCATGTTTTGAGGCCCCGGATTTCCCGTTCTTTTTGCCACCCCATGTAACACTCGTGCATCGACAACGCCGATGAAAGACTTGTGCAGCTGCTCATCCATGGTATTCCGTCGATTGCAAAGTTCAACACTGGTGGGATATCTCGCACTGGTGTTTGCCTGGCATCTCGGGTCATTTTTCCAATGTTAATTCTGTGTCGTGGAGGGTTGACGCCACGTGTGTTCGACAACACGATATATCCTGGAGTTCTCTTCCCACTCGGTGTTTTTTGTTGTGTGTTTGCAAGATTTGTGAGCAGAGTTGATCTTGCTGTTAACTTCCACTCCATGAAGACATTCCCCATGGTTTATTTGTGGTGCTCGAAATGATTCTGATGGACGTACCCACTTTTGATAATCGATGAGCTTTGAAAGCATCTTCTTCTTTCTTTCTTTCGTCTTTCTGTCTGTTTTCTCCAATGCGACTTCCTGGACCATTCGTCCCAAATCTTGATGAAAGGCAATGAAGGGAAGCAGAAACAAGCATGGGAAATTATTGCAACTGGAATGGGATGGACCGATTTTATATTTGAGCTGGAATATTTAAATGCCTGCTTCGGTCGTTAAACATCGGAAAAATTGCAAAAGGCCTTTAAGCCCTTTTTGTGTCTAATACTAAGGAAAGAGGTTGTACATTTCCCACGAGGCATTGGACATCGTGAATGAAAACACCAGAAGGTCTCGGGTTCACGAGGATTTAGAAAAGACTTGGTGGGTTCACGTGTTGGTTGTGGCACAACATCATTAATGGATGCAAGACTTTCTCGATTGCTTCTCCGTAGAGAGTGGAACCAATTATCTGTGCTGCAAGTTGTGCTCTTTTATTTATTTATTTTTCCCCTCCCTCCTTTGAACAGGTTTCCCCCCCCCCCCCCCCCCCCTTTGCAAAGGGGGAGGTTCAGACACCCTCAATCTCACACCACTCATCCAGGTCCACGGATGCAAGTTTCACTTATTATATGATTTTTTTAAACATTACAAGCCAAAGTGATTATCCCCCCCCCTCACCCACACTTCCTCCACCAAATGACGAGATGACCCCTTTGTGTTGGTGAGCTTGCTTTCTTTGTCGTAAGCACTGGGAAACTCACAGATTTAGAACTTGTTTTACATCTTCTATTGTTTGATCTTCGATTATACCACCCTTCTCCTTCATATAATTTGTTATCCAAGCTCTTCTTGTATCTATTACAGGATGTGCTCTTATCATGGAGTCTGTACATAATACTTAAGGTATCTGATGGACTTCATGTACGCTCTTCTTCTTTTCGTGTCTTGTAAATTTTCAAAAGCAAGTTGATGAAGGGTGCTGTGGGACTTTTGAGGAGGGGTTTTTGATGTTTTATTGGGTGTAGGTGTTTTGTGAAACGTGTAACAGGGCATTGGACCATTGAGTACCTGTTCACTTTTGAGCTAAATTACAAGCTGGTTGATTTACTTTTACTTGTTTTGTTTTGTTGTTGGATAACTTGGGAATGATGGGTTGGAATTGTTTAAGAGCACTTTCAGGTGTAAAGATTTTGTGATGAATACTCTGGTATTCACCTTTTGCTTATTGTGGTGGTTATTGCAAAGAAATCCTGTTTCATTTACTGGTGAGTGAGCATGTTTTCTTCATATTTCCACAGCCAATAGAAAACTTTTTACTTTGTTTGTGTTGTGTGTGTGTGCTTCAAGAAAAGCTTGTAGACAACATACCGATCGTGGATCACGACCACCCCAGTGCCATCTGCAACATTGTTAATATGAGTGGGAGAGAAGGTCTTGCTGGAAGGATAGCCTAGACTCGAGACGCCTAGATGAATGCACACTCACTTTTGAGCTGTCTAGCCTGGGTTTCAATCCCAACCTAGCTGTGAACTGTCATCCTGGTGTTTCACAGGTAAGGTGAGGTATCTATGTGTATGCCGTCCCTCTGCTGGCATTCGTTTTTGGACGTCAACTCTCAAGGTGCCTTTCTAAAAGAATAAACGAGCTACCCATAACCGTGCACAAATTAGTGGGTTTTTTATTTATTTTTTTATTTATCCTCAAACCTTCAAAATCTTTATTTTATTTCAATTGAATTATATGCTTGACCACTGTACAACACAAATTACCTTATTGGCACTTCCAAAAAACCTTTCGTTTAGCAGCACTTCGACAAAATATTACTACATTTTACATCATTTTGACTCATCAAATTTGCCACTCGCAGACGCCACCCATGTCCTTTTTGTTTTCTCAAAACTGTGGGTAGTGTTCTTTCTCAACTTTGTTGTTTTTATTATTAAAGAACTACAAATCGATATTGATTATTATTATTATTTCATATGCAACCTGGGGGTGTGGGTTGCATCATTGCTGGGAGCGCAGCTGTGTCACTGATGCATGATGCCCCCTGTTTCCAGTAGGTTGGGACTCATTTTGCCAACCTCGGAAGGATGACAGGCTGAGTCAACCACCTCGTGTTATTTACACGATAGGGGCTCAAACTCAGGACCCTAAGATCTTAAGCCAGCCCCCTGAACCATTAAGCCAGCCCCCTGAACCATTAAGCCAGCCCCTTCAACCATAAGCCAGCCCCTTGACCATTCAGCCAGCCCCTTGACCATTCAGCAGCCCCCTTGACCATTAAGCCAGCCCCCTTGACCATTAAGCCAGCCAACTTGACCATTAAGCCAGCCACCTTAACCATTAAGCCAGCCACCTTAACCATTTAGCTAGCCACCTTAACCATTAAGCTGACACCAAGCTTTTATCGATATCTATAATAATGTGTGTGTCCACCATAACTCCAAAACCATGAAACCGAGCAGCCTGAAACTTTGCATGCATACTAAGGGAATTCCAAGGGCGTGCATGAGTGAAAATTGAGTGTTTGGGTTAATTAAAACATCCCTATTGAAGATAATTATTAACCGCCTTATTTAATTATTTCCTTTATCAGGCGCATCCTCGGCCACCTCGCCTGCCTCTGAGGTCTTAAGCCGCATCCTTGGTTACCTCACTGAGGTCTTGATTCGCTATTTTGTTCGGCCTGCTCAACAATGCCTTAAGTTTGAACAGGCAGCAATGATTTCCTAACAATAGGTTTGTTTTTTTTTGTTGTTTTTTTCACTTTCCTCACTCGTATCATCGAATGCCTGATCATACCTACAAATTGCTGGATAGATTGCAATGCTTATAAACATGCGAGACGCCAGCGTTTGTGGCTTTACTTCATTTCCGCACATGCCATAACCTCGAGAATCTCTTAAACTAAGCTGAATTACAACATTTAAGCTCCAGAATTGAACTTAGCAGCAGTTCCGACTGCTAAAAAAAAAGAAAAAAAAGTGTTCATTTGTCTAATTTGGACATAGTTTGATATTTTGGGCATCTCTGGGAGGTGTTTAATATGATGGATCAGTGATCGCTAATTGCTTGCCAAGCCAGCCATTCCTTATCAACCATTTCAGTGGAGTGCTTCCTTGAGTGCTTAAGCCACTTGGTGCAAATATTGATTGATTTGAACAAAGTTCAGGGCCACTCTCCTGCGTTTGGCCCCACGTTGTTCTGCGGTGCGTCAGGCGTTGGCTGGCTCACTGAAAATGTACAATTTTATTTTACACAAAGTTTCCTCTTTTTGTATGATCTTTCATTATACGACCCAACACTTTGGAAAAGATAAATACATATAAAACAATCAAATGTTTTTGTTTTTAAAAGTTTCTTCAACGTCTCATGGAGTGATTGATGAAGCCACTTGGTGCGTGCTCTTCAAGCCTCCATGGCAATAGCATGGTTCGATACCGGAGTTAGGAAGGCAAAATAAATTGGATATTAATGAGTGTTATATAAAGCAATGAATCGTCACGTCACGGCAGGATAGCCGAGAGGTATGCACGCTCGCTCAAAGCTGTCTGGCCTCTGTTCGAATACCAACCCAGCTATAAACTGTCATCCTGGTGTTTCACAAGCTATGTGATTTATCAATGTGTGTTCCGTGTCTTGGATGAACGTTAAACCGGGCATCACATCTGCTGGATTCCCCCCCTCTCCCCTCCCCTCTCTCCATTCTGCCTCTCCTCCCCCCTCCCCAATCCTCCATGTTGCTGTTTGGGTGCATTTTATTGCCCTTCCCTTTTCCTCCCCTCATGCTGCCTTCCATTCCCATCATGCTGCCTTCCACCATTTGAAACTATTTGGGCAGAAGAAACATATCTGCAAATAACATCTCGTAAGCATGTAAGCATCCTTCTCAACAGCATACTCTTAGCTGACAGTACAGTGAATATGATTGATGCAGATCCAGTGGATCTTGCATAATCTCTAGTGTAGGAATGATATCACATTCTGTGGTGGTGGGCTTCCGCAGCTACCAACTCATGAGATGCTATTGCCAATATTTTGTTGTCTTTATTCCGTGTTGTCATGTACTGAATCTTCTCATCTGAACGAAGTTCCTGGGCTTAGGCAAGTGGTTCTCTTGAATCTGAACCTTTTCATGTATTTACTCCTTTTCTCACAGAATATGAACACATCCTCATACATGCGACAACTTCTCGCTGCTAAATCTCTCGATGATCTCCTTTGCTGCTGGTCTGTCAGATCTTCAGAGGAACTCGCACTGGTTACACGGTCCAGTCCTTTCTTGTGTGTAAATGTGCCCCAACATTTCCTGTGATGAAAATTTTTGGGGACGCCTCGGATGACGACTGTTGGAGGATGGCTTCAAAAGCAGCATGGTCCATGATGACGCATCCCGTGGACTAACTAGTTCTGCTCTGGGTGTTTCGCAAGAACATATTAAGCAGGTCTGCTTTATCTTGAGGGAGTCCCGGGGGAACTTCTTCATCTTCCGACCCCATGAATGACATCTCTTAAAGCAGAAAGCCAAGCAGAGGATTGAGATATCCATATCTTGTAAAGCTCAAATTAAAATTATTAAACTGAACAATCGCTCACCTTTATAAATCCTGGGTTGTTGTTCTGAGGCCAATTAAAATGTGTAACCTCGATTTTACTTCACCACTCTTCTGCCGCCATCTTGGATAGTAACATCTGATCTACTGTTACAAATCTGGAAGCCATTTGCATACAAACAGACAGCAGCCCCTGCAGTTCAGTTATTTCAATAAGTATGTGTTTATAGTCAGGGTCCCGTCCTTCTGTCTAATGGGTTAATTACATGTGTGCGCTACGAGTTACTTTTATCGTCAGGTTTTTTACATCTTCAATCATCCTTCATTTTCGCACCATCGCCCACGTGCAGCGTGTGTCACATACAGGGGTGAGGTTCCCTCCGCCCACTGTGAGCTCGTCCAATCGACGGCGGCCGGCCCGACAGCCGACCCGAGATCGCCCCTCCCCGCTACAAGGGTGGATGGAGAATAGGGTGCTCCCCTGGTTGTTCCATCTGGTTCCCAGACACGCACGGGGGGGGGGGGGAGGGTGTTGTTGCCCCTCCCACCGGACCACCCCTTGTCCAATCAGGGAAGCTCATCACCTCAGGGCTGGCTCCGCCTTACCCAGATGGAGTGTTCGGCCCGACCAATGAGGGGCGGCCACTAGTCGCCCGACAACCCTTGTCCAATCCGGAGGCGAGTCCCTCAGAGCGGTTCCCTCGACCCGTGGGGGAGGGAAAGGATAAGAGTAGGTGGCGAGAAGAGAGAAGAAGCCTCGTCTTGCCTGCTGGCGTTCTCGTCTTGCCTGCTGGCGTTCTCGTCTACCCGCTGGTGCTCGTCTCGTCTGGTCCGTTCCCGTGCTGGCTGGCGTCTGTTGCGTCGTTCCTGGTCCCTGGTGCT
>CM068959.1:13273256-13289327 GCA_035128595.1 Eptatretus atami | reverse complement strand
TTGTATCCCGAGCCAAGACACTGCTTTGGCAGAACCGACGCTCTGCATAGAGCATGGTACATCATGATGATATTTCTCTTCCCCCCGCCCCCCTGCTTCCCCTGCCTGGTTGAAGCCAGGTTCTGAATGTGACACGTGTGATGGGTAAAATCTTCTTTTCCCAAGTCGTTTTCTTTTGATGATTACACCTATGTTTAAAAGCCAAGCAAGTTGATGCATTCAATTGGAATATTGTGAGTCTTGCACTTGAAACGAGGAGATTGTTCTCGACGTGACACAACTCTGCCTTGAGCAATATTTTAGTTGCCATTTCCCATAGTCACAATACCTCTATAGCTTGTGCTTTTGCTTCCGTAACATGAGAAACCAAGAGAACCATACTGTTTCCATGTTTAAACTAGTTGACTCGTTTCGGCCTTGTGTGCTCGACTTCCATCTTCCAACTTTATTACCTCTGCCACCGAAGATGGACAGAGGTTGTGTTTTCACCCCTGTTTGTCTGCCCTGTCTGCCTGTCTGTGAGCAGGATGTCTCTTAAAAGTTGTGAATGGATTCAGACGAAACTTGGTGGACAGGTTGTGTGGTTGACAAGGACTAATTTATTCGATTTTGGTGAAGATCCAGATCCAGATACAAGAATTTTAAATTATTATTATTTTAAAATAAATTTTAATACCACCAATGTTCAGATACCTTCCCCCCCCTCCCCATTATAGCCTCGGCATCCCTAAATGTCCTACCATAACATTCTTTGAGATTATTTTCTTCACCCACTCTGCCCCAAGGAAAGTCGAGCACTGTTCTCGTGCCTCTATGGTTCCTGGTGCCACAGCCCTGTTGCTGCACTCTCCTTGTGCCTCCTTGCCCAGCAGTACCCGCTAGCCTGCCGCCTCGTGCACTCCTTGTATCCTTTGTCGCCACCTCTGGTTAAATGATGCGAACAACAGGACGTGCATGCATGTGAACACAAGTTGGATGCGTGAGGTGAATTGTTGCATCCGAGGTTAAAGGGTAAAATGCACCTTCTTCTCTTTACGAGGTTAGTATACTAACTAACACTCCCTCGCTGTATGAATTTGATGCTTCCACAAAGTAGTGTGCATCACAAAATGCTATTGTAAAAAGATTTTCCCATAGACATAGTGCTATAAATTGAAGATGCGTTCCTATGGGGGCTGATGTTGGGATACCTTGCACAAGCAAACCTAACCTAACGAAATGCAAAATACACAACGAGGTAAATCGATACAGAACATCACTAAATAATATAATTAAATTAATACCTTCCATAAAAACATCAAGATAGAACAAAATAAAATGAGTACTGTACTGTACTCACGACTGTGCGCACTCTACATGTCGAGACCTGGAAATGAGGACAGGGGGTCCGAGAGGGAAGGCAGCTGGGTTATTGCGGAGGTGAGGCAGGACTGAGTGGCGGTACCTCTTGCCACGAGTGCTTGATGAGTAGATACAGGTCGTTTTCCACTTGTACTGTAGGGTTTCTGGAAAGTTGTCCGAAAAATTGATTGACATTTTAAGTACAGTATGAAGTGCAGATTAAAAACGAAGCAGGAACAACAGCAGATTAAAAATTAAAACAAAAAAATCCCGTTTCATGGCACCAACCGATTTAATGGATGTTAATTTACAATACAATAGCACTGTATTATATTCATACCCTTCGCTTTGCAATATAGAATAATGACCTTCCGTCATCCTCGAGAGCACATACGCTTTGCCTTCTTGTTTTCATGGTCGCAGCACAACCGCTACCCCTTTAGACTTGTGGCTGTTAAAAACATGCGTCTCAGCGGAAATCCATGGTGTATCGTGCAAAGTGTTCATCACTTCATTCATTGCATATCAGCGAAAATGCATTAACCGGGAGTGCGTGTAGCGAGGAGTGTACTGTACTCATGAAGGAGTGAAAAAGAGTTGTGCTTGGGAAGTTGAGCAGTCGGGGCTACGTCACCCCCAAGCGGTTGTATATACAGCTTGACATTAATTTCCTGTTTCAGTGGGGACCTGGAGGTCACTCTGGAGTTCCTGACTGAAGTTGACAAGCTGGTTCAGCTGCTGGAATCACCCATCTTTACCTGTGAGCACTTTGAGCGTTCGAGTGGATGCAGGATGGTTGTTGGGGAAGTGGTTTGAAGTGAAGAATAGAATGTGAGCAATTCCCATGTGTCGTGTTTGATAGACAAAACGGAGTTCTAATCTTGGTGATCATTCCACAACTCGAGCATTGTTTTTCACGTGATTGGACCGGTGTTGATTTATTTGAGACTGTGCTCCAAAATAGATATTCAGGGGGATAATAATCGCAAGTAGTTATTACATCCGCCACCTAAGGTGGGCGGAGGATATGTTTTCCCTCCTCCCACCCCCACTCCACCCCATTCTCCCTCTCTCTCCTGTAGCATTCTTCTCTCAGGCTCGAATCCTCTTCTTATTTTCTTCCAATCCTTCCATCCCCATTTGATTGTATTCCTTCCCCCTTGTTCTTCAGCTTCCCTGCTGACCACTATAACCAATTATTTTGTTGATTTTTCTCATTTGCTTCTGTGGTGCATTTGGGCTTCAAATTAAACTTTTTAGACTTTCAATTAAGCCTCATCAACGATTGCCTTTTTAGACTTGCGTTTGCAGCTTCTGCAAAGCAAACGACAACCAGACTTGTTGCAGACTCTCTACGGCCTTCTCATGCTGCTCCCGCAAAGTGCTGCCTTCCACCTGTTACAGCAGCGTCTTCGGTGCGTGCCCGACCGCAACTGCTATCTCCTGGTAAGCACTTTGGGGAAGGCACATGTTCATGATTGTGTACATAATTGATAAAAGAAAATAAAAACGATGCAACTCTCACTTTTCTTACCGATAACAGTGCTCATACCAGTATCGGGGTGTGTTTTGGTTTCTTTTGGACGTGTACAAGTTCTTTGTGTCAAATCGTTTAATGTCAGGGATGTTCCTGTGCTGCTCGAACGTCGTGACTGCGTGAGTCAAGGACCGTGATGTCAAAACTCCTCTTCGCCCCCTCGTAACAGGAACGATACGTCCTCGCCGAGCTCCCCACCGACGATACGGCGGGTTTGCTGCTGCGCTTTCACGAGGTGCAGGCTCAACACCGGCAAGCTCGGCGCCAACAGAACGCGATCCGGCAAAGCCCCGGACCCGAGCGTGAAGGAATGTGCTTGCCTCCGGCAGTGCGCAGTTAGGCCGGGTCTTCGGTGATCCCAGATTCTTGTCCCTCATATCAAGTCCTATTTCCCTTAAGGGGAGGAGGAGGAAGAGAGGAGGAGCAAGAAAAAGATCTTTTGATAAAAGTATCTTCAGGTTTATCCACTTCGTTTCATTTTCACTTCTATTGAAGTAGAATGTTTGCTGCTCATGAAAGATTTAAAGAAGGTTGAAACGAAGCAAATGTTGCTATTTAATGAAGTGCTCTCTCTTTGTAAACATTTTGTTGTGTTGTCGCATATTGTTTTCGGTCTTCAGAGAACGCGAAGGAATTATTTCAGAATACTCAATCACACACCAATTGTAGGGTTCTCTATTAATGACGAGGCTTGGCGTGCAGCCATTTTATTTTTTTTTTTTTAAATCTTGTCAGGCATCCCAGTGCCATAACCACAGCTTAGCCTCTCTAACATCTACTGCCAGCTAGTGATGAGCTCGAGGTGGGATTCTTCATTCTTTCTCATATGGTGAATCATCTGGTTCTCAGATTTTTGATTCGGCGTCGAGCCTGTAAATTGGTATTGTGGAACATCCCATCGAGTCGTCATCGGACCTTGCCAGTGTATTCCTGGACTGGTCTTTTCACACAACCAATTTCCATGTTTTGAGGCCCCGGATTTCCCGTTCTTTTTGCCACCCCATGTAACACTCGTGCATCGACAACGCCGATGAAAGACTTGTGGCAGCTGCTCATCCATGGTATTCCGTCGATTGCAAAGTTCAACACTGGGTGGGATATCTCGCACTGGTGTTTGCCTGGCATCTCGGGTCATTTTTCCAATGTTAATTCTGTGTCGTGGAGGGTTGACGCCACGTGTGTTCGACAACACGATATATCCTGGAGTTCTCTCCCACTCGGTGTTTTTTGTTGTGTGTTTTGCAAATGATTGTGAGCAGAGTTGATCTTGCTGTTAACTTCCACTCCATGAAGACATTCCCATGGTTTATTTGTGGTGCTCGAAATGATTCTGATGGACGTACCCACTTTTGATAATCGATGAGCTTTGAAAGCATCTTCTTCTTTCTTTCTTTCGTCTTTCTGTCTGTTTTTCTCCAATGCGACTTCCTGGACCATTCGTCCCAAATCTTGATGAAAGGCAATGAAGGGAAGCAGAAACAAGCATGGGAAATTATTGCAACTGGAATGGGATGGACCGATTTTATATTTGAGCTGGAATATTTAAATGCCTGCTTCGGTCGTTAAACATCGGAAAAATTGCAAAAGGCCTTTAAGCCCTTTTGTGTCTAATACTAAGGAAAGAGGTTGTACATTTTCCACGAGGCATTGGACATCGTGAATGAAACACCAGAAGGTCTCGGGTTCACGGAGATTTAGAAAAGACTTTGTGGTTCACGTGTTGGTTGTGGCACAACATCATTAATGGATGCAAGACTTTCTCGATTGCTTCTCCGTAGAGAGTGGAACCAATTATCTGTGCTGCAAGTTGTGCTCTTTTATTTATTTATTTTTCCCCTCCCTCCTTTGAACAGGTTTCCCCCCCCCCCCCCCCCCCCCCCTTTGCAAAGGGGGAGGTTCAGACACCCTCAATCTCACACCACTCATCCAGGTCCACGGATGCATTTCACTTATTATATGATTTTTTTTAAACATTACAAGCCAAAGTGATTATCCCCCCCCTCACCACACTTCCTCCACCAAATGACGAGATGACCCCTTTGGTGTTGGTGAGCTTGCTTTCTTTGTCGTAAGCACTGGGAAACTCACAGATTTAGAACTTGTTTTACATCTTCTATTGTTTGATCTTCATTATACCACCCTTCTCCTTCATATAATTTGTTATCCAAGCTCTTCTTGTATCTATTACAGGATGTGCTCTTTCATAGGAGTCTGTATATAATACTTAAGGTATCTGATGGACTTCATGTACGCCTTCTTCTTTTCGTGTCTTGTAAATTTCAAAAGCAAGTTGATGAAGGGTGCTGTGGGACTTTTGAGGAGGGGTTTTTTGATGTTTATTGGGTGTAGGTGTTTTGTGAAACGTGTAACAGGGCATTGGACCATTGCAGTACCTGTTCACTTTTGAGCTAAATTACAAGCTGGTTGATTTACTTTTACTTGTTTTGTTTTGTTGTTGGATAACTTGGGATGATGGGTTGGAATTGTTTAAGAGCACTTTCAGGTGTAAGATTTTTGTGATGAATACTCTGGTATTCACCTTTTGCTTATTGTGGTGGTTATTGCAAAGAAATCCTGTTTCATTTACTGGTGAGTGAGCATGTTTTCTTCATATTTCCACAGCCAAATAGAAAACTTTTTACTTTGTTTGTGTTGTGTGTGTGTGCTTCAAGAAAAGCTTGTAGACAACATACCGATCGTGGATCACGACCACCCAGTGCCATCTGCAACATTGTTAATATGAGTGGGAGAGAAGGTCTTGCTGGAAGGATAGCCTAGACTCGAGACGCCTAGATGAATGCACACTCACTTTTGAGCTGTCTAGCCTGGGTTTCAATCCCAACCTAGCTGTGAACTGTCATCCTGGTGTTTCACAGGTAAGGTGAGGTATCTATTTGTATGCCGTCCCTCTGCTGGCATTCGTTTTTGGACGTCAACTCTCAAGGTGCCTTTCTAAAGAATAAACGAGCTACCCATAACCGTGCACAAATTAGTGGGTTTTTTATTTATTTTTTTATTTATCCTCAAACCTTCAAATCTTTATTTTATTTCCATTGAATTATATGCTTGACCACTGTACAACACAAATTACCTTATTGGCACTTCCAAAAACCTTTCGTTTAGCAGCACTTCGACAAAATATTACTACATTTTACATCATTTTGACTCATCAAATTTGCCACTCGCAGACGCCACCCATGTCCTTTTTGTTTTTTCAAAACTGTGGGTAGTGTTCTTTCTCAACTTTGTTGTTTTTATTATTAAAGAACTACAAATCGATATTGATTATTATTATTATTTCATATGCACCTGGGGGTGTGGGTTGCATCATTGCTGGGAGCGCAGCTGTGTCACTGATGCATGATGCCCCTGTTTCCAGTAGGTTGCGGACTCATTTTGCCAACCTCGGAAGGATGACAGGCTGAGTCAACCACCTCGTGTTATTTACACGATAGGGGCTCAAACTCAGGACCCTAAGATCTTAAGCCAGCCCCCTGAACCATTAAGCCAGCCCCCTGAACCATTAAGCCAGCCCCTTCAACCATTAAGCCAGCCCCCTTGACCATTCAGCCAGCCCCTTGACCATTCAGCCAGCCCCCTTGACCATTCAGCAGCCTCCCCTTGACCATTAAGCCAGCCCCCTTGACCATTAAGCCAGCCAACTTGACCATTAAGCCAGCCACCTTAACCATTAAGCCAGCCACCTTAACCATTTAGCTAGCCACCTTAACCATTAAGCTGACACCAAGCTTTTATCGATATCTATAATAATGTGTGTGTCCACCATAACTCCAAAACCATGAAACCGAGCAGCCTGAAACTTTGCATGCATACTAAGGGAATTCCAAGGGCGTGCATGAGTGAAAATTGAGTGTTTGGGTTAATTAAAACATCCCTATTGAAGATAATTATTAACCGCCTTATTTAATTATTTCCTTTATCAGGCGCATCCTCGGCCACCTCGCCTGCCTCTGAGGTCTTAAGCCGCATCCTTGGTTACCTCACTGAGGTCTTGATTCGCTATTTTGTTCGGCCTGCTCAACAATGCCTTAAGTTTGAACAGGCAGCAAATGATTTCCTAACAATAGGTTTGTTTTTTTTGTTTTTTTTTTCACTTTCCTCACTCGTATCATCGAATGCCTGATCATACCTACAAATTGCTGGATAGATTGCAATGCTTATAAACATGCGAGACGCCAGCGTTGTTGGCTTTACTTCATTTCCGCACATGCCATAACCTCGAGAATCTCTTAAACTAAGCTGAATTACAACATTTAAGCTCCAGAATTGAACTTAGCAGCAGTTCCGACTGCTACTAAAAAAAAAAGAAAAAAAAAGTGTTCATTTGTCTAATTTGGACATAGTTTGATATTTTGGGCATCTCTGGGAGGTGTTTAATATGATGGATCAGTGATCGCTAATTGCTTGCCAAGCCAGCCATTCCTTATCAACCATTTCAGTGGAGTGCTTCCTTGAGTGCTTAAGCCACTTGGTGCAAATATTGATTGATTGAACAAAGTTCAGGGCCACTCTCCTGCGTTGGCCCCACGTTGTTCTGCGGTGCGTCAGGCGTTGGCTGGCCTCACTGAAAATGTACAATTTTATTTTACACAAAGTTTCCTCTTTTTTGTATGATCTTTCATTATCGACCCAACACTTTGGAAAAGATAAATACATATAAAACAATCAAATGTTTTTGTTTTTAAAATTTTCTTCAACGTCTCATGGAGTGATTGATGAAGCCACTTGGTGCGTGCTCTTCAAGCCTCCATGGCAATAGCATGGTTCGATACCGGAGTTAGGAAGGCAAAATAAATTGGATATTAATGAGTGTTATATAAAGCAATGAATCGTCACGTCACGGCAGGATAGCCGAGAGGTATGCACGCTCGCTCAAAGCTGTCTGGCCTCTTTCGAATACCAACCCAGCTATAAACTGTCATCCTGGTGTTTCACAAGCTATGTGATTTATCAATGTGGTTCCGTGTCTTGGATGAACGTTAAACCGGGCATCACATCTGCTGGATTCCCCCTCTCCCCTCCCCTCTCTCCATTCTGCCTCTCTCCCCCTCCCCAATCCTCCATGTTGGCTGTTTGGTGCATTTTATTGCCCTTCCCTTTTCCCCCCTCATGCTGCCTTCCATTCCATCATGCTGCCTTCCACCATTTTAAACTATTTGGGCAGAAGAAACATATCTGCAAAATAACATCTCGTAAGGCATTAAGCATCCTCTTCAACAGCATACTCTTAGCTGACAGTACAGTGAATATGATTGATGCAGATCCAGTGGATCTTGCATAATCTCTATGTAGGAATGATATCACATTCTGTGGTGGTGGGCTTCCGCAGCTACCAACTCATGAGATGCTATTGCCAATATTTTGTTGTCTTTATTCCGTGTTGTCATTACTGAATTCTCTCATCTGAACGAAGTTCCTGGGCTTAGGCAAGTGGTTCTCTTGAATCTGAACCTTTTCATGTATTTACTCCTTTTCTCACAGAATATGAACACATCCTCATACATGCGACAACTTCTCGCTGCTAAATCTCTCGATGATCTCCTTTGCTGCTGGTCTGTCAGATCTTCAGAGGAACTCGCACTGGTTACACGGTCCAGTCCTTTCTTGTGTTGTAAATGTGCCCCAACATTTCCTGTGATGAAAATTTTTGGGGACGCCTCGGATGACGACTGTTGGAGGATGGCTTCAAAAGCAGCATGGTCCATGATGACGCATTCCGTGGACTAACTAGTTCTGCTCTGGGTGTTTCCGCAAGAACATATTAAGCAGGTCTGCTTTATCTTGAGGGAGTCCCGGGGGAACTTCTTCATCTTCCGACCCCATGAATGACATCTCTTAAAGCAGAAAGCCAAGCAGAGGATTGAGATATCCATATCTTGTAAAGCTCAAATTAAAATTATTAAACTGAACAATCGCTCACCTTATAAAATCCTGGGTTGTTGTTCTGAGGCCAATTAAAATGTGTAACCTCGATTTTATTCACCACTCTTCTGCCGCCATCTTGGATAGTAACATCTGATCTACTGTTACAAATCTGGAAGCCATTTGCATACAAACAGACAGCAGCCCCTGCAGTTCAGTTATTTCAATAAGTATGTGTTTATAGTCAGGGTCCCGTCCTTCTGTCTAATGGGTTAATTACATGTGTGCGCTACGAGTTACTTTTATCGTCAGGTTTTTTACATCTTTCAATCATCCTTCATTTTCGCACCATCGCCCACGTGCAGCGTGTCACATACAGGGTTGAGGTTCCCTCCGCCCACTGTGAGCTCGTCCAATCGACGGCGGCCGGCCCGACAGCCGACCCGAGATCGCCCCTCCCGCTACAAGGGTGGATGGAGAATAGGTGCTCCCCTGGTTGTTCCATCTGGGTTCCCAGACAACGCACGGGGGGGGGGGGGGAGGGTGTGTTTGCCCCTCCCACCGGACCACCCCTTGTCCAATCAGGAAGCTCATCACCTCAGGGCTGGCTCCGCCTTACCCAGATGGAGTGTTCGGCCCGACCAATGAGGGGCGGCCACTAGTCGCCGACAACCCTTGTCCAATCGGAGGCGAGTCCCTCAGAGCGGTTCCCTCGACCCGTGGGGGAGGAAAGGATAAGAGTATGGTGCGAGAAGAGAGAAGAAGCCTCGTCTTGCCTGCTGGCGTTCTCGTCTTGCCTGCTGGCGTTCTCGTCTACCCGCTGGTGCTCGTCTCGTCTGGTCCGTTCCCGTGCTGGCTGGCGTCTGTTGCGTCGTTCCTGGTCCCTGGTGCTTGGTGCTGCGTTGTGGCGGCGGGTTCAAGTCGCAACACCGGACAAGCTCGACCAGACCGCACGAGGCGGACAGGTGCAAGAATCGGCCCCTGCCCTCAGCTCGCCTTTTCCCTCCCGAGCTGAAGGGCCAAATAAAGCCACGGCCACCATTTCTTTGGGTGTGTGTGTGTGTGTGTGGCGCCAGTCTGTTAAGTAGAATACTGTTAAGTGCTTTTCGCTCGCTGTACATTGCCTGCATTTCTTTATTCGGATAACTCTGCTCTCTTTGTGTGCTCCCCTCCCCGATTAATTATTGTTTAAATAAACCCCGTTGTTAAATGTTCCAGCTCGTTTTCTGTGCTTTCTCCCATTGACCCAGCACGGTGCGTATTGAGAATTGGTGAGGCCGTCGGTGCCGTAAATCGTTCATTTGGTCCGGCGCGGCTTTGGTAACTTCCGCTCGGTTACACCGGATCCGAGTTGGTAACAAGCGACTCGGTTGCGGACAAAGTCGGCCGGGAGTTGGTTTCCCCGGTAGCTAGACTGCGTGGTTATTTACTCAAGTCCCGAATAAGCGTGCATGCATGCTTATTTTTTTTCGAGGTGAAAATCCCCCCTACACGGCATCTATTCGGGTCTACACGCTTATTAAAAAGTCGTTCTGCCACCCTCAGGTCATATTTTACACCGGCGAGCGTGTAGGGTGACAATGTTGTCCCGTCGAGAGATGTGTCATCTTTACTCCCGAAATTCCTTCATCTGCCAACGATCTCCGCCATGGGTCTGGGTACTGTACCGCGTCAATGCGGTCCTGCCGGTTGATTCGTTTGGCTGCCTGAGTGTGGCGCCACTGACTCTCCCATACCGGAGAAGTACTGTACTTATGTCGCAGTTTACCTGTATTTCAATCGTTTCGTGTCATTGAGACAAATGGAAGAATAGTCTGTCCTGACGGATATTGAAATGGAAGGAGGTGAAGAACAGTGGGCACCCAAGGGTTCGTATCGGTTTAGACAACATGCTAGAAACCATATCGCACCTGCCAAACCGCGTTCAACATGTTCACCGACAAGAACTTCGCCATATACGTACTCCATGATTATTCTGTCCATGTCACAGACAAAGTCAAAAAGGCGTTGCTGGCTCGAAGTTACATATTGGTGGTCATCGGCAGAGGAATCACTGGTGATGTTCAGATCAATGATACCCATGTCCATCATCAGCTAAAGTCCTTATACAGGCATAAGGAATCAGCTCTGATGTTAAGACAGCTGAGAGAAACCCCAGCAAGATTCTGCAACCCAGCAGGGATGAAATGCTGGAGATGCTGCACACCAGTTGGAAGAGCTAACGGTGGATCCAGTGCATGCTATGAAAGTCAATTTCCTGAATAATGCATTCGATGGTCAGATGATTACATTGTCTCTGACAAACTGTTCAGCATTGTTGGAGAAGAGATGTTGAAGTTTCGGAAGGATTTGCTGACTTCGACTCCCCCATGCGACATCAAAGATCTGACATCGACCATCACCCACCGAAGGGAGTCACCAGGAAGAGGAAGGGGATAGTGAGGTACCACGAGATGAGGGTGTGGAACTGATGGATTGTGAGGGAGAGGAGTTGCCTCAAGAAGAATTGATGCAAGAGTCCCCAGATTCAGATGAGAATGAAAGTCAGACAGACATTGTATCAATTCAAGAAGACCTCCCGTCTACTCCACTCTCTCACCACCGAAGCTACATATGATGAAACAAAAGCAGACTGTGCATTCCTTGATGACATCCAAGCTGTGATCGACAAACATTCATCTTCCACATCCGAACTCTTGACTCCACAGTTCAGCAGATTCAAAGCAATCAACGCAATCGCCCGAAGGAGTGTGAAGAAGTGCATACAGATTGCCAAAGAAAAAGTGTAGAGTCCAGTACGCATCTTGGCATTGTAATGTATGTATTTGAACAATAAAATCCATGTTCTATATTTGTCCATTTCTGGTTTTTCCACCCTGCCCTCTTATTCGGACCTGCACGCTTATTAGACTTTTTTGGATTTTCCACCCTACACGCTTATTCCGCCCTCTACTCATTAAAATTTGGAAAAAGTTCCACCCTACACGCTTATTCAGACCCCCACGCTTATTCGGGACTTGGAGTAGGTATATTGGAGATCGAGACAATTAACCCTCCGCCACGCGGTCGAAATATTGGCGTCCACGGTCCGCTAAGGGACCATAACCTTTGGAGTTATCCAAGGGTTACGACCTTCCATTCCGGTGGGTGGGAGACGGCCTCACTGCTCCATCTGAGCGGTCGTCCTGGCCACTGAACCCCGGCTCACAACACTATATGGGACAAAATAGTTAAATGTTCAGTTTTAAATCGTTTAGAAATTTATTGTAACATTTGCGTCGATCACAAATAGCATTTATGTGGATTGTAGTAGTTTCCGGCCACAATTTTGGATTGATGCACGCATTCTATCACTAAGCTGCCCATCTGACTCCGCCAACATGGCTTTTTTGTAATGAAGGGATGCAACGCACTAATAAAAATCACTGTGACATCTTTCCTCTCTATCTCTATGGTACGAAAAGTGCTCTAGTTCAGGGACTAATGGCAGTATAAAGAGATGTTACACCCAGTCAAGTTGGGGAGTGTTCCACAGGCAGTGCAACGCTTCTTCTTCAACTTCTTTTCTCTTTCTCCCCCTTGTTCTTACTCTCTCTTTCACGAACCGGCTGGCCAGGCCTGACATTCGATTAAGTAGTTAGGGGTGGGCTTTTGTAACTTGTTCAGGTTGCTGCCGATAGCTCCCCAACTCTTTGCAAAGCCATTAAGGACACTGTGGGATCTTGACCTTTTAACTTCCACTAACGAATGCTGGTAGACAAGACACTCAGTTTAACATCCATCCGCGAGAGACACGTTGATACATCACCTACCTGTGAAACACCAGGATGACAGTTTATAGCTGGGTAGGGATTCGAACCCACGCTAGACAGTTTAGATGTGAGTATGTATGTATATATCTCTTGGCCAGTCAGTGCAATCGAGATGATTTTCCTTATTTCACACATTCTCCCTTTATTTAATTTGAGAGAACAACCCCCACTAGATTGAAATGTCTCATCCAAATATCGAGATTGGTATACAATACTAACCCCCCGTTTGAAGCGACATTTTTGGTGTGACTCCTCCAAAGTAAGAGGGGAATAACGAGTAAATCATGCCAGTGTGTCCGTCTTTCCATCTTCCACCGTGACAGCACCTTACCATACGTGTACCTGTAAGCGATTGGTTTGACCCTGCCAAACCCTCGACTTAAACCCAATCAAAGCACTCACTGATGTCTTGGGATGCCATGTGTGCCATCAGTCAAATGACCCCAACCCATCACTAAATTTAAACTTGTTCGGTAGGATGAATGGTGCGCCCAATAATTGGTAGACGTGTTGGTGAACATGACAACCGATCAGAATTGGAACCCAACCTGGGGGTAACCCTGCATCATCTTTTGGTGTCCCAATACTTTTAACGATTGTGTTAATTATAATTTATCTGAAAATGTTGATTGTTTTTTTCACCAAATTACACTGTTCTCTTCTGTCACGACCCCCTTAATGAGGGCCACCCAACCTAACTCTATTTACCAACCTAATGTTGCTTTCTCGAAGCCACTCCTTCCATACTTCTCATGGTCTCTCTCTGTCTTCCCCCACCTCCCAAACCAAGCATGTGTAAGAACCAGAAGGTCCATTGCCCTATTTATACCCCAAGATTAAAAACTATGCAGAACATTGTTTCGGTGCCCCTCATTCACTCCATTCCTTGTCGGACAAGACAAATACTGCAAGTGATTGAGGTTTCTTTAACAAGCTCATGATGTCTACCGTTTCCTGAATTTTTTTTATTTATTTTAAAAATACCGTTTACAATCAACCATTTTAAATTACCATGGCAACAAATGAGCTTTCAATTGTTCCTGCACACTTTTTTTTTTAAGTAATCATACGAAAGACCCCATCCTGCGTTCGAGTCATCATAAGGAACTAGAATAAGTTAAAGAGCAAACATGGGGTCATCGGGACGAATACGAAACTTGTAACTTATAATCCATTTGTTTGGAGTGAGGAATGTAAATCCTCGGGTTCCTTCCTGTTCTAACATTCCTTGCAGCATTATTTTTGGCATCGACCTAAAGTGCCAGTGAAAAGGGGTCAAACGCCACCGATGAGGGGGTCTCTGCAACACAACTCTTGGAAACATCCTCTCCAGGCATCCTCGCCGGTCATAATCACCATCAACGATCACCAGTTGGGCCTGCACACCCTGTGGGAATAAAACGCACTGCTGAAGACCTTTGTTTTTCTCAAACATCTCGCCATCAGGTTAGAAAATGGTTAACAAGGAGCACTGTGTCCAGTCCATTTGTTTCCAGCCCAGGTTGTCTGTCTATTTTTGTCCGGTACCTAAAATATCGAGGGCCCCTGTTCATACCGTTGGGCCACATTATTATAGACACACTACCACCTTCAAGGAAGATCTTCACAACCTCCTGATATGTGTCACACAAAACATTTTGGTAAACCGCACCATGTTGGGCGTGCCATTTATACAACACCATCAAACAACCTGTATCTCACCTTGTTTCCTTCATTTGTTTGGGTTGTCCTTGCCCTGGTAATGCAGGCGTGATGGAAACTTGTCAAGCTGTAACAATGCTCTGGGAGGTACCACACCACCCCTTACCCATATCTGTGATGATAGGTAAACATACAGCCCCCCAATAGTCTCTGGTGGTAGGCATTCACCTACCCGCTCCCCCCCCCCGATATCTTAGATGTCGGCAAGCAAACAGTCTCCACAATGATAATGCTGAGGTGAGAAAGTACTCCCCTCCCCAATAGTCTCAGATGGTAGGCAAGTACCCCCGCCCCATATCTCAGATGGATAGGCAAGTACCCCCCCCCCCCCCATATCTCAGATGGATAGGCAAGTACCCTCTCCCCCATTATCTCAGATGGATAGGCAAGTACCCCTCCCCCCCCCATATCTCAGATGGATAGGCAAGTACCCTCTCCCCAAATATCAGATGGATAGGCAAGTACCCCCTCCCCCCCCCCCCCATATCTCAGATGGATAGGCAAGTACCTCTCCCCATATCTCAGATGGATAGGCAAGTACCTCTCCCCCAATATCAGATGGATAGGCAAGTACCCCCCCCCCCATATCTCAGATGGATAGGCAAGTACCTCTCCCCACATATCAGATAGATAGGCAAGTACCCCCTCCCCATATCTCAGATGGATAGGCAAGTCCCCCCCCCCCCATATCTCAGATGGATAGGCAAGTACCCTCTCCCCCATATCCATCAGATGGATAGGCAAGTACCCCCTCCCCCCATATCTCAGATGGATAGGCAAGTACCCTCTCCCCCATATCTCAGATGGATAGGCAAGTACCTCCCCCCATAATCTCAGATGGATAGGCAAGTACCTCTCCCCTCTCCATATCTCAGATGGATAGGCAAGTACCTCTCCCTCCCCACATATTCAGATGGATGGCAAGTACCTCCCTCTCCCCCATATCTCAGATGGATAGGCAAGTACCTCCCCTCCCCCCATATCTCAGATGGATAGGCAAGTACCCTCCCCCCCATATATCAGATGGATGGCAAGTACCCTCCTCTCCCATAATCTCAGATGGATAGGCAAGTACTCTCCCTCCCCCATATCTCAGATGGATAGGCAAGTACCTCTCCCTCCCCACCATATCTCAGATGGATTGGCAGATACTCCCCTCTCCCCATATCTCAGATGGATAGACAAGTACCTCCCTCCCCCCATATATCAGATGGATGGGCAAGTACCTCCCCTCCCCCCCATATCTCAGATGGATAGGCAAGTACCTCCCCTCCCCCCATATATCAGATGGATGGGCAAGTACCTCCCTCCCCCCATATCTCAGATGGATAGACAAGTACTCCCCTCCCCCCCATATCTCAGATGATAGGCAAGTACCTCCCCTCCCCCCCATATCTCAGATGGATAGGCAAGCCAAGCAGCCCCATGAGTTACGCAAGCATCACCCCGTTTTCCATTTTTCCGAAAGCAAATGAGCTCATGAAGCTTGTATTAATTTATATAATAATAAATAACCTCGATTGCCCTTGAGAATAGTTATCACGAGGCCTGAACGAGGGAGAGGGAGAGAGAGAGGGGACGGTGTTATTGTGTGCAGGGAGTTTGAAGGCCACGCTGAGCCTGCACATGCTTTGTTTACAGAACATGACGTCACCGTCAACGAGCCGGTTGAACGCCGTGACGCACCTAAAACACCGACGTCATCACGCTGTTACGTGACGCACTTAAAACACCGACGTCATCACGCTCTTACGTGACGCATTAATCACGGTGTGGAGCAGCTGAACGAAAGGGCAG
>CM068959.1:13245460-13255965 GCA_035128595.1 Eptatretus atami | reverse complement strand
AGATTCGGCAAGCGGGTCGTGCTGCCAAAGGGCCGGTCAGCCACGACGTTGCGGGCCGAGGGAATTAGGGCGGGCCGGAAATTTGAGTGGCACAACAGGCGAGGGATCTGGGTTGTTAGATAGTTGTAAGGCGGAGGCGTTTTGGACGGTGTTAAGGTTATATGGGTAGTTTGAGTGTCCTCGAATCCAGCCCTTCGTCTCGTTTGTTGGGCGCTGGACCACTTGGTTAAGACGCTGGTTTGGGGGCCATTCTTGCGCTTGTTGGGCCTCGGACAGGACGGCTAGCTCTCCTTATTCCTCCGGGAGGGACGTGGGGTTGGGGTGGCTAGTGACAGAATAGATTGCGCAAGGCGATAAGGGGTGTTAGGGGCGTTTATAGTGATAAAGAGGGTGAATAAAACAAAAAAAATACGTTTGGGGGTAAATTGGTTTTTACAATTAAGGTGGTGGTACAGTGAGCAAGGCGATATTGGGAGGGAGCAGTTTAGGGTAGGTCCGGTCATTCGGGTTGTGGCCACCCGCCTCTCAACCTCCTGCAAGAAGGTGGCAACTCATCGTTGCGGTGTGTGCTGGGGGCCTTGTGGGGCCACTCATCGGCTGGTTGTTTTCTGCAGCCTGTGTACCGGCCGATGTTGCTGTGTTTTGCTGCGTCCTTGTGTCGGCGATGTCCGCGGCTGTTTTTTACTGCAAGGCCTTGCCGGCGTTCGTTGCGTGTGTTTGCCTGCCGGCCTTTTTGCGGCTCTGTTGCCTTTACTTTGCATGTTCTGCCCTGCCCCTGTCACAGCGTTCATTTTTGCTTTGCCCCTTGTTTTCAATTCCATGGTTGAGCCGGATCGCAAGCACAGTTTGCAAGCTGCAGGAACTGTCTGTTTGGCGCGTGAACGGGCTGCCGTGGGGCTGCCCGGTTTTCCTTTTGATCTCTTTTCTGCCCCCAGAGTCCATTAGTCTGGGCCAGGTTTAATTAATTAAGGTTAAGAGTGTTGCTTGTATTTAGAAGTGTGCGCCCCTGGAGTTGTTTGCGCCGGCCAATTATTAAGTCCGTATGGTTGTTTGTTAGTAGTTACTCCCTCAGGTTTTATTTGGGGACCATGAATACCATAGATGTCGACTCGGTCCGTAATAACGTAGGGGAGAATAAACCAGGATGGAACGATAATTTGCGTACTCGGGACGAGTTTGTAAAAGGGGAGGGGTAGATCGTTCGGCTTGGAAATTCGCAACATAAGGTGTAGGTGAATTATTTCTTAGTATGTGTAGTGCACCTGTAAGGGAATTATGTGATCTCTTCGGGTTGCGATTCTTTGGTTAGGGTTTTTTTTTGTTCTGTTATTTTGAACAACCCCTTCACGCCACCAACAAAGTAGCACCTCTAACACGCCGGCCACGCCCTCACCCGCCCCATGTTTCTACCCGTACCACAGAACGAAGCCGATTCCTCAGCGGTTCGACGCCGGTGTGCCGTGAGGCGTCTCGAACGGCTTCGCTCGCCCCCCAGACGCGTGTTGGGAGGGGCGGAGGGAGCCTTCTCGAGCGCCTCGAAGGGGTTTGGAGCTGAACGGGGCGGGGCGGGGCGTATAGAGCGGAGCGGTGAGGTGAGGTTCTTCTTCTTGTCGATGCTTCTGCTCTTCGGTTGTTGATTTCTCGTGGTTCGGCCGTCGCTCGTCTGCTGTCGGGTTCCCCGGCGTGAGCTCTCCTGTCGGTCGGTGTCCCGGTCAGGCGTGATCTAGAGGCGGTAGGCTGCGAGGCCCGGAGGGCTCGCCGGCCGCTCGGGGGGGTACGGCAGAGGACCGGTCGCGGGATCCCCGCGGGAGTCGACTTCATTTTTTGGGTTTTGTTGTGTGTGTGTTGTGTCGCGCCAAGTCGTGAAGTGTTGTTGTTTTTAGTGGTGTGTGTGCGTTATTCGTGTAGTAGCTTTGTTCTTTGTTCTGTTTGTATTTGCATTTCTGCTGTTGCTCTCGTGTGCTAGTGTCGTCTTGGTTGTACATAATGGTCCTTGTGTTCTTCCCCCCGTGTTCGCTGGTCTTCCTTGTTGGGTCTCCATTTAGTAAAGGGTTTTGAGTGGGGGCGGGCGCCGATAATTCTCTGAACGTTCAGGCGCTGTACCCTGGTGTTTTTTCCCGGTTAGGGGCCCCGGGGAAGCAGCCGTGGGATGTGTCCCCGGTGCGTGGCGGGTAAAACCTCCGGTAGGTTACGGCGGGTCTTAGGGATATCGCTTTCGGCGATCACTTTCCGCGTGATGCCCGGCTGGGTTGTGGTGAGCGAAGTCACTGTGTGGATCGCGTTAGCGGAGGGTCCGAATGAATTGTGTCGGTGGGCGAGCGGCGCTTCGGTCGTGGTCTGTGACGCGACGGGCGCGATTCGCACGTTAATTGCAGTTTGGCAATTGCCTATCCCCGCGTCGGTTTTGCGCGTTTCATGGTCGTAGGGATGTCTTTCGCTTTCCAAGACGTCATTCGTGTGTGGTGGAGCGACTCTTGTCTGGAGTGTAGTTGTGCCACGCTGACGGCTACATATATCTTTGAATGGTTTCGGTAACAATAATAAACAGCATTTCCCATTGACAGTTCATCTCCGGATTTCTAAAGGTTTGTATGACATTAAACGGGGTGTAGGGGTCGCGGGTGGGGTGGGGAGGTTTTTTGATGTATTTTAGTTGATTTCCCAGTTTGTTGTGTTTCTTGTCTTGAAAAGATAAATTGTTGTCTTTATTTGCCAGTTGATGAAGAGTCTTTCTCGAATTAGTATGTCGACAATGAAATCGCGGTTCTTTCCCAAAAGTTGTTTAGGTGATCAAGCAATCAGCACGAGACTCTGCAGGTTCCCGTGTAGGGTTTACTATTCATCTTACTATCTTTGATGGGGGACGTCAGTGTCCGGGTGTAAAGGCATTTATTTCATCAATTTACATCGTCGTCAAATGCATATCGTGGCCAGCTACAGTGTTCTGTGTTTCAGGCGTTTGGTGATTCTACTTTAATACATGACGAGAATTCGGGGTACTTCCGTGTTCTGTTTTCAGGATTTATCTTATCAATTCGTCACTGCAAGCTTCCGGGGTACCCTCAAGTGTTCTGTTGGTGAGTTGTTTCTTTCACTATATGTCATTCAGATACCGAGATAGAGTGTGAATCGTGTTATAGGAATGATACGGGGTTGGTGAAGACTCTGAGTTGAGAGTGTCGATATGCCCCCAGTGAGTGAGACTGGAGTGATGAAGAGACTTGGTTTTCAAAATTTTGGGATGAATTTTCAAACTCAGTTGGGACTGGGGGGGTTCAGTGGATTGAATTTCCATCGGAAACCTTGGAGAAATTTCCTCTTTGACACATGCTTTAAAATGGAGTGGGACACACCACAACCCACAACCGATACATTTAATACGATACGAAACTCACACATACTCCAGCAAACCAATCTGACCACACCATCTTATAATCTTAACCTAATTAACCCAATTGTTTGTTTACCGAATCGATTTTAATTGAATGAATTATTTTTGGTTTCTCTTCGGCGCTATTTTATCAATCTGTGGTTTGTTTTTCTTTGTAGGAAGTTCTTCACATCCTTCGTTGTTTTTTTGCGTCTTTGTCAGGTTGACGTGTGACATGTAATGTTGTTGTTTTCCATGTTCCTTATCTTTGTTATATTCATATTTTATTTTTCCAATTACTAGTGATCTTGGGGTGGTATTGAAACATCTGTAGTTGCGAGGAAAAACTCTCTCACTCGAGGGAAAAACTCAAGGACCTGTGATGGGGCTGTGTTGTGTGTGTGTGTTGAAACAGAAAAGGAGCATCGAGATTGCAGCCTCCAGGATGTTTTGTGGGTGTTAGTGTTACTTTATTGTGTTTTTGTGTTGCGTTTGTTTTTGTTACCATGAATGTGGGATATTGCTGTTTTTACTCTGGCAGTGGACGGGGTTCAAGATGTCCCTTTTGTGCAACCCCCATTTGATCGGACTACCCGATCCTGAGTGTTTTTTTTTATTATTTTATTATTATTGAATGGGTAGCGGGTTAAAATTATCCTGCTTAAACCTCATGTTTCAAATAACACTTCTGTTTCCATAACTTCTGTTCATAACATTCGATTTCAAATAACATTCCTGTTTCAAATAACACTTCTGTTTCAAATACACTTCCTGTTTCAAACTACAAAAACACATCTTATAAACAATCATTTAATATACCAGACATCATACTCATCCACACATTACTACACATAATCACCTTAACTATACATATAAATACTAATAAACTCCAACTTCATCTTCATCTCAAATAAACATTACAGAACACATATACACCCTATGTGGAGGCGTGATCGCTTTACGGAGGATGAGAGTCCGATGTCTTGGAGAAATATTATCATCATACTCGGCGTAGAGGCGGAACCCGGATTGCATTGAGGTAAACCCTGGGAGGCTCTGCCGATGGTCGAGACTCTCTATATACCGGTTTTATCTCCACAAATCATTACATAATCGTCTCCTTTTCAGACAGTGTACAATGGCTTATGTGCTTTCAACCTGTGTATAAGCGATAGGGGATGTGAAAGTTATCCGATCACTCACTATGTGGGATTATCATGGTTCGACATATCGGTATTCTTTCCCATGTTCTTGGACGGCACGGATTGTTTTTTTCATGTGATGATTGAGTTGGGAACAAAAAGCATTGAAAGATAGATCCCTTAATGTTGTCTTGTGAGGATTTGTTAATAATGTTATATGTGAGAGGTTGATGTACTACTGTTTTAGATTGATGTGAAGTTGTGAATCCTGTTTTTATGTGAGGATTTATGTATATGTTTTATTGTGAGGTTCTGTCTTACATGTTTCTATTGTGAGGTACTTCTTGTTTTCATGTGAGGTTAGTGTATACATGTTCATTGTCGTGATTACATGTATTCTGTTTCGTCTTGGGTTAATGTACTCATGTTTTATATTGTGAGGATTGTGTATAGTGTTCTCTGTTGAGGATTCATTATATTGTTTTGCTGTGAGGATTCGTGTACTATGTTTCTAAATTAAGGTGACTGTCTACAAGTTTTTATGTGAGGTTATGTATACCTGTTTTTATGTGAAGGATAGTGTTAATGTTTCGATTATTGAGATTATGTACGACTGGTCTTCTGTTTGAGGTATGTGGTACTGTTTTTCTTCTGTGAAGGATTATGGAGACTGTTTTCTGTATGTGAGGATTGAGATGGTTTTTTGTGAGTTCTGTAATACATGTTTCTCGATGTGAAGGCTGTCATGTAAGCTGTTTTTCATTTTGTGAGGATTATGTGATGTTTCCTCTGTACGGTTAATGTAGAAGGTTTCTCTGTGGTTACATGTAACATTGTTTTTCTGGTGAGTTATGTCGATGTTCTCATTTGTGGGGTATGTTAGCTGTTTCCTTATGTGGTTATGTTTTAAAAAAAAAATTTTTACCTATGTTTTCTTGTGAGGTTTTGTCAGCTGTTTCTCTGGTGGGTTACATGTCTACAGTTTTTTTGGGTTAATGACAGAATGTTTTTCTCGTGAAGGATTTGTATACTGTTCTATGTTGGGTTGTAGCATGTTTATATGTGAGGATTCTGTACGCTGTTTCTTATGTGAGGATTACTGTTAAGTTTCTTCATGTGAGATTCCAGAGGCCGCGGCGGGTAGGGAGGGTGTAAGACGATATAAATATATTTGTTCGATTGGCGCCATTTGACACAACGCAGGTCCCGAGTTCAGTTATTTTGTGTTGTGTTTTGTTGGTCCGTCCCTTGTAATGGTGAGTTAGTGTATGTGCCGTGGAGGTAGTTTTTTGTGGCCTTTTATCCACAACGCAACACCAAACACATCTCTTTCGTCTGCACATCGGCTTCTCACGGATCTGACCGAGCACGACGTGGGCGGGCTTCATCGCCTTGTCCGGAGCCGGCTCCAAAAGGCTGGAGTGTTCTTGCCCCGATGGCGAGGGTGGTCACGCGGCCCGCTTGGGAGCGAAGCCGGTAAAGAGAGTCTGCCAAGCGACAAGGGAAGCGCAAAAGCCGAGATACGCCCAGAAGGGGCGTGTTTTCGTACTGCCTCTCCATCCGGTGGCAACGGACCGACGGCGTCCATTGGAGGCGTGTTCAGAGAGCGGATTTCACCCCCCCCCCCCCCACCGTGGGAAGGGAGAAGGATCAGTGTGGAGAGGTTGTGACGGTACCCCCTGTTGTTCTAGCTGTTTAGGCGGTCTTGTTGGTTCGTCGGTTTTCGTTTGGTCTTCTCTCGGCAAGTTGGTGCGATCGCTGACCTGTGCGGGTTCGAGTCCCTGGTGGTTTTGGTTGGAGCCGCGCGGGCTGGTGGTCGAGCGTCCGCACTTCCCGCAAGATCCGGGATCCAGGGCAGGTTCGCCAAGCGCTAAGCGGCAGGTTTAACGGATCTGTCCCCCCCAGTGAACTATCTCTCGTTGAGGAGCGAATAGACCGGTTGGGGTCATTTCTTTTTGGATGGTGTTGTGTGGTTGTTTGTGTTCTGTTTGGGGGGGGGGGCAGGTCGCTTTTAAAAAAGTTTTAGACCCGTTTATGTTTGCTTCATGGTAATTTGATTTATTTCGGTGTACTTGCTTTGTTCCCTTCTTATAATACCCGTGTTAATGTCCAGTCGTTGCTGTGTTTTTTATTGCAGTCGGTGCGGGCTTGAGAATGGTGAGGCCGTTTTGTGCGAATTGTTCTTGGTCGGCGGTTTGGTAATCCTCGGTTACGCGGATCTGAGTCCGGGGTACAGTATCGGTTGGCCAAAGAGGCCGAGGGTGTGGCTGCCAGTGTCGGTAGGTACTTAGGTAAATTGGAATTGCGTCCTACCCCCCGCGTCGAATATTGGCATCGTCCCCAGGGACGTGACTTCGGAGTTATTGAAGGTTCGACTTCAATTCCCCCGGGTTCGGGTTGGGGCGCCATGCTATCTTGGGTCCCCCGAACGGACCACCAATTGACTGAGATTCGGCTCACTGACTAGGACTTTGGGTTCCCTTTGCGATTTCCTGCGTAATTATTCCGATTTGAATCCGATGATGCTCGAATGAATGGCGTGTTAGAACGGAACACGTTTGTATCGTTTGATCTGCTTGTCGCCATCAGCTGTCTGGTTCAAGCTGGGCCTTGTGGTGCTTTTTGTGGCCTCTCGATCAACTAAATGGTCTAAAAGTAAATGGCACTGTGTCCAGTTATTCCAAATAAATGCTTGGCGTCAATATGGGTTGGTCTCCCTTTGTGTTTTAGGCTCCTCTTCTGGGAAGGCTTCATCAGTTGTTGGAGACATTGCTGCAGGGATTTTTGCGTTCCATCAGACAAGGCTTCGTTGAGGTGGCTTGATGTTGGGCGTTCCCGTCTGGCTCGGCAGGGGCTTTTCCTTCTTCCAAACGTGGTTGTGGTTGAGTCAGGGCTCTGTTCGGGCAGTAGTTCCCACCACGATTTGAACTGTTTGTGTGGACTCGCTTGTGCTATTGGGGGCTGTTCTGAAACAGGAAGGCTTTCTCTGGAGCAAGATCGTTAGAATGTCTAGTGCTTAACCTTCGGAGTTATAGCACAGGATGTTCGAAGCTTAGGAACGGCAGGGAAAGGTTGGGGGCCTTGCCGTGCAAAGTTGGCGGGGGGGAGGTGAGGGAGGACAGTTCTCTATCCATGAGTCTTCCGGATCCTGGCGTGGAATGTTTTGGATTTACCTTGATAAATATTGTGTGCCGTTTGGGTCTTCGCCAGTCGTGGATGATTTTCGGTTTTTTTACCGATTAGGTTACTGGGCGTTGGTGGTGGGTTTGTTTGACTTTCTGTAAAAAAATGCGTTGGTGAATTTCTCCGGGACGAGAAGACACTTTAGACTTTAAAAAAAAATGAAGCACATTGAGATGACCGCGATGGTGGTCAAATGGATGCAAACACAAACCGGGCGTGTTAATAGCAGAGATCAGGTATGTGTTCGGCTTACACAGAAACAAGATGCGGCCTATATATCGTTGTTATTGTGGGTAGTTGTAAGGGAGATGTGGTGTGTCAGGGCGTGTGGGTGTTGTCAGGGATGTGGGTGTTGTCAAGGGGAGATGTTGGTGTGTTAGGGACGTGGGTGTGTAAGATCGATGTGGGTGTGTCAAGGACGTGGGGTTGTGTCAAGGGACAGTGTGGGTGTTGTTTCAGGGAACAATGTGGGTGTTGTCAGGGACAGATGTGGGTTGATGTCAAGGGCGATGTGGGGTTGTCAAGGGCGATGTGGGTGATGGTCAAGGGACAGATTGGGTTGTAAGGACAGATGTGTTGTTGTCAGGACAGATGTGGTTGTTCAGGGAGTGTGGGCGCGGTCCGAGCTCGTCTGATCATGGTGACATTCCAATTGCATTTCCCACCAAGAGCAACAACGCAAGTCACAGGTAAACATTTTTCATAATCTGGCTTCAACGTTATTGTCTGTCCACGTGACCGGCAGCGACTTTCTTTGTTTGGCTGAGGAGTGGCTGGTTGTTTTTTGTCTCTGGTCATCGCCTGTATATTTGAAGTTTTCCAGTTGTTCAACCGTTTCAGAGTGGATCGGGGCGTGCTCGATGAGCTGGATGGTATCTCACGTGTTTGGATTTATTGGTTGTTTTTTAAGGTGGAAGTGTTTTAGTGGTAAAGGTGCCAAGTCCTTTCGCAGGAGCGAGAGTAATTAACCAGATCAAGTAAAGGAGGGTGGAGATTCATCAAGCTGAACGTGATTGGAATGAGGACTTTCTTTGAATTGGGATGAAAAAGTTTAATGGAGGTTCGTGGGGGTGGGAGTTGTGTGAGGGGGGGTGTGTGGGTTGAGGTGGGTCTGTGGAGGGGTGTAGGGTTGTAGTGGGTCTGGGTTGTGGGGTTGGGGGTCTGGGGGGGTGTGTTGAGGGGTTTGGATGCTTCTCGTGGGAGGGGTGTGTGGGGGGTGTGGTGGGGTCTGGGAAGGGTTTGTGTGGTGGTGGGTTGTGGGAGGGGTGTGTGGGGGGGATGGTGGGTGGGAGGGTTGTGGTGGGTTATGGTGGTCGTCGGGAGGGGTGGTGGGGGTTAGCTGGGTCTGGGAGGGGTGTGTGGGACGGGTTGGGATGTGGCTGGGATGGTGTGTGGTGATGGGGTCTGGGAGGGTTGTGGGGTATATGGTGGGTGATGTGGGGGTTGTTGTGTTATTTTTCACCTTGAACCTCGTGAGTGATTGTTGTGTAGAATTCTTGCTGGTTGTTGTGGAATTCTTATTTAACATTGCGGCTCGTCGAGACGATTGGTTTATGTATCCGTAACTTCCCAATGAACAAACAGAACACCATTCGTTGCAATTTATTATTCTATTTTACTTATCTTATCTTTTTAGTTAACATTTGAACCACACCCGATTATTAGCTTTCCACAGCTAGTTATTACATCAGAGAGTTTTTTATTATTGGTACTTGGTCCAGTCAGGGTACAGCACTGAATTGCATACTTCGCCTCAAACAATTTTAATTTCAAGGTTATTTACTTTCGTGTGTGGTGGAGTGGTGGGGGCTGCAATTCAATGCATTGACGTGTCTTCTAGGTGAGAAGCCACGAGACTTTCAAGGCAAAGGTTCCTGTTATCGCAAGGTCACACCGTCCAGAACAGAATTTTATTCACATTTTAGGGAAAAGATCTTGGCTAAAAAAGGGCAGCAATTGACTTGCAGACATAATAATTTAAATTTCTAAAACCATTCGTTACAAATTTAGATACCATAATATTTTCCCCACAGGGTGATTGTGGTCTGGGGGAGGGTTTGTGGGGTGATGGTGGGTTGGGGAGTGGTGGGGCGGGGTGTGGGTGGGTGATGGTGTGTCTGGGGCGGGTGTGGGGTGGTGATGGTGGTCTGTGGTGGGGGTGGCGGTGATGGTGGGTCTGGGGTAGGGTGTGTGGGGTTTAGTGGGCGTGTGGGGGGACCTGTGTGGTTGTAGGTGGTTACCAACTTTTCCCCGTCGTAGAAAACTCAGCCCAGACGAGTTCTTTCCCGTTCGTGAGGTTCGAAGTTTGTGTGCGGGGTGGGACGCATTCCGGATAAACGTCCTCCGAAATCCAATCCAGTCCGGTTGTTCTCGTGTTGACCTCGCCCGCTGTTTGTTGGCACCAATGGATTCCTTCGTCATCACTCGTTCAGCCCATTTGGGACAGCCTCCTCCTCCCATCTCCTCCGTTATCGTTCCTTTCGTATCCTCCTCACCACTCTCCTCCCTCTCTCTCCCCCTTCTACTTTGTCGCTGCCTCTCCGATTCTCCTTCGTTCGCATCCTCTCTCATCCGTCTACCGTGTGTAATATTGTCTGATTTTTTGGCCTTGATTCGTGTATTTTTTCAGAGAGTAAGCGACGGGAATCTTGGTTGTTAGAACCGATAGTTTAAGCGAGAGGTGCTTGTTGAAAGCCCCGGGGTAGTAAAAGTTAAATGGATAGGGTAGATTAGGAAGTGAACCCCTCCGCACCATCCATCCCTTCGCTCTTGTTGTGGGCCGCTGGACCCACTTTGGGTTAGATCGCTGA
>CM068959.1:13193217-13216274 GCA_035128595.1 Eptatretus atami | reverse complement strand
CCTTCAAGATTGATCTCCTATATTTACAGTCTGGGAAATTGGAAATTGGCCAACATCATAGCATTGCATAAGAAGATGCAAAAATGGTTCCCTTTAACTACAGCCCACTGTAGTTGAGGGGATCCCATTGGAAGTTTACTTCCATTCAGAAAGGTAATGGAATCCCGAATCACAGTTGACATAAAATCATTCCTTTTCTCCAACAGTCTCATCTCAGATCATCAATTCAGATTCAGACCTACTCGCTCTACCATGGACATGCTGCTTCTACTCTCGCAACAATGTATGGAGGCCCTCAACATCAGACATGAGATCAGGGCCGTCTCTGGACATATCTCGAGCTTTCAAAACAGTCTGGCATCCTGCCTTGCTCTCCAAACTGTCTGCCCATAATGCCAACTCCACTCTTGGATTACTGACTTCCTCCCCTCTCGTAGTCAACGTGTGGCTCTCAACGGAACCCTTTCATCTCCTCTCCCTGTCAAAGCTGGAGTACCACAAGGCGGTGTTCTCGGCCCCGTTTATTTTCTAATCTTGGTCCTTTTGTTATGTTGTGTCCTGATTTGTTCTGTCATCGCTCTTCCACGAGGCCAGACCATGTTTATAAAAACAAATAAATAAATGCACCAACAATCGCAGCATTTTTCAGGAATATTTCCCCTGCGAATAGCGGGATCCGACAGCATTTTCAAATAATGTCAAGTTTGTGAATCGTGACATCCAGAACATATCCCTTCCAGATTTACTTCACTGTTCTAACTGTACCACATTGTGATCAAAATTAAGTAATGTCTCGTGTTATTTACCCATTTGATGATTAAATTATGATTTTCATTCATTCATTCCATCCATCCATTTATTTATTTACTAGCTTGTGCCTGGGATAATTATATTATTTATTGGAGAAGGAAAATGTGAAATTGCTCCTCCCTCTCTCTCCTCCCTCTCTCCTCCCCGCCCAAACAGGAGCAACACGTGACATTGGCTCTACGCTGACCCGCATGTGTCTAAGGCACAAGACCATTGAGAGCAAGCTTCGTCAGTTGTCAGGGTAACGGTGTGCATGTGTCTCTTCCATGGCTGTATCTATTTAACCTTCAGCATTTAGCCTGGTTTGCAGCTCTTAAGCTTGCAAGTGTTACTTTAGCATTAAGCACAGGTTGAACTTGCCATGAATTCCAACCTTTTCCTGCATCGATCTGTATTTTGATGTATTATTGACTTTGATGTACAAAAAGCCACAATCCTTTATTTTGATTGGTTAGATTCCTTTGGAGGTTTGATGTGACACTTTCATCATGTGCAAATATCGCAAAACTGCAATCGGCGAAATCGACAAAAGCACAGCAGCCAAAAGATCTTTGATGGGGCGGATAATGCTCAGGTTCTATTTTCTGGCCATGCGGTGGCCTTGAGCTCGGCCAGAGCAACACTCGTGCATCAAGTATCAATATAAACCTCAAGGAGGGAAGTGTGGAGACTATGGAGCGGGAGAACGATAGCACGGGGGTAGATTTCACTGATGCAATTGTCTGGAAAGGTCCGTTACACCCATAATGCCATTCTTAGACCCATCTTTCCCATGTTTTAAGGGTAAATCGAGGTTTGGTGCACATGCTTTGCATTTTCTCCAGATAGTGGTCATCCTGTATTTTGAAATGTTAGGCCTTTTAAGCCTCTCTTTTTTCGGGCAAATCTTGATTTAGTTGTATCACTCAGTAGTTTTACTACGTTTTTGATGATCTCTTCACATTTTTAACTAGAACGGTGCTCGGCGGAGCGCATACCTCCCAGGCTGAACAGTTTACATTTTGTAACCCACTGATGGGCCAGATCTGCGTCGTCCTGGGATAAATCTCTTTGTACCATTCTGCCGTACATTGTTCAACGGAGCTGGTGTTGGATTAAATGGGTCTCATTAATCGTAGCTGTTAATTGATAGAGGATTTTCAACGCTTGTGGAAGTTGCTGTCTGTTGAATGAAGCACATCGAGGTCCAAGTTGTGCTGCACTGACCGATCGGCTCGGTCGTCCATCTTGCGGACGGTCAATTTCTGAGGGTACGTCCGCTGATATGTATTTGGCGCCAGAGTGGGGCTAAAGTCGTGTTTTAATTTCCACTTCGGATTTGAGGTGATATTGTATTGTTTGAAGTCTGGCTGAGCAGGATAGCGCTGGCTGTTTCAGCTGGTGAGTAAGCTACTGGCCGCTGGCGAATCTTGCTGATGCATGGTAGATCGTTCAACGAGATCGGCATTAAGGGGTCATGTACTGAGTTTCACTCTGTTGTATTATTAGCTTGGTTTTCTTTAACCGTTGGTCTGAAGCTGTTGGAATTCTCACCTTGCCTTTTCCAGGGCTTTGTTAGACAGCCTCATCAATCCTCTGCAGGAGCATTTGGAGGATTGGAAGAGGACCAGTGGACAGCTCGACAAAGAGCACAACAAAGGTAGGTTTTGACTTGGTACTCTGAGCGTCATTTGTCTTTCAAGTCGAGCTCGTATTGAAATATTTGTACTTTAATCTGCATTTGGTTTGCAGAAAACCAATGGCCAAAGTGGCATGTACTTGAACTTTTGACTGCAATGATTTCCACTTTAATTTGCTTGCGAACTTGAATGTTGCGGCCTGTTTGCTCGTCATAGACATGTGGTAATTACAAGGAAGTGAGGAATGTTTAGCGATGGAGTTGCGTGTATGGGAGTCGCGTAGCACAATGTACACGATGGGTGTGGCCCCCAGGAACACGGAATGGTAATGCGCCAAATTGGAGTGAGTGCGAACGACCACATGATTCTCCCATCCATTTCTCACCCCACGTTTGCTGCTACCTGACGCATCACTCTCTGGTAGAACGGGATGAACGTGCTCGCACGAATATTAACGATGACAATTATAAAATAATATTCTGCAACCGTTCTATGTAATACGTTTTTCTCATGGAAATGTGAGGCACAAGTCAAATGGGCCTCAAATACAGGTGGAGAACATGCCCTTTTCAGTTATATAAATACCTCTCCCACTATGGCCACAGGTCTGTGAACAATGGAATGTCGAGCAACGGTGGAAGAAAAGCAATGGAAGAAAGCTTCCAGGGAAGGTGGGGTAATCTGGGATATGTGGAAGCATTTTCGAGGAGTTGTTCCGCGCAGGCGATAGTGGCATTGGGTCATGGTCTGAAACTACTTGCTCGGTGGGAAGACAGACGCACCACGCCTCCCATGGTGCCCCCCTCCCTCCCCACAGGCCCAGTTGCTCTCACTTTCCATCCAGCAGAACTCGCTCTGAACTGCACCCTGCTCCTCTCAAACCGCATTCTACTGAGCCCTTGCTGAACCCACTCGTATTTACATCTGACTTCACCGCACTGATCTTTCTTTTCAAATAGACGTTTGATTATATGTACGTTCCGACATCCATCTTCATGATAAAGCCTCAACTCGTGCACAGGAGCATGATGTACTCCATGTTTCTGCCATAGTCTTTACGTGGTTCAGTATTTACGTGACTTTGCTTCTGCATTAAAAAATGCATTTGAAACTATTACATATGCGACTACTGCAATGGCCACCGCTTCATCGATAATTCTTCATGCCATTGATGATTAAAAAACTGCCAGTACCACCAAGTTATGCACAATTGCCAGAAAAGCTTACGACTAGCTAGGATTCCAGCAAGACGTGCTATCACCGGCCAATTTAAACGCAAGCATCTTATTGGCTGAAAACTCATCTTCTTCATGCATCGATTTTCTTGGTGTGCTGCCACCAAGAAAGGCTGACAACAGCTTCTTCTGTATGCAGTGTATGGTTGTAGGTAGCATTGTTTGCTGTGGGCACGTCTGTGCTGTTAATGCAGTGCCCCTTGGTTAGAGCAGGAACTTTTCATTTGTTCAGGGTGTCGGAGATGACTCGTCTACTCTTTGTGAAGGACATCGTGGGATTTTCAACATGCACCAACTATTGCCGGTAGACGGGACATTCAGTTTAACATCCATCTGATAGACTGCACACATACTGATGGATGTTTTGCCCAGCCTGCGAAACACCAAGATGGCAGTTTGGAGCTTGGTCGACATTTGAACCAAGGCTAGAACCAAGCTCAGAGGCGAGTGTGTGTTCTTCTCGGCTATACTGCCTGCCCAGGCCTGCAGGATTGACCTTCCATTGTCCTATTGATGAGGCTTTTGTTGGCATGCTTCAAGATCTACAATATTGACATCTAGCTCACCATATTGCTCCTATTGCTACTCCATTCTCAGCTTAGCGAAGCAAATGAACCTTACAAGGATCGATGGAAAATTGTTTTGTGCCTCAGTACCCTCAACACCACTGGGAAAGGGATATGTAGCACATTTAAAATAGTAAAAAACAAAAATAACTTTCCAAATATCAGGATCGACATTGGAAACCAAAAATGCCACCCTGCCCTCTTAAAATGAGGGACGATGTTGCAAATACAACGTGAAAGCATATCAATGTTTGTGATTTGTGAATATTAAAGTTTGTCACCCATAACTGACCATTTGGCTGACTTGGGATCCTAGGGTCCTGAGTTTGAGCCCCGTCGGTCGCTGAATTAACACCAGGTGGGGTTGACTCAGCCTCCCATCCTTCCTAGGTCGGCGAAATGAGTACCAGTGTACTGGTAATAGGGGCACTGCATCAGCGGCATGGCCACATCCGTAACCAATGATGCAAGTAGCAGCTTCAAGGCTGCGCACGAGTGTGTGTGTGTGTAACTGACCATTTCACACCATGTAAACACAGATCTCAGCTTGCTCCACTCCTCTTGTGTGTAACAATAAATACATGGCCCTTGTAATGCTCAAAAGTAAAATATTTACAAGGATGAAGGAGATCGAGCTGGATCCATACTGCCATTGTCTTGACAGAGTCTGGCTTTCCTGTCTGCCACAGCATTGTTACAAAGGAGTCGTGATGGATTCTCTTTTGATGCCTTGAATCCAGGTGTACATGTCTCATGTTGTGCCAGGACCCTATCATTTGGCATCCTTCAAAACGGCCCATTCTCATTCTCGTTGTAAAACCGACCCACGTACGTGGATACCAGCTTGGTAAACTCTCTTCTTTAAAAGGCTTCAGTGCAAATACTTGCTCAGACTCCTCTGCCCCTTTAACTCAACCACCTCCCCTGCAGTGCAGTAAGATTAAGGCCGTGACTAATCTTGAAACGGATTGGCCACCCTGGGCTTCTAAGACATTGAAAATGTGTTTCTCCAAGCAAGAGGAAGAACCCAGGAGTCCTTTACATGAATAGCACTTTATTCTGCATTTTAAAGCGACCAACTTCCTTCTGTATGAGTGATGGCGTTAATCTCCTTGATTGACCAAGCCTTCCTGGTACCCTTCTTGTCTGTTAAACATATTGTTGAAATGCAGTATGGGAAATGGCACAAATGAATGCAGATGCTGCAAATCTGAATTTTTGTTCAAAGCAAAGACTAAAGGATAAATAAAGCTGTCTGTTCAGAGCATTCCTGGATATTCCACTTGATAGCACGACTTCCCTTACAAGGAACTTCAACACAGGAGGAGGCCATTTGGGCCCATAAATCCTATGCAATGGTTGCCAACTTATGAGTGTTTGTGCTCCATCCTTGAATGCCGAGTAAGGAAGCAGTGTGCACCATTTTCTGGTTTTTTTATATTTTTTTATTGGCACGATTCAGCTGGAGTCTGATTCAAACCACAGAGCTGGGGTCAGGTTCAACCCGCCGACCTCGTGCACGCTCTAACCATTAAGCCGAGTCCGGTGCCACTTCATAGTGGCTCGTATTGTGTGCACATGGCTGATGATGCTGTCATCCCGGGTTAAAATCCCATACTCGACACCACGTTGATTTGTTTTTCGTCTCTGAAGTGACTTTTTCTTTCAGAATGCTCTTTCTTTTGATTATGTGCAGGAACAGCACTACCATCCTTTATAACCAACCCTTCCAGATTATATTCTTCATTGTAGCATGAGGAAGTACTGTTGTGGGCCGGGGGTCGTTTGGCGAGGAGTGACCGCTAGGTGGAGCAGTAGGGTCGTCTCTACCGAACACCCGGAATTGCAAGGTCGTAACCCTTGGATAACTCCAAAGGTCACGGGTCCCTTAGCGGACCGTGGTCACCAATATTTTGACGGCGTGGAGTAGGGTTAATTGCCTAATTTCAATATACCTAAGTACCCACGTCGTCTAACTACCAGGGAAAACCACACCCTCGACGGACTTCAGGCGGAGCGGGCCGTTTACCGAGCCCGATCCGGGTGTAAACCGAGCGGGGATTACCAAGATCCGTCGGTCCAAATGAACAATTTACGGCACGAGTGGCCTTACTACTACTCAAGCCCGCACCTGCTGGGTCAATGGTAGAAATGACAGGCAACAAACTGGAACATTTAACAGATATTAATTTACAATAATAAGACACAGTGCAGACTTAATCACGAATATCAGGAGGGCAATGTACAGTGAGCAAAAGCACTTAACTCTACTTAAAGACGGGCCACACACGACACAGCCACCCAAAAAGAAATGGACCCCGTGGGTCTTCATTCGGCCCCTCAGCCCAGGAGGGAAAGGCGAGCTGGGGACCAGGGTCCTGTCGGTATCTGGCCGCCTCGTGCGGTTAGGCCCGCGACTGCACGTGTGGGACCCGTGGTCCGTGGGAGCTTGAATGGCGAGCAGCCGAGACTCCAGACTCGGCGACGAGGATACGGCGCCCAACGTGGGGCGAAACAGGAGCAATGGCGACAAGCCCAGACACGAACCCTTCTCACTCGACCGACCACGCGACCACCAAGACCAAGACCGCTTGAACCACGACCAAGACCAAGCCACACAGACCGACTGCTCACCACCCGACTTATTCCTGGGCATTCTGGCTTCTCATTGGCTGGAACACGCGTGCGATGCTCGCCCTTCGCTCATTGGGCAGAGGAAACACTCCATGCCCTTTTTTTGGAGCGGGGCTCCGATCTGAGGCGATGGAAGCTCCGCCCACGTCTGTGCTCGGCACGCATGCTCGTGAGGAAGGCCGATGGTGGCAGGAGCGAAGGGGGATGTTGTTGTTAATTCTAACTAAAAAATAACTCGCAGCGCACATACACTTAATCACCCATTAAACATAGGGACGGGACCCTAACTATAAACATGTACTTAACGAAATAACTGAACTGCGGGGGCTGCTGACTGTCTGTGTGCAAGAGGCTTCCAAATCCGTAACAGTACAAGGGGAGGAAAGGCTGAATTGAGAACCAGTGGTCTCCTACTATTTTGATGGAGTGAGAACAGGCAGGACAGTGCTTTGGATCTTTGACTATTGCTACTATTTTAATGGCCCCAATTATTCTGCCCTTTTTGAGTGGGTGGGTGGGGGGGGGGGGCGCTTGTGTCCCAAGCCGTTCACGAACGGGCTGGCCAAGCCTGACATTTGACTGAAGATGGGAGGAATTAGTAATTTCTTCAGGGTCTCGGCAATAGCTCTCCAACGCTTTGTGAGGAACACCATGGGATCTTTAACATCCACCAACTAATGCTAGCATACGGGAAAACCGGCTTAACGTTCTACCGATGACCGCGCACACATCGATGCCTCACCTTGCATGCAAAACATCAGTGTTGGTTTATATCTGGGTCGAAATTCGAATCCTGGATAGACTCTCAAAGGTCAGTACACATACCTCTCACCTGTAAATATGCAATTTATTATCCTCCTCCCTCCCCCCCACCCCCCGGCTTTCTCTGCACATGTCCTGAAGCTCTAACATTGATATAGGCAGCTTTTTTTTGTACAAGTCTACCTAAAAGGAGCTCCATATATTGATATTGATGTTTACATCATTCCAAAGAGGAACATCCCATGATATGACGACTACTTGTGTTGTCACAGAATACAAACGAGCCCGACATGAGATAAAGAGGAGATCCTTGGAAAGCCACAAACTGCAAAAGAAAATCAGGAAAGGTAGGCGACTCGCCCTGGGTCACTCCGAGTTTGTTTAAACCCTATCTTTACAGCATGTCACGTTCCAGAGTGAGATTTGTCTTAAAAAGTCGATAATTGGGTGTGAAATTTGATCCGGCCGGCTCCTGAGAGGAGATGCCGAGGTCGATGACAGCACCTCACGCGGCCACAGTTTGCAGAATCTTTGCTCGTTTTAAGGATGTACCAGGTGTCTTGTGCATTTTTATACATTTGTTGGGTTATTCAGATGCTTGTTTGCAACAGGCAAGGGGGAGGCGCAACCCCAGCTGGACTCTGCCCTGGCTGAGGTGGGTGAGTTGTGTGCTGTGCTGTTGGACACTGAGAAGCAGGCGGCGCGTCGTGCTCTCACTGAGGAACGCGGTCGTTTCTGCTCCTTCGTCTGCATGTTACAACCTGTTGTGGTTTGTGCCACAAACCGCGCACCCTTGCGTCACCTTCTTTTGCATTTGTTTATCACCCTGATTCTGGGAAATTATCAAAACCTCGGTTTATTCCACATGGATGGTTACAAGGGTAATGAATGTCAAAGCTTAGCACAGTACAGCTCTATGTCTGTGCTTAAATGCCTTTTATGGAGGTGGTAGCATTCTGAACGTGACGTGCGTCATGTATAATTGCATGCTTGCGCGCACCCCGTGTCGTGACGTGTCGTGTGTGTGCGCCCAGCGACCCATCGGTCCGTAACTGGAGTGTTTGAGAAATGCACACACGTATAAAACCTGGAGTGAGGAAACGTGATCTTTATCTCGATTGGTTGAGCATGTCATTTGTCACAAACTGCCCCGAGCCTCGTGGATAATCAATCTCTCGTAATGTCAAACTGTTCTCACATGGACAGTGGGAAACATTGAGCTTAGTGGGTCTTCAAGGCCCGAATCCTCAGCCATGGTGGACTTCGTTCTGCATCGTTTGTATAGTTTGTATATTCACCAATCCACAGGTTTTTTTTGTTTGTTTTTTTTGCAGCATCTTTCACAAAAATATTTTTTAAAATTTAACCACGGTATCAAGCTGTCATATGCACAAACATGGGACATTGGACAACACCAGACTTTACTTCAGACAAACACAGCCGGTGGCCTTGGGGGAAGTAATGTAACATCCCGGAGCAATCCGACTGCCGGCAACACCATCTCTTGGACGACTTTTTCTCTCCGCAGTCAGCAGGGCAATAACGGGGCAATCTCCTTCCCTCCTCCTCCTCCTCCCCCTCCCCCTTCCTCCCTCCCTCCTCCCCCCCCTTCCCAACCATACCAATCAGGGTTTATCAATTCCCTATCTTCCAAATGCTTAGCATCAGGCAAGGAAGCAACACTAACAATTTTTAGTCTTTGGCATGACTTTGCCAGGGTCGGAATCGAACCGCCAAACAAACCAGGCTCCAAGTAGAGGCTCTAACTGCAATGTCACTGAGTGTGGTCCTTTCAGCAGCTTTTTGAGATGCCAACAATTGCAATTTACTTGTAGGATGCCAGTTTTTATCCCCCGCCGCATGGCGGAAGGGGGATAAATGTTGTTCGAGTTACATTAAAGCTATGATTCAGCAGTTTATCCTCCTCAATACTCTGCCTCAACCATTTGACCATAGCAAGTGCTCACGACATTGCCTTGACAATTTTATCACGATCCCATGAGATGCACACAGCCGGAAAGCATTGATATCGCTTTGCAGTCAGTTAGACGAATAAACCGAAATGATCCATTCCTTCAAGCATCAATGGTTTCTCGTGCCACGAATCTCGTTTCGCCCGTTTCTTGGCTGCGGCATTCTCGTTGTCATTCCATCTCTTCTAGCACTTGTTTCGGCCGGGTTCGAAATTCCCGGCAGTCTCGTGGCCAGCGTGGTAAATATCGCACCATTCCGGCGACTTTCGATTCGTAGTATCCAATCTTTCTCGGGGTTTATTTATTTGTTTTACCACTATAATTTGTTTGCATGCTTACTAGCTTATTGCTCATCCTACACGGGCACACTCGCACATTTTTATTTTTATTTTTTAGAAGCAAGTTCTTGTAGTATATTGCTCTGGAAAAACAAGTAGAGGAGGTGTGGGTGTGTGAGTGACAATACAGCACTTTAAGCATATATATATATATATATATATATATATATATATATGTGTGTGTGTGTGTCGGCTGCTGCTTCTCTTTTTGCGTAATATTTGAGGAATGAAGCTCCTCTCCGTGGGTCGTGGTCAATCGCCTTGTAAAGATTTCTCTCCTGTTGTCTGGCATGTCTGCCCTCCTTCATTCCTCTGTTTTCACTTGTCTCCCCACCTCTGGACCAACCTACCTTCCTATCTAGCTGTCGTACCTCCAAGCTTTCAAACTGCACATTATCAAATCTCAACGTCTTTTTGTGTTGCTTTTAACTCTGCATGACCCTTCTTCGTCAGTCTTTGTGATTTCGTTTGTGATTCCTTTGCTAACTTCCACAACCCTTCGGTGTTTCCACTCGATCACATGTTTGTCCAAATGCATTTTGAATGACCAAATCGTCAACTGGCATTCACGTGGAGACAAAGTACAAACTTTGATAACCTGAACAAATTTGACATACCATGAGGGTATGCTCATCGCTGACAGAGTTGTCTTGTCAGACACATAATGTGTACATGTAGATGTATGTGCGACATCTGTAAGCAAAACATTGTATGCAAACTGCTCGACTTCATATTGTTCATGAAGTTTCTCCAACATAATCTAGGAAAACTTGCAAAATTGCTTGAGGGTACACTGCTTCTTCTTTCTTATGCAGCATACTGCTGTGGGTAGCTTGACTCGCTGTGCAGCTGCAGTGCCCCCTATACGTTATGGCAGGAATTGTTTACTTGTTCAGGGTGTCGATGATAACTCGTGGACTCCGCAAATGACAACGTGGGATCGTTAACGTCCACCGACGAATGCCGGTCGATGGGTCACTCGGTATAATGTCCATCTGAGGGACTGCACAAATATTGATTAATCTGGGCAAGCGCTGTCCAACTTTTACCCATTTTATTTCATGCAGAGCATGTTTTGGTTTTTGACACTTGGGTCAAAGCTTAGTGGTGTGTGCTCTCCTGCCAAGGGTGGGGGAGCTTCCATGATGTGCACACTCAGTTTTTTTTTTACTGGCAGAATGAGGAAGTGGCCATGCTTGAAGAGGTCACACACCTGCAGATTCTTTTGGAGGATTTGAGAAAATTGACCATGGATCCTCACTGCCTGCCACCTTCCAGCGAGCAGGTACCACCATCACCACTCATCATAACTTAACTTGGTAACTGGACTCAATTTCTTGCACTACGATTTATTTATTTTAAAATGTGTAACTGATATTGTCTGAAGATGTTTGCTGGCTAGCCATCCATTGAGTATAAATTGGGAGAAATTTGTTTGGGGGTTCTTAGTTAAGATCAGGTCGATTGCAATGCTCCATCAACCAAAATGTTTTGCTCTTGGCTTCTCTTTTCGTCAAATAGAACAACCTTTCCACAATAACTCGACATCGCTGTGTTTTAAGCATGCTTATATGGACGGACCCGACATGCCCATTCTATGCAGGTATTAGCTGATATGAAAGGGTCCGACTTCACCTGGACTTACCAAACACCACCTTCGTCTCCCAGCAGCAACAGCTCTCGCAAGTCGAGCATGTGCAGGTGAGTCTGTTTGGGTGTAGCAGGTGGTGGTGGTGTTACCCCTGCTACCAAAGGTCGGCAGAGGTTATGTTTTCACCCCTGTTTGTTTGTCTGAGAACAGGATATCTCAAAGTTGTGGACAGATTATGGCAAAACTTGGTGGATGAGCTGGTTAGGTGACAGAAACAGGCTGATTACATTTTGGTTCAGGTCGGGATCCAGATCAGATCTATCGGTTGGATACCAAACATAAACTGTTCAGCCTGGCGGAGGTATGCGCTCCACTGCCTGCCATTCTACTTCTTCTTGTTGTTGCCTCTCTTCACCCCTGTCTGTCAGCAGGATATAACTCAAAAGGTTATGGATTGATTTGGACGAAACTTGTTGGACAGGTTGGGTATGTGTCAAGGACGAAGTGATTAGATTTTCGTGAAGATTCAGATCTGCGACTTCTTCTTTTAAAAAAAAATTGATATCAAAATGATTCTTCACAATTGCGAGATGAGCCAAAAAAATGATATACAGTACAGTATAGCACGATATCTCAGTTATGAACAGATTTGGCCAAAACTTTGTGGATGAGCTGGGTAGGTGACGAGAACAAGCCGATTAGATCGTATCTTAGTTAAGGTCCAGATGCAGATCTGGCCTCTCAGTGGGATACAAAACGTAAACTGTTTTTGCCTGGTGGAGGTATCCACTCTACTGAGTGCCGTTGTTGTTGTTGTTGTTGTAATTATATGAGAGAAATGTGTGCACGATTTCCTCTATCGAGATGATTTGTATATTATTGTATATTTATTTATTATTGCCTTGCCACCCCAGCTCGACGAGTTTCCAAAGCAGCGATTCACAATCGAGTGGTTCTGCAGTGCAGGGTTGCCATTTGCGTCCACGCGGCTTTCCCTGTCCACCACCTCCACCACCGCACACGCGGCTCTCCTCCGTCTCCTCACATGATTCTGGCTTTCTGTCACAGGATGTCGCTTGCTCAAAGCCGCCATCACCTCTGCCTTGTGATAGTTCAATCACCGTACGTTTTGTCTGTGGACCTCTTTTAATAGCTGTGTGTGGCAAGGAACTTGGGAATTTATCCCATGCCATAGGATTATGACATGGATAAAGGGAATCAAAGGAGAAGTATTAAAATATATATATATATAGTACACACAAAAAAAATAGTGTCGAAGTACTTGTGCTCAGGGTTGGTTCCACAGCCTCTTATCTCCCGTCATGGTCTTATTTAATTTGCTCTGCCACCTTACTGATTTTTATTTGATTTTATTTGTGACTTTTGAGCTTTTGTTTCCCAGTTATATTATAATTTAGTTTTTTATTTCATTTCTCCCCTTCCCACTCCATGCTTTCCATCCCAAAACACTCCACTTCACCTGGTCATCGATCTTCTGTCCCACGTGTCTACCCTATTTCCACGCACCTACTCCTTTCCCTACACGTGGCTTGTTTTCCCTGTGGCATGTATGCCATCATCCCTTTTCTGTGACATAGCCCTGGGTGTGCTGTGAGGGCTGCATTCCACCAAAAGCTCATTTCCCGAGCCGGACTTCTAGCCTCTCCCTTGCACGGGAATTGCGCCCCTTCTGTCCATCTGTGGTCACTGGGTTCCTCCCCTCAAACTCCATTCCTACTTGGAAGGTTTGTTTTGTTTTATTTTTTTTATTTCCATTTTCTATAATCATCATTATCATCATCATCATCATCATCATCATCTCTCCCATGACCTCAAAGATCATTGGGGTGCCATGCTGGGGCTTCAGCAAGCGAATTGACCCATCTCTCTGGGCCAGGTTGTGGCAGAAATTTGGCCAGGATGCTGGCGATAACTTGCAGCCTCTTCATCGAATGGCGCCGAGAGATCTCTAATGTACACCAACAATCGATGCCAGCAGGCCTGGTGCCAAGTTTACCATAAATCTGAATGGATGGCACATTCATTGATCTCCCACTCTGACAGTTTTATTATCTGGTTGAGAATCTGACCTCGACTTGACAGTACGAAGGCACGTGTGCCATCTTGTCAGACATTCTTTACAATACTGATCACTTAATTTGTCCTCATCTACTTTTTGTGTTGGCTTCCAAAATGTTGGAAGTACTTGAGTGTTTATGGGATGTCTTCAAATATTTAATCTGCCAAGACCTCATCTTGGGATTCGATGACTGCTACCAAGCTCATGAGGGAAACGGGAAACTGAATATGTTGTGGGTGTGTTGAGCAAAGCATCGATGTCTATTTGTTGCATGTCGGGGACAGGACTGGAGCCGTCCCGGTCCTTACGATCAACCCATGGTGAACACGCTGCGACGGCGCGAGACCAAAGCTCTGGTGGGAAGTGCCTCTGGCCAGAATCATAGCTCGTGCACCGATGATACACATACCAAGGTGTGAATACAACCTCTTATCCTGAATGACCAGGGCCTGACGTGAGAAATCTCCTGGTATATAATATCCATTTGTCTTTTGTCAGAGCAAAATGCTTATTGTTTTTGTTCACTCTGATGAAGGGTTATTGCCCGAAACGTCGGCTTCTCTTTGCTTCCCACGACAGTTAGCATCCCTCGATCAACGTTCTGTTTATACCATCGGTCATTCCATAGAAATACCCCAACCTCACTTCTTCCCTAACTTTCCTCCTGACTATGGAGCTGTTCCCCATCCCTCCCCACCACCCCCAACAATGCTTCCTAGTCAGGTAGCTCTCCATCCTGATAACCTGATCTCCCTCAGTCACTCTGCACAGTTAAACCTATCTCACCCTGGAACCCTAACCCTCAACCAGCCCCAGATCCTTCTGATGCATGACATGTTTTAAAGTTGCCCCTTGCATTGTGTAGTCACTATTGGACTCCACCCCTCCCTACTCCATCTCCAGGCGCTGCACGACGTCATCGCCGGGCGACGAAGGCCTTCCGCGCCCGGTGATGATGCGTACCAAAAGGGCGTACTCGGTTTCACTCCGTTTGTCCGGGCGATATCTCAGCCATTCTTTGATCTAGGAAACTGAAATTTGTGCACAAAAGTGAAATGTTTTTTTTATTTTTTTGGTTCATCAGTTAATTAATTACTTTATTATTGATTTATTAATTACTTATTTATTTTTCTTTATCATCTGGGCAATATCTCGGGCACCTTTTGAGCTCGGAAGCTGATATTTGGACACGACGGTGAACAAGTGATTTTGCTTCAAACCGAATTTTTGATTTATTGAATAATTATTCATTTTTGGATGAATTGCTTAATTTTCAAAAGTTACAGATTCAGCTGAAACGGCGGTGTTTTTGTTATGCTATTAGCCAATTGATTGCATAATTAAAATAAATACATAATCATAAAATTAATCAATTACTCAATTAGTTGATCAATTATTGCACAGCGCTCCCTCCCAATTGATAATGGAATTTATCTGCAAGTGCCACATTGGAGATTTTTATTTTTGAATATTCCTTCTAAAAGAGCTTTTGATTTGGGGTTATAAACATAAGACAAGTCTCATCCACAGTGATTTTCAAACGAGGGGATTTGTGGAGGGGAGGGAGGAGAGAAGACATCTCTCTCATGGAGTGGGATCATTGGTCATAAGGTGGTGCAATTTCATGGGATCATTGGTAGGCCACCTACTTCTATATAATCATCTCAAAGCAAAATTACTTGAATATTCTAACTTGTACTGCTACAGGAGGTAAAGTTAGAGGTAGTCCAGCTTTTTGTAAGGTGGAGAGGCCATTTAAATAGCCATGGCTTCTGAGAAGTGATTGGAAGGATCCAAGTTTATAACTGTCCTCGTCATGTAGCAAAGCCTAAACACTCCAAAGATATTTCTAGATATGGCTCTCAGACGTGTTAAATGATCTGTTTATACGTTTCCTTTATTCATTCCTCATGCACCCGACCAAGACAGTTCTTGCGATTGTATTTCCACTTTGCGAGCAGTTGTCGTTGTAATTGTAGTTGTGGTATTGTACTTTGCTTGCATGACTGCTGTGATTTGTGCTTTGCTACATCAGTTGGCTTGGTTGTTCTTGATTGCTTGTGTCCTCCACCCCTTGTAGAACACCCATTTATCCAGCCCAGTATTTGAATAATGACATACACATGAAGTCTTTCTGAAGCTTCTCACTAAGTTTGTGCCATACTTCGTATTTTTTTTTAATTATTATTATTTTTAAATCTGGTTCCCTGATTGATTTTTATTTTTATTGTCAAGATCTGGTTGACAATCCTGGCTTATCTGTTTTTAATTATTTGTTTATTTTTGATCTGCTGTTTGCAATTGCAGACTGTGCAGGACGTGAGTGAAGATAGCCGAGAGCTGATGCTGGCATTGACGACGCAAGATGTCGATGCGAATGTTGGGACGAGCGAACACAGCACTCCTGGCAGTACTCCTGTGTGCACGGATGACACAGTCTCCACTCATGGTGAGACCTATTCTCCCAGCTTAACCGTTAAGTGCCATCGGTCCCAACCATTTAGCTTCCTCGGCACCACTGAATATACCTTGATGTATATTTAATGATGTAGCTATTGGTCAAGCCAACTGATGTAGCTGGAGATCTGATTCTGGTACTGCCTTCAGGTACGCTTGTCCCATTGATCAATGTGCCAAACGGAAAATGCATTCTGAACTAAGTTCCTGCTCGATCCGTGGTGCTTAATAATATTGTTGCGAATTCGCGCCCGCCATGTAACGACGCGTGCGAACGGCCATGTAACTCGAATCGCGGCACGTCGCCCACCGGACGGACAATTCAGTCGTGACCCTCTCGGACCAACGCCGGGAGCTAGTCAGCGGTGGGGGTTTAACCTCACCACGATCGTGCCAATTGCCCACCCGCGCAGGATAGGGTTGCTCGCCAAATTCGATCTACCTAAGTACCTGCGCGAATGGTCGACCGGGCGATCGTACCACGCCACAGGCCGACTTCGGATACGAACCGCTTAAGCGGTCCGTTCCGTGCTACAGTGATAACCGAGTGGTGTTATCGTCGGCCTCGACGGTTCCGATTACGTACCGGGATGTTGCACCCACTACGAACCCTTACGTGAAGCAGGATGGAGATTCAATTAGAGAAAGACGAAGCGAAACGGGAAAACAGTTCACACAATGCACATTTATTTCCCGGCACACGGAAAGCACGTATATACAGCCAGACAGTCAAAATGCACATAAAGCAACCAAAACAATAAAGCAACAACGACGCAGAGTTAATACCGACTACGCACACACACGGCAACACTTATACAGTTTTACTTCACAGACGGCGCCAACACACATTTACACAAAAGCAAAGGAAAGAAGCCACCCTCACAGACAAGGAGGCAGACAGGCCCGTAGGCCAAATGTGCGCGGGACCTAGAGGAGCGGCCAGGTCCGCGAGACCGGGTGGGTCTTACCCGCGTCCTCGTGACGCGTTGGCGGGCAAGCCGCAAATGTGGCCGCGCGGCTGTGCCCCGACTCCGTGCTCCTTGGCGGGTTTCGTTGGCACCACGTGTGGGGTGGGGGGGAACGGGGCCCCCTTTTGCACTATCTCAGCGCGGGGGAAAGGGAGATTGTTGATGCCCTGGGGGAGGGGAGTGGCTGGCTGGCTTGGGTCCTGCGACGAGACGAGCGATCCACACCGCAACCTCGTCGCCGACTGCCGTCCTTCTTGCCTCGGACCCGAGTTCCTTACCTGCAGTTCCACCCGCGCACTCGCGCAACTCCACCCTATTCGCCTTGCGCTCGCCTTTTTATAGGCGGGCAGGAGCAGCCAATAGCAATTTTAGGATCAGAACGCGATTGGAGGCGGGGCCACGCCGCCCCCCCCGGTCAGCCATTGGTCGGGAAAAAATGGGCGTGAACCTCTCCTGATCCTAAAATTTGCATATACGGACTTCACATACACACGCTTGGAGGCGGGGCCGAGCCGCCCCGCGCTCGCTAATTGGACGGAGGAGAAGTGGGCGTGAAGCGTTTCTGATCCGAGTTTTCCCCTCGGAAAGGCCGCCATTTGCGCTCGCGGCTCGGTGCGTTCGGCACCAAACGCCGAATGGGCCCGAGACAGCCCGACGTTCAGTGTTCACAGGTGGTGCGGGAATGGCCGTAGAAGGAGAGAGGTGAAGGTGGTGGAGGGTTTTCGGTGGTGGTTTGATGGTTATGGTGCCGTTTGGGAATGGCGGTGTTGCGATGATGTGGGAGCGTAGATGGTGGCGGTGGCGTGGTTGTTGTGTGATGGCGGTTGAGACGTGGTTGGTTCAAGATAAAGATAGAACAGAAAAAATGGCTAACTCAAAGCGTCGCAGCCCGGATGAATCACATAAATTCCCTCTATACAACGGGTTTGGGCTAACTACACATGCACCTATCAAGATATCTCACCTACGGGCCCTTTATGGTGTAATGCGAATTTCCACAGCCGTAACAATATTGAGGACCAGTGAAAATACCAGTTGTCCGAGGTTGCCACAATTGGTGCTGCTTATTGAAGACCAGTCTTTTACAACAACCATTTTGGAAATATTTTCTTCCGTAGATTTTGCTTTCTTGCATAGATGTTTAAATGTGATCATAATAATTCATTGTAAATGGAAGCTGTTTGAGTGTTACAGCTGAGTATCTGTTATGTATCTGAGTGTTCATGTGTCTTTTTTTGACTATGTATATTTTATTATTATTATTATTATTTGTTATTTTTTTTATTTTTTATTTTGACAGATTCCGACTGCAGTTCGTTAAGTGGTGATGGGGAAGTTCCCGTAGCCATCCATGGATCTTGGTCTTGTCCACCACCCCCAGTTGAACTCTACTGTCATATGCGGCATTCTGGTGCCTCGCCTCCTGACGTTGGGCAGCAACGTGTTGCCTTGGCCCCATGTCGACCACAAAACACCTCACTGCGTGTGGCCACTATCCGGCGTCATCCATCGAGCAAGCCATCCCTGCTGCGCCGTACTGCATCGGCCACAGTACCTATTCCTATCTGTCCACCCGTTGTCCCTCCACCTCGTCTCCCAGCAGTAGATGTTCAGGCTGCTTCGGCTTCTGGAGGCTCAGAGACCGCACACTTTTTGCCACCAGCTGAGATTCCTGAATCGATAGTCACACCTTCAGCACCAACCCAGTCATAGCACTACATGTCCCGCATTGTCCACGTTAAATTACTTTGTCCGGGGATTTCTGTGCAATCCTCGTTTGTTTCCTTGTACACCTTGATGGCAAACAGCACTATCACGAGTGAAGAATTTCAAGCATGTCAGGAATCTACTGACCGAGCCCAAACTTCCTCATCGTTATCTTCTGTTGAACTGGTGCACGCATTTGATGGGCAACATAGGATCGGACGCTTGTATTGTTTTCCCAGGGTATATTTGGGATGACGTTAGACAGTCGACCTTTGATAATGATTGGTTCCAGATGATTAAATACTTGATTTGTATATTTTGCAATGAAAGGCATCTGGAATGAGCTGATCTGCTAACAGCACTAACCCTCTGTTCGGATCCTCGACAACAGGCATACGTACCATTCTGCTACTTGTGGCCTGCAATACACAAGGAAGACATTTCTCCACCTCCAGGCATCACATGTCCTCCTGGAAGCTCATCATGAGCGTCGGCACTTTGGAAAGGTCCTGCGGCCGTGATGCTTGTTTTGTACTCAGCATGGACGTACGGTGTTTATGCGTGCCCCGTTTTCCTTCTCGATGTGATCCTTTTTTTTCCCATCGAGTGTTGCATCTTGGTGTTTGTGACTGTGACGGACAGATTATCGATAATTGCGTGGTCAAATTTCATCGAGTTGTGGTGATTTGCTTTGAAGGAGTTCATTATTTTGCTTTTACCTTTTTGTTTTGTGCTTTCAATGGTAGGTGCTACCTTGGGCGGATGTTCCTTTTGGACTGCATGACTTGGACTTTGTGAAGAGACAGACTGATAGTTCAACTTTTAACTCATAATGGTTGTGAGGCAAAATAAGTCGAATGAATGATTGGGTCATTTGGCCTTTCGCAACTGCGTGGCAACACCATCCTAGCATATCCACGTATACTACACTTCATGTACATCGATTGCGTTATATACATCGAGCTACCCATAGGTACCGCAACAACCTTTGTATACAGGTATATTTTTGTCGTCGTCGAAAATTTCATGAATACACAAAAATTTAAACCTTGGTGGAACTTTGCAATTGCCGCCTGCAATTTACCTTTGATTATTTATTTATTTGTGGTCATGGTGTACATCCTTTATTTCCTCGGTAGGATATTGTGCTGACTTAGGTCAATCCCTGTGATGACCTCCTCCTCTTCATTTATGATCTGATTCAATCGCGTTGAGTGTTTAAGAGTGTTCCTTCCAGTGCGTTTGCCCCGAATTCTCTCCTACAATTACGTCGATGGCACTCCCCTCCTTTACTGTCAATGTTGATACTTCGCTGCAGCACGCGTATTAGCTATTTGATTTTGACACCAGGTGTGATTTTGTCAAATGATGCTTGTGTCCACTTTCCTTTATTATTATTATTTTTTTATTTTTTTTATATAGTTTTTTTGGTACAGTGAAGTTTAACAGCATGTGAATCTCCCCTTCTGGAACATGCTTCTCCATGGTACGGTAACTGCAAAGCACGCAGGTTTTTATTATTATTATTATTATTAAAAAAAATTTGTTGTGCTGTATTTGATTGTGGGATAGGGTATGACACATCAGTTAATGAAGCACAATGTTGAGATGTATGTCATTTTGCTGTAGACAAACATTGGTGTGGAAATATCCCTCCTCTCTTGTTTCGGTTCTCCTGGAGGTGATCATTGGGATGCTACCGATACTGGGGTGATTCCCAGGCAGGTGAATTTGAAAAGCGTCGACAACATTTCGGTGTTTAAAGTTTAGTAAAAAAAAATAAAACGACATTTTCATTTTATTTTTTTTCTGCTGGAGAAGCAGAGACGACTTGACTCACTTGTACTCGAGGGGACATCCATGGTGCGGAAAGCTTGCTGATATTGAGGAGCAGAAGTGATGTCAACAGCTAGCTGTTTCGCTACGGCGCACTCGATAGAATTCTGCGGGAATGTAAGATGTTCACACTTTGCTGTATAATATGACTCGACCACCGCTTGTATGAAAAATATTCTCGCTTCTCACAGTAGTTACACCACCAGGAGTCTTGCTTGTTAAAATCCAAAGCGATACAAATGGGAACTTTCATTTTGAGCTGGCCGTACACCGAGCCAATTCACCTGTGGTATATTCTGGGTGAATCGCCTGAATGTCACTGGGAACACCACGGTCATCTCATCCGCTCTCGTGTCTGATCAGGTGCTCCCACAAATAACTATGAGAACAAAAGTCACTACCGCTACGGCTTGCTGTATTCAAGAGCAACGCCCGTGAATTAGCAGGAGGCAGAAATCGCACTTCAAGAGTTTCTTCGATTTGTGATTACGTGCGTGCGTTTTGTCGGCAAATGTCACGTTCACCTGCAAATAATCATCGGACTTCCCACAATGATGGATTTTATTTCTATTTTTTTATTTTATTTTTAGTGTGGTGCTGGTTTTAAAGATTACATGCTCCATGGTACTGACACCCCTTAACTACTTTGAAATAGATTTATTTGACGTGGAAACTGATGTACTCGATGACACAAAATCTTGTAGAATGTAAAGTGGTTTGTGGCTTTTTATTTTTGGTTTTTTTTTTTAGTTTTTTATAATAACTCGTCAAACCTGAAATAACACTGATTAAAGGCCAAGTTTGGTTTTTAAATTGTTTTACTTACAATTGTGAATTTATCTAAAAAAAAATTTTTTTTTTCGTATAGGTATACCGTTCAGCAAGGTGTTTGTACCCATGAGTAATGGTTAATCCGGTGCTACCCGACGATGACTGTTTGGTATCGCATGCAGTTGGCTCTTGAACTCCGGCTGGCCTGGAGAATCTGTTTAAAGACCATGTTTGACACTTGTTTCCTCTAGCTGTTGTACAAACTCGGTCCTGTTCTCTTTCTCCTCGTCTAATAAAGATGTCACTTTGCACGATCATGTGGGTATTCGTGGTGGTTTGTCATCTTTCTTTTTTTTCTGGAAGAGCAAGGTGACTGTGTATGAATTGATTGTGCAGTAAACCTCAGTGTGAAACATACAGTACATACATTTATTACACAGGCTAAAACCCTTAACCAAGAATTGTGCATTTAAATCTTTCTCCTTTAACACTTCAAATCTGAATTTGTTAACCCAGGCACACGGAGTTCACAGCGGGGTACACCAGTTGCTTTGGTCCGTCTGCCTGGCTGGCAGTCAAACAAAATTGAAAAATCATTCCAAACAGGAAACTTACTGTTTTTAAGGACATCATAAAGGACACAAACAAAAGGCACTAATAACTAATTTAAGGTGGTGTAAAAAAAAAAAAAATGGTGCAGCAATGGTAGTAAATTTGCGAAAAAAAAAACAATTTGGGCAGCCGTTAAAACCTTTTATTTTATTTCAATTCAATTATATACTTGAACGCTGGAGAACACCGCTTTCTTGGCACTTCCAAAAATCTTCAGTTTCACAGTACTTGCACAATTTTATGCCATCTCAACCAATCAAATTTGCCACTCACTGTCAGCGTTGGGGTATCAAGATCCAGACAAAATTATGGCTCGTACGGAATAATGTATAGATTGTGCTTGGAAACACAAAGTAAGAGTTTTTAAAAGACTCTTCCCATGTCCTTTTTTTTAAAACCTCATGGGGGTAAAAAGTGTTCTCTGAACTCTCTAATTATTATTTTATATAATGGCTGCATGTTCTTCAATGTACTTTTGCTTCCTTTTCTAACTACTTCCAGCTTTATTGAATGCACCCTTCCTTTTTGAGATATATATATATATATATATATATATTTTGTTGCGGGCCGGGGGTCGGTGGCAAGAATGACCACGAGGTGGGGGGAGGTTACGTCGTCTCCCACCAGACTCTCCGGAATTGTAGGCCGTCCCTCTCGGATAATTCCGTGAGGCGGCGGGTCGCTTAACCGACCGTGGACGCCAATACCTCCACCGCGTAGCGTAGGGTCTTTTTGTCTAGAACCAATTTACCTAATTAACTACGCGGTGTCGTCTACCAGGGAACCACGCCCTCGGCACGTCTTGCTCGAACCGGGCCACTCTACTGACTGCGGTAGAGTTCCAACTACCGACTACCAACTCCGGTTCAGATGCAGTCGAGCGGAACTGCCAAAGCCGTGCCGGCTTTGATGAACAGATTAACGGGAACAAAAACCCAGCTAAAACTCAGATCCGAACCATGCTGGAACAATGAAGGAAAGGACGGAAACTAACTGGGAACATTTCTGCAATTGTTTTATTTACAATAAAGAAGACACAGAGCAAGACTTATCGTGGAATATACAAGCAAGATTTACAATGATGGAATAAACACTTAA
>CM068959.1:13180669-13193207 GCA_035128595.1 Eptatretus atami | reverse complement strand
AGGGGTGCTTCGCGGTGCGGCACCTGCTAATGGTCGTGCGGCTCAGCCCACAGTCACGCGTGGGGCTCGTGCCCGTGGAGGAACCCGAGCAGAGCAGTCAGTCCCAGGGCGGAGATCAGGGTCGCGGACAGGACCCAGGAAAACTCCAACGAATGCCAGCCAAATGCAGAACTCCACTCGATAACGCCAGACTCCAGCTCAAACCGCACGACGCACACCAACTAACTCAACTCCTCAAAAAAAATTTACTCTGAGGATCGCGTCTATTTTTATGGACCTCCCCGAACGGGGCGGGGTCTCGGTGAAACAGACGTCACCGTCCGCCCGATTGGACAGGGTCTCATGGGGTCGCCCTTTCTGAGCGGGGCCTCAGCCAAACCGGGAGTCCTGCCCCCCCCCCCCCCCCCTGACACGTGTGGACTCCTCAAGGGAAGATCCAACGTTGAAAGAAACGTTTGTAGAAGCGCAAAGGAACTGCGGACTGGGCCTTTTTGCCCCGTATGCTGTGGCCAGCGAGGCGAGGGTTGCAAGCGCTGGAAGGTACCTGGTTGGTTGGTGGATGGTCTGTTGGATGATCTTTGGAGGGTTTGTTGGATGGTCGTTAGATGGTTTGTTGGATGGTCGTTAGATGGTCGTTAGTCGTTGATGTCCTTTTAGGTATGTTATTACATCTAACGCACACCTTTGATTCTCCCACTAGACAAAAGGAAGGGACCTGTCTCACATGTACTTAACGGAATAACTGACTCTTGGGACATCTGTATGTGTGAATGCATATGGTTTCCAGATCCGTAACAATATATATACGTATATATTTTTTTTTAGGTAACCTTTTTGATGCAGGTCTTTTCAATCATCTATATCAAATATCATGGTGGAGTAATACATTTTCCTCAAGTTATGCTTGTTCTGAGGGTGGTGGAGAAGATCTAGACGGGAACTTGAACTCTGCATTGTGCTAACTCGGGTCCAGTCATTATTACTCTCGCTGAAAGAGTGGGTATTTCGTTTGGGCCTGGCTGGCTGTTTATCCACACACAACTTTCGTGTTTTTCTTCAACTGCTTGTTTTTCACCATATGTGCAACTACTCATGTAGAATGTTTTAATTATGACCTCATGGTTCATGTGGTGTGGCAGCCATGTTGGAAAAACTTTGGACCTCTATCTCTGAAACCGCACCAAGGAAAAAAAATCAAAACTTTGCACACGGCAAGTACTCATGGGGAATGTGTGATGTTTTGATGATGTCATAAGTAACTTCGTTATGACGTCGTCATTGCTTATGTAGAACGCTACATCTGATCAGTATGAATTTTTGAGGGTCGGCTAGGGATAAAATGGTCCACACAAAAAAAGAATTAATTGGTCATGTGATTTGGCAGCCGTATTGTTTAAAAATAAATAAATGAAAACCTTCAAAAACCTTCTCTGAAGTGGATGAACAGATCGAGGCAAAAATTTTACACGTGTGATTGCCTATCCATGAGGAACAAAAGATTCACACACATGTCATAGGTCACATGGTTTGGCAGCCATATTGGATAGAAGAAAAATATTAAATGTTTTCTCAGTTGATGTGAAACTTCATATCACATTTATGATCTTGTCGTGAAAGGGATTACATGTTTTAAATTTCAACTTCATCGGACACATGGTTTGGCAGCCAGAGTTATTTAATTTTTTGATATGGGTTTTTTTTTTTTGTTCTTTTTTTGAATAAGGCTCACTTGTCTGCCTAGGATTCACATTTCAGCTGCTGCTCCTCTACCCTCAAACCCATCCAGGTGCAGATTCCTCCTGATTACTTCATGTTTGCTTTTTGCTTGTTCGGGTTCCTTCTGATTACTCCATTGTAGGACTGGACCTATTTGGTCTTCCATTTGATTTGAATTGAATTGAATTGAATTTATTTTAATCCCATTCTAAATTCAATTGAATAATAATAATTTAAAAAACGTCATGGGTCAGGGTCAAGTGTGCGATCAAAGCGGGACGTCTTGGTACCCGGTCATCACTCCCAGCAGTTATAAAGAGGAAATTCTAATTGTATCAAACGCCACACAAAATACATCACACACAAGTCCTGGTGAGGGTCTCCAATCGCTGATTGCTCTTTCTTGTTCAAATTGTCGTACATGATCTGCTTCTACGACAGCTACTGGGAGGCTTATCCACAAATTTATTATTCTTAGCATAAAAGTTCTGCCGTACATTCTTATTGACCTTCAGCTTTGGTAGTTTGAAAGACTGTCCTCTAGTTATGGAAGCATTGAGCATCTTTAAGGTCTCAATCGTGTCTCCGCGTGCACAGCGATAGATTCGTCGGAAGATTCAGTTTTCTCAGTCTTTCCTCGCAAGTGAGGACTTTAAGGAATGGGACCACCCATGAAACTGGGAAAGATTATACGTTGCTAGGAAAGACGATGCAGGAAGGGAATTCCAGAGTTTGGCAATGTGTGGGGAAAAAAATGGAGGAATGTTGTACACTGTGGTAAATTGAGAAACATAATCCACTGTGGGGGTGTGCAGAGGCTGCCAAATGTGTAGATGCATTAAAGTATATAAATGAGGGACAACTAGTGAAAGGCCCTTTGAGCATCACCATTGTGTCTTCTACAGGTACTACAATGGAAGAACTGAGAAAGGTTCCAGAGATGATGCCCAATCATGGCCTACCAGGTTAACAACTCATTCTTAAATTCTGTCAAGAAGTGACAGAAGATGAGTCGGAGCACCCACCCAGATGTGACGACAGTATTCCATGATGAGGTGTGGTGGTCTTGTACAGGTGCAGTGAGGCTTTGGTAGGGAAGTATCGGTGAGCCTGATGCAAGCAGCCAAGTTGCTGGGAAGCTCTTTTGGCAATGCCAGAAATGTACTTATCGCAACCAAGGCAAGAAGTGATGTCGAGACCAAGAAGACAGATGCCATCAAGTTTTTGTAGTGGTGTTTGGTCCATAACCAGTGAGTGAGAAAGAGTAGTTATCTTGACCTGGACACAGATAGCAGATGGGTCTTCTTTTAATTGATGCTGATGAACCGGTCTTTTTCCAATTTAATGGCATTCTCAAGGTCCTGAGTTAGATTGATGCTGGCTTGAAGGCAGTGATGCATGCAGGGAGCAAGGATAAGTAGTGTACATGGTTGTTGTCAGCAAAAATGGCTAGCCAAGATGAAATGTTGTCAGGCAGCTCATTTATGTAAAGTAAAACAAAGAAGTCCCCAACATCAAGCCCTGGGGAGCACCTGTATTAATATTATGGGCTGCAGTAGATTGACCCTCATGCCACAAAAATTTGGTGATCTGTGAGAGTCTGACATTATTGCAAGCAAAGGCTCAGATATACCATACGACTTCAGGTTGTGAATGAGACCCTTCTGCCAAACTTTAACAAAGCTTTGGAGATGTCAAGGGCTACAAGTCTGGCCTTGCCACATTGGTATATGGCCTGGTTCACGTGTTCAGGTTATGAGGGAAAGAACTAAGAACATCACCAGTAGACCAGAAATGACAATCCATACTAAGCACCAGTTATGAGATTGTGGTCTTCTCGGAACGTCGTGAGTTGCTGGTTGACGAGGCATTCTGCATTCATAGGCACAGGTTGTACAGTTTTGAGAGAATGGGGGACAATCCTGACAAGCACATCTTCAGGACAATTGCAGGGATGCGATCTGGGTTGCTTTTGAAATATCCAGGTAGTGGATAGGAGTGATGATGACAGTGGATATATTGATGTCAGTGGTATAGGAAATGGGGGTTTGAAGCCACCTTGTGCTCGGAGGGCTCCAGAGCTCTGGGAATGCTCCCAGACCCATACCTTTTGAGATGAATATAGGTGTCTTGAGGTAATAGAGGTCTGACTTAAACCACCTAGATTTCCATTTAGACATTGGTATTTTCCTTAGTTGACCCATTGTATGGACTGGATTCTGGGGAGGATGTCGGAGAGATCCAGGAGTGGTGCAACGTTTGGGAATGTCAAGATCTCTGACCTTGATTTCGCAGATGATGCAGTCATCTTTGCGGAGACTCTAGATATCCTTTTGGGGGCCCTTGACGTGCTGAATGAGGAGTCAGAGCCGCTGGGATTATGGGTTTCCTGGGTCAAAACTAAGATCCAGGCTTTCAATGACATCTTGGATACTGCGATCCTGAATGTACCTGTTTGTGGCGAGGATGTTCAGGTCATGGAGAGATTCACTTACCTTGGTAGTCATATTCATGTCTCTGCTGGCTGTGAGCCCGTGGCCAACAGACATCTGGGTCGGGCCTGGGTAGTCGTGGATTCACTGGATTATGGGGTGTGGCGCTGCTGGTACCTGTGTGGGAGGACGAAAGTTTGAGTCTTCAGGTCCTTAGTGCTTCCAGTCTTGCTCTCTGGGTGTGAGACGAATTTTAACCAGGGATCTGAGTTGGAGACTTAATTCCTTTGGTGCCAGGTCTCTTCTGGAGACGCGAGTTGCTGGTTGACGAAGCATTCTGCATTCATAGGCACAGGTTGTACAGTTCTTTTTTTGAATAAGGCTCACTTGTCTGCATAGGATTCACATTTCAGCTGCTGCTCCTCATAGGAGCTATCGCTGGTCAGACTTTGTGTCCAGCGAGCGGTTGCTGAGAGAGACTCAAATGAGATTTGTTACATGCATAGTCTGTGAGTGTCAGCTTCGGCTGTATGGACATGGGGCTCATTTTTCTGATACTGATCCTGCTCACCAGATGCTCTCAGCGAGGGAGCCGTGTGAGTGGAGGCCAATGGGCTGACCATGTGCCTCGTGGTTGCAGCAAGTTGATCGGCATCTCAAGAAGATGGGGATGGGCCAGGAATCTGCCTGGAGGATGGCCAGAGGGAGGCCCCTGGAGTACCGGCGGAAAGTGGACGCAGCGACGCGCTGTTCTGGCGCATGCTCCCATACCTGATCTGACCTATGCAACCCTAAGCTTTTGAGAATGACATACCAAGACTGGCAGATATATTGTTGTGGGGCCGGGTGTCGGCGGTGAGCATGACCGCTAGGTGGAGCAGTAGAGTCGGCTCCACCGAACACCCGGAATCTGGATCGTGCTTCTCGGAGAACTCCGAAAGGCACGGGTCCCTTACAGCACCGTGAATCGGCAATAATTCGACTGCGTGGGATATGGTTAATTGCCAAACTTCAATATACCTAAAAACCCACACGGCAAAGCTACCGGGGAATTCACACCCTCGACGGAGCTCGAGCAGGACGAGCCGTTACCGTGCTCAAACCGTGGGTAACCTGAGCGGATGGTTACCAAGACCCGTCGGTCCAAATACACAATTTACCGTTTCCCAATTTCCAAACACGCACCGTGCTAAGCCAATGAAAGAAGCACAGAAACGAGCTGGTAACAATTCAATAATAGGGGAGGGGAAGCACACAAAGAGCAGAGTTATCACGACTATAAGAAATGCAATGTACAATGAGCCAAGAAAGCATTTACACAGTTGTTACTTAAGGCCCAGTCACACCTTGACGTTTTAGCCAGCTTATGCCGATTTTTGAAAAATTTGTCTAAAACGGCTGGCACACGTCGAATACGTTATGGTAATTTTGGAAACATTAAGAGCACGCTGAAAAACATGCCATACTCGTAGTACGCTGGCTTTCATCGTTGTACTTTGCCGTTGTCCCAAATTTTACGATGCTTGAAATTTTACGAGTATGCCAGCGTATGCCTCACACGTTCCGTTACGCTGGCTATAAGTTGTAGGCACGTTATGCGATCGTTGACACACGTTACTTGTAAGTTACTCATAAGTCGAAACACGTCGAGGTAATGATTAGCATACCCGAAACTTATTATTACCTATGAGTAAGTGTGTAGGCACGTTACACACGTGACACGTCAGACTATCGATCTGACACACGTCGAGGCACGTTACTTGTAAGTTACTCATAAGTCGAAACACGTCGAGGTAATGCTTAGCGTACCCAAAACTTATTTCTAACCTATGAGTAACGTGCTTTAAACCTATGTGTAACGTACCTCCAACGCAAATTGACGTATTTGATTGACGTCTTCCGGACGACCACGAACTTACTGAACGTGTTTCTAATTTACAGCTACCGTATAATGGCGTATTGGCAGCGTTTAAAAAAAAACAATAACTTCCGATATTTCGTCACGTGCCGTTACGTCACGTCCAATTGCCTCTTCAGTTTGCTCATGTCTTATTCTTAGTTCCTCCTCTGTGAATATTTTCTGTTTGAGGATATTGTCACGTCGACGTCGAAACTTAAAAGCAAATGCCCGAATATATTTTAAAATTCGTGATAGACTAAAAAAAAAAAAAAAAAACAACAACAACTTCAGATATTTCGTCACGTGCCTTCACGGAGCCAAGGAGAAAAAAAGAAAAATAAGTTTCGGGTATGCTAACATTACCTCGACGCGTTTCGACTTACAGTAACTTACAAGGAACGTGTCGCGTGTCAACGATCGCATATCGTGCCTACAACTTATTCCCAGCGTAGCGGAACGTGTGAGCCATAAGGCAAGTAAGTCGTAAAATTTTCAGCATGCTTGAAATTTCACACGTACGAGACGCACCACGAAATATGACAGCGTACTTCATCGTTTTTCAGCGTGCTCTAACGTATACACAACTTACCCATACCGTATTCGACATGTGCCAGCGTTTTAGACACATTTTTCATAGGTCGGCATACGCTGGCTAAATCGTCAAGGTGTGACTGCGATGTTGACACTTCCAATTCTCAGGCGGTTATGATTTAAATCGGCGTGCGGCAGGTTTTTAACAGGCTACGCCACGAGTTCGTCGGCGATACGTGCAGCGCGCTATGCCAAGTTAAACCATCGTTGGGCATAGTGTGGAACGCCGAAAACAGGCTAAGCATTCGTTGGTATAAGTTATCTATAAGACAACGAAACGTTCTGTGCCCATTACTAATATGTTATGCATATGACCAACTCGTTATGAATACGTCCGATCTTTAAAAAAAAAAACATCAAAAGTTCAGCGTAAGCCAGCGTTTTACATACATTTTCAACGTTGCCATTGCTGGCTAAAACGTCAAGGTGTGACTGGGCCTTTAGAGACGGGGCCCAAGGACACCACACGCACACACAAATGCCCAGAAAGAGATGGACCTCGTCAGCTCGGAGGGAAGACGGGCTGAGGGGAGAGAAGCTAGCTTGGACCTGTCCACCTCGTGTGGTTCTCGATGATCTTGGGTAATGGGACTCGAAGCCGCAACACGAGGCCACTCCAAGCACCAGGTACAGAGGCAGCGTCGGGCGTTGGCACGCTCCTCCAGCTCGCAGCAGGTGACACGAGATGATCTCCCCAGTTGAGATGTCGACCGCCCGCAACAATGCGCCAGACGAGACGCCTCGGATCTGCGGATGCAGTCGGCCGCAGACCCGGACAGAGACGCGCACTCGAGCAGACTGGACTGAATCATTCGTTGCTTCTCCTTTGTCGCTTTTCTTTTGGGTCCGTCCGCTCCCGTGGCCTGCTCCCATTGATGGACGGCGTGTCGCGGCTCCGCCTTCTTGCCAAGGACCGCCCCGACTCTGGTCTGCTCGTCACCCATTGGGGAAAACGACGCATACCCTTATTTGGCGCGCAGCTGAAGCAAAACGCTTTGTGACCATATACGGTGCGTAATCCACACTGAAACGCACACCGCCTGAGGCATGGAATTCCAGACACACCCGCATGCCGGCGAGTGCGAAGAATGCCGAGAGCAGAGTGTTGTGGTAGGTGATGTAAATGTAAAAATCCTATCTATCAAAATAACTCCGCAGCGCACGTACATTTAATTCCCATTAGACTAGGGACGGGACCCTAACGAGAAACACACACTTACCGATATAACTGAGCTATAGGATGTGGCTGTTGTGTGCAGTAAGCTTCCAAATTCGTAACAATATAACACCAGCGTCAACTGCCACATATGTGATAAGCCTCTGATAGTTGCAGGGATGTTGGAAAGGATGGATCTATCTTCAGTGTGTCACAAGAGTTGGATATTGACCTGTCCAACTATTACACAAAATCACAGGCAGAGCACCAGAAATATTGTATTACGGAGAATATCAATATGGGGAATTCTTATAAATTTACCAATCACCCGAGTCCTTCAAATGATAATGACTTGGTGAGATTAAATGATTTGGCACAACACCTCGCCCAAAGCAAAATGGCTATTTATTCAAAAAATATAGAAATAGCAATATCAACGCCGAGTACTACGTTGTTCAACGTTCCAATAAAAATATAATTTTTTTTAACAAGGGTGTGTTGTCCATATGAGAGTAGCATCTGGGGGATACGATATGCCTGATTTAGGGTATAATTGGTCATTTTCAATAAACCTACAAGACCTTGAACAATTGAAACATTCTCGCAAGGAAGACTATTATCCGCTCAGCAGAGCCAATGAGATTTGTGGAAGCACAATTAGCAAACAAGGAATATAGGATTTTTATCAGAAAAAAAAAATCTATGAAAGCCTCACCTATGGTTTATTTTAAGAATTCAAGAGAAACACAGTTGTTTGTAATAAGTAAGGGTTTTCAAACTGATATGATGATGGGAAGATGGGGTGGTGTTGCATGTTTTCATCTTAATATTTCGTATATTGCAAAAGAATAAAATACATATAATACATGGCAGGAGCGAGGAAACTCTTCAACAAAATTATCATTTTTGTATCCAGAGCAATTAGAATGAGTGATTTAGGTAAAGGAGAGAAAACTTTGAGATTAGGAAAGCTGAGAGAAGAGTTTGCTAAAAAGGAGAAGGCTTTAGCTGATGGAGAAGATGTAGATATGACTTCGGCATTTGTTAATCTTAATCCTAAAAAATGAGAGAAGAAAATTATTTGAGAATTTCGTATAGTAAGCCTTCATGAAAGTATGAAGATGCTACTTTGCATTATCCACTTTTGCAAAGTGAAGATCCAAATGTTTATGTTGAAAGCAAAAAAGCTTCTTATAAGCTGTATGAGTTATATTCATTGTGCCAAGTGCAGAAAGAAAACCGAGACTAGAGATATCACTATTCTAAAAAGTAAAAATAATAGTTATACAGAAAGGGATATGTACAGTGTGTGGAACTAAAAAGAGTCAATTCATTTCTAAGCAGAAACGTGGAGGAGATATACAGAAGCTTCTATCGGGAGATAATTTACAACGACTGTGATTCCTGGGGAATTACATCTACCAGGGTATTCGTTCTGTGGTCCTGGCACAAACCTGGATAAGAGATTAGACGAAGCTGACAATCCTCAACCTTGGTCTAACCCTCTAAATAGGGTTGATGAAGTGTGTATGAAGCACAATATTGATTAAGGGAATAGCACTACTTTGGATGAGAAACGCAAAGCCGATAGAGACATGTTGTATAATTTGTCTTTGATATGAAATCAAACATCGAGAGAGAAAGTTGATAGATTTATCGTGAAGAAGATGAGGTTAGGACTTGGTTTTTCCACTTTAGCGAAGCAAAAAAAAAAACAATGATGTAATTAAGCCTGTAGAGCAATTAGCTGATGAATTACGTAAACTGACGATTACAAAGTTTAAAAGAAGGAAGGTTTATTCCAAAGAGGTTGATTACATTTGGTCTGCTGACTTAATTGAACTTAGTAATAACAGGGGATATAAATATGCTTGAACAGTTATTGATTTGAGATCTAGATATGCATGGGTTGTTCCTTTGAAAAACAAAAGGGGAAGTACTCTTATGTTAGTCTTCAATGGGATATTTAGTAAAAGTAAAAGGAAGCCAAATAAATTATGGATTAATGAGGGAACAGAGTTCCATAATGGAATATTTATGGCTTTTCTGAAGGCCCGTGGTACTACATTGTTCAGTACCTTTATTGAAGGAAAGACTGTTGTCATTAAGCGTTTTAATCACACTGAAGGAGAGATTGTACAAAAAGTTTACTCATCTCGGCCATTAGAAATGGGTTTCTATCATACAAGATGTTGTCGATGCTTACAATGACACAGTTCACTCCAGAATAAAATTGAAACCCTCAAACTCAGAAACATTCACAAAATTAGAATATGAACAATAAATTAATCTGAGGAAACCAAAGTTTAGAGTTGGGGATATCGTACAAATACACTGTTGGAAATCACATTTTGAGAAGGGGTATATTAAGAGATGGACGAATGAGTTATTTAAAATCGTTGATGTGCTCGACACAGTACCCTTGACTTATAAATTATATGATCTGTACGGTGAAGAAATATTGGGTTTGTTTTATGCTCAATAATTACAGAAAACAAACTTTGCGACAGAGTATGATCCAGTCGCCACCTTTGACGGCCACAAGAATTAAAGCAGCTAGTGCCACTGGGCTTTTACCTGGTGCCACTGGGCTTTTTCCCGGTTAGTGGCAGCCCACTCTATCTCAGGAAGCTCTAAACAAATTTTTTCCCACTCCCCGTAACATTTTTTGAAGGTAGCCCGTCCCTACATGTGTATGTTGTGGAGGACCCGCCAGAGCTCCTTCGCTTCTCCTGCTGATGGACCAGTATCTTCGAGAAGAATTGCATCAAGGATCTTGAAAATGTAGTAAGGGTAATAACGACGGTTCATCCGCTTGGTGGGTTGAACCCAGTCCCAAATTTTAATGGCTTCCGAGAAAAGATTTTTTGCCTGTTGGCAGATCAATTCATGAAGCTGCGGGGGAGTGGGGGGGACAATACCCGTGAGACGTCGCATAATTAATAAGAGGGGAGTTTTTATTCAGATCCGTTTACCAGATTTCTTTCAGCATTGCTCGGATGTCATCAACTGTGAGTCGGCGGTGGGTTTTCTCATCGCGCTGAATGATTTCCCAGAGTTGCTCCAGGAGTTTTTCTCCATAAGTATTATCGGGGTCATCTTTATCTCCGAGCTCCTCCTCCAGCTCTCGGGCTAAGATGTGGTCCATCCAGAACTGAAAGTGGTGATTCGGGTTGAACGATCCCGATTTGACCTTCTGCCCCTCCTGGTAGTATAACTGTGCTTTATCGAAGATGGTTCCTATCAACTCTCGGACCTTTCCGCACTCGGCGCAAGTCAGCTCTGAAGTATCGGCGTTAACCGACATCTCGACGCGACAGTCCAAACAAATGTTGTACTTCCCTCCAACGGTTGCGATGGAGTGCTTGACGGTCATAGTGACACAATCAATGCCGTGCTTGGTGTATTGGTTGAGCAGTGCGGCCCCTTTCAGTTGGTTGTGGTCGCTGAGTCCCAACTCTACCTGAACTCGCCGGACAAGGTAGTCGAGCTCGCCGAGAAAGTTTTTGGAGGCAATAATTTGATGGAACTCATCCTGAATGATTAGGCATCCTCTTTCTCCGGTGGTGGCTTGGAGATGGAGATGACTGGTGTAGAGGATATACCTCAGGCGGATGGCTTTGAGCTCCTTTTTTTTTGCTTTGCGAAAGCAAAGCGTTGGCTTGGCTATCTCTAGTTTCTTTAGCTTCAGGCCGCGAGATTGAATTTCATTGAATTTCATGGCAATGTCATGCCTCGTGTCTTCCATGGTAGCCATGTAAAATGGGTCTAACTAAGGAAAATATCAATGTCTAAATGGAAACCTCGATGGTTCAAGTCAGACCTCTATTACCTCAAGATGCCTATATTCATCTCAGAAGGTGTGGGTCTGGGAACATTCCCAGAGCTCTGGAGCCCTCCTAGCACAAGGTGGCTTCGAAACCCCCATTTGTGTGTCATTACCAAATACCAATGGGCTTGGGAGCCAATTGTGGCTTAAGCGCTCGGTGGATAAGGAACGGTTGGCTTGGCAAGCGATAGCAAGCTGATTGGTGATGGAACACACCCCTGCTGGTAATCTCAGGCTAATTATTACTTTTCTTTGTTATCCTTGTGTTTTCTTCCTTTTCTCCACCTAACTTAGGGCGACGCGTACAATTCAAATTTATTTTAGGACCATTCACAGATATTGTTGGTTTTTGTCTTCCAGATATTTTTTGCTTCATACACACGATCAGTTTCTCGCGTCTCAGCCGCAACCTCGGCATGCTGAGGTAAATCGTACGCTCTGACGTCAGCGCGCGAGTGCACTACGAACTGAAGTAAATCGTACGCTCTGACGTCAGCGCGCGAGTGCCCTGCGAACTGAAGTAAATCGTACGCGCTGACGTCAGCGCGCGAGTGCCCTGCGAACTGAAGTAAATCGTACGCTCTGACGTCAGCGCGCGAGTGCGAGTGTTTGCAACAACGAGCGCCGGCATTGAATGATTTCTTTGATGTACATATTATCGTGTTGAACGTTTGCGAGTGTTCAAAAGCATTCATCGGGGTCAGATCGCAGACGTCGGTAGCTTAAGTCCATACAATATCCATGGCGATGGACTTGTACACAGGTGATGTTTGTATCTTACGAATTCCTCTCAGCGTTTACACCATGACGACGACGGGAGCTCACGTTAACTTGCTGATGCGATGCAGTGTTTTGAGAGCATTTCTTATTTAATATGAAACGACGTATAACATGTCGCCCCTCCCCCCCTCTCT
>CM068959.1:13166510-13180337 GCA_035128595.1 Eptatretus atami | reverse complement strand
ACGAATTAAATTTTTTTTTTTAACTGGAGTTGTTTAAAACAAACGAGTTGCGTGAATCAATGTGATAAACGATTAAATAAAAACCGCCTTGGGTTCCGAGCACGTCGTGAACGGCCAAACAAACCTGAGGTATTAAAATAAATAAATAAAAACCCGCCTTGGGTTGAGCACGTCCATGAACGGCCAAACAAACCTGAGGTATTTAAAATAAATAAATAAACCCGCCTCGGGTTCGAGCACGTCGTTGACGGCCAAACAAACCTGAGGTATTTAAAATAAATAAATAAAACCCGCCTTGGGTTCGAGCACGTTGTGAACGGCTAAACAAACTGAGGTATTTAAATAAATAAATAATACCCGCCTCGGGTTCGAGTACGTCTGAACGGCAAACAACCTGAGTATTTAAATAATAATAAACCCGCCTCGGGGTTCGAGCACGTGTGAACGGCCAAACAACCTGAGGTATTTAAAATAAATTAAAATAAAAACCCGCCTCGGGGTTTCGAGTACGTCGTGAACGGCTAAACAAACCTGAGGTATTTAAAATAAATAATAAACCCGCCTTGGGTTCGAGCACGGTTGTGAACGGCTAAACAAACCTGAAGGTATTTAAAATAAATAATAATACCCGCCTCGGGGTTCGAGTACGTCGTGAACGGCCAAACAAACCTGAGTATTTAAAATAAATAAATAAAACCACGCCTCGGGGTCGAGCACGTCGTGAACGGCCAACAAACCTGAGGTATTTAAAATAAATAAATAAAACCCGCCTCGGGGGTTCGAGTACGTCGTGAACGCTAAACAAACCTGAGGTATTAAAATAATAAATAAAACCCGCCTCGGGGTTCGAGACGTCGTGAACGAACAAGCAACCTGAGGTATTTAAAATAAATAAATAAACCCGCCTTGGGTTCGAGCATCCGTGAATGGCTAAACAAACCTGAGGTATTTAAAATAAATAAATAAAACCCGCCTCGGGGTTCGAGCACGTCGTGAACGGACAAACAAACCTGAGGTATTTAAAATAAATAAAATAAAACCCGCCTCGGGTTCGAGCACGTCGTGAACGGCCAAACAAACCTGAGGTATTTAAAATAAATAAAAACCCGCCTCGGGGTTCGAGTACTCGTGAACGACCAAACAACCTGAGGTATTTAAAATGAATAAATAAACCCGCCTTGGTTCGAGCATGCCGTGAATGGCTAAACAAACCTGAGGTATTTAAAATAAAAATAAACAAAACCGCCTCGGGGTTCGAGCACGTCGTGAACGGCCAAACAAACCTGAGGTATTTTAAAATGAATAAATAAAACCGCCTCGGGTTCGAGCACGTCGTGAACGGCTAAACAAACCTGAGGTATTTAAAATAAATAAATAAAACACGCCTCGGGGTTCGAGCAGTCGTGAACGGCTAAACAAACCTGAGGTATTTAAATAAATAAATAACCCGCCTTGGGTTCGAGTACGGTCGTGAACGGCTAAACAACCTGAGGTATTTAAAATAAATAAATAAAACCCGCCTCGGGGTTCGAGCACGTCTGTGAACGGCTAAACAAACCTGAGGTATTTAAAATGAATAAATACCGCCCTCGGGTTCGAGCACTTCTGAACGGCCAAACAAACCTGAGGTATTTAAATAAAATAAATAAAACCCGCCTTGGGTTCGAGCACGTCGTGAACGGCCAAACAAACCTGAGGTATTTAAAATGAATAAATAAAACCCGCCTCGGGTTCGAGACGTCGTGAACGGCCAAACAAACCTGAGGTATTTAAATAAATAAATAAACCCCCTTGGGTTCGAGCACGTTCGTGAACGACCAAACAAACCTGAGGTATTTAAAATAAATAAATAAAACCGCCTTGGGTTCGAGCACGCGTGAACGGCCAAACAAACCTGAGGTATTTTAAATAAATAAATAAACCCGCCTCGGGTTCGAGTACGTCGTGAACGGCCAAACAAACCTGAGGTATTAAAATAAATAAATAAAACCCCTTGGGTTCGAGCACGTCGTGATACGGCCAAACAAACCTGAGGTATTTAAATAAATAAATAAAACCGCCTTGGTTCGAGCACTCATGACGGCCAAACAAACCTGAGGTATTAAAATAAATAAATAAACCCGCCTTGGGTTCGAGCACGTCGTGAACGGCCAAACAAACCTGAGGTATTTAAAATAAATAAATAAAACCCGCCTTGGTTTGAGCACGTCATGAACGGCCAAACAAACCTGAGGTATTTAAAATAAATAAATAAAACCGCCTCGGGTTCGAGCACGTCGTGAACGGCAAACAAACCTGAGGTATTAAAATAAATAATAAAACCCGCCTTGGGTTGAGCACGTTGTGAACGGCCAAACAAACCTGAGGTATTTAAAATAAATAAATAAACCCGCCTCGGGTTCGAGTACGTCGTGAACGGCCAAACAAACCTGAGGTATTTAAAATAAATAAATAAACCCGCCTCGGGTTCGAGTACGTCGTGAACGAACAAGCAAAAATTGAGGTATTTAAAAGAAATAAATAAAACCCGCCTTGGGTTCGAGCATGCGTGAAGGCAAACAAACCTGAGGTATTTAAAATAAATAAATAAAACCCGCCTCGGGTTCGAGCACGTCGTGAACGGCCAAACAAACCTGAGGTATTTTAAATAAATAAATAAAACCCGCCTCGGGTTCGAGCACGTCGTGAACGGCCACAACCTGAGGTATTTAAAAATAAATAAACCCGCCTCGGGTTCGAGTATGTCGTGAACGACCAAAACAACCTGAGGTATTTAAAAATGAAAAAATAAAACCCGCCTTGGTTCGAGCATGCGTGAAGGCTAAACAACCTGAGGTATTTAAAATAAATAAACAAAACCCGCCTCGGGGTTCGAGCACGTCGTGAACGGCCAAACAAACCTGAGGTATTAAAATAAATAAATAAAACCCGCTTGGGTTTGAGCACGTCGTGAACGGCCAAACAAACCTGAGGTATTTTAATAAATAAATAAAACCCGCCTCGGGTTCGAGCACGTCGTGAACGGCTAAACAAACCTGAGGTATTTTAAAATGAATAAATAAAACCCGCCTCGGTTCGAGTACGTCGTGAACGGCCAAACAAACCTGAGGTATTTAAAATAAATAAATAAAACCCGCCTGGGTTCGAGTACGTCGTGAACGGCCAAACAAACCTGAGGTATTTAAAATAAATAAATAAAACCCCCTTGGGTTCGAGCATGTCGTGAACGACCAAACAAACCTGAGGTATTTAAAATAAATAAATAAAACCCGCCTTGGGTTCGAGCACGCCGTGAACGGCCAAACAAACCTGAGGTATTTTAAATAAGTAAATAAAAACCCGCCTCGGGTTCGAGCACGCGTGAACGGCTAAACAAACCTGAGGTATTTAAAATAAATAAACAAGCAGTCCATAGACTGGTACTTTACGAAATCGTCAACTTGAACCCTCTTGACCTTGTCTAATAAAAGCTGTCTCTATAGAAAGGTAGCGACGCAAACCAGAAGTTTCTACGATGATTCTGTACAAACCATCAAAAATCGAATGTTTGACCTCAACTGATGACTTGACCTTTGAGCACGATTTTGAACCAAAATCCAATCAGCGCTAGCCACCCACCTCTTGAATCACGTGTGTAATTTGACATTGGTACCTCTTCCGTTCTCGAGTTATCATGTTTTGGATGTTTGACCTCACTGTGACCTTGACCTTTGACCGATTTGACCAAAATCTAATCAGCGCTACCATCACCCTCCTGAATACGTGGTATAATTGAACATTGGTAGCTTCTTCCGTTTCTCGAGTTATAACTTTTTTTTTGGATGTTAACTCACTGTGACCTTTGACCTTTGACCGATTTGACTAAAATCTAATCAGCGCTAGCCATCACCTCCTAATCACGTGGTGTAATTTTGACATTGGAGCTTCTTCGTTCTCGAGTTATCGTGCCTACAAACAAACACACAACACACACAAACAAACACACACACACAAACAACAAACAAACACACAAACTCACAAAAAGATGAAGGAAGTCATCAATATACTTACGAAATCTTAAAGATTTCGTAAGTAATAAAACCCGCCTCAGGTTCGAGCACGTCGTGAACGTCAACAACTGAGGTATTTAATGAATAAATAAAACCCGTTCGGGTTTCGAGCATGCCGTGAATGGCTAAACAAAACCTGAGGTATTTAAAATAAATAAACAAACCCGCCTCGGGTTCGAGCACGTCCGTGAACGCCAAACAACCTGAGGTATTTAAATAAATAAATAAAACCCGCTTTGGGTTTGAGCACGTCGTGAACGCAAACAACCTGAGGTATTTTAATATATAAATAAAACCCGCCTCGGGTTCGAGCACGTCGTGAACGGCTAAACAAACCTGAGGTATTTAAAATGAATAAATAAAACCCGCCTCAGGTTCGAGCACGTCGTGAACGGCTAAACAAACCTGAGGTATTTAAAAATAATACAATAAAACCCACCTTGGGTTCGAGCACGTCGTGAACGGCTAAACAAACCTGAGGTATTTAAATAAATAAATAAAACCCACCCGGGTTCGAGCACGCGTGAATCGGCTAAACAAACCTGAGTATTAAAATAAATAAATAAAACCCGCCTCGGATTCGAGCACGCGTGAACGGCCAAACAAACCTGAGTATTTAAAAGAAATAATAAAACCCGCCCAGGGTTCGAGCACGCCGTGAACGGCTAAACAAACCTGAGGTATTTAAAATAAATAAATACAAGTCTGGAGACTGCAATGGTTCACGAGCGGTATTGACGATGTAGATTGTTTTCAGAAGTCAAGGATGAGACATGTGATAATGTTTGACCAAGTTATAAAAATGATCAACATGATGTGGTACGATAAGGTTTTAGCTGAAATGCGACAACTCGGTTTCGTTCAACAACTTTCAAATTTGACCTTTGCATACTATAAAGGTACAAAACAATGTGTGGACATTAAATATGGAAACAGGATACGTGCTATAGCTTATTGGAGTTAGTTCGTCGAAGAAGGTCGAAAACCCGGTTTGATCCCCACACTTTGAAAATTTGACCTTTGTGAAACTTTAAAGGTCAAGGATTATGACCTTTGGTGCAAAACTTCCTGTGGAACATTCCAGAACAATATAACTCATATAGGCTATATGGCATATCGCACTCCACGGATTATCCATACTTTGATGAAATCAGCGTAAAAACAAACTTGAAGGGGGCGGCCACGGGCAAGGTGTTCGAGATAGAGCAAAATGATTTCAAGACTTTAGGTGGGGAATGACCTCAAGATTATGCATAAAAAATATTGTCATCGAGCTCTCAAAGTTTGGGCGGTCGTATGATTTTTATGTCAAAATTCGCATTCTAAGTTCGTGACTTTTGTGACCTTGACCTCAGAAAAATGGGACAGACAGACAAGCCGGGAGGCGGACATGGTAGACGACTACCCAATAGAACCTGACGTGATGGGCCCGTTCGATGGGGATGACCTGAGGATTAAGCACAGAAAATTCATGATTCTTAGCTTCAAAGGTTAATGCTGCAGATTGTTTTTTCGTTAAAATACCCCCAATTTAGAGGTTTTTCGGCTGTTTGCTAGGCAACGGAGGGGTCCAAAGCAAACGTTTCTTTCTCACACATAACTAGGACATACCATGAACCTACCATACCAGTTTCATGTATATCTGACTCATAGTCTCTGAGATATAACGAACTTCGTTTTTTTATTGTTTTCGACCAGGGTTCATTCAAAGTCTATCTTTCTCGACAGTTTTCATAGGTCGGGCTGGAATTTTTGGACAATATGGCTGAATGTATCTGCCCACAGTCACTCGTGGCCCGATTTTTGATTTTCGAAAAAATTAATTTTTTATGATTTTTTTTGAAAATTTCAAAGTCCCGTTGCTAGCAATGGTGGTGTCCATAGCAACGGTTCTCATTTGCACACAACTAGTCATGGTATGAACCTACCAACCAATTTCATAGAAATCTCCAATTGTATTAACGGAGCACTGGACCGAACAGACAGACAGACAAGCCGGTAGGCGGACATGGTAGTCGACTACCCAATAGAACCTGATTCGATGGGCCTGTTCGATGGGGAATGACCTGAGGATTAAGCACAAGAAAATTCATGATTCTAGCTTCAAGGGTTAATGCTGCAGATTGTTTTTTTCGTTAAAATCAGCAAACATCACTGGAAATCAGCAAACATCACTGCCTGCACAGAAAAAGGTGCAAAAACAGATCCCTGCAACTACAGACCAATCAGCCTTCTCCCAATCATCAGCAAGGTTATGGAATCCATTATCGCTTCAGAACATCAAATCCTTCCTCTTCTCCAATGGCTTGATTTCTGATCATCAATTTGGTTTCAGACCAGGTCACTCTACCCTGGATATGCTGCTTCTGCCCTCCCAACAATGGATGGAAGCCCTCAATGCCAGACAGGAAATCCGAGCTGTATCCCTGGATATATCACGTGCTTTTGACACAGTCTGGCACCCTGCCCTGCTCACCAAACTCTCTTCTATGGTATCCAAGACCATCTCCACTCATGGCTCAGAGACTTCCTCTCCTGTCACAGTCACTGTGTGGCCCTAAATAGAGTTCTTTCATCCCCTCTTCCTGTCCAGGCTGGAGTTCCTCAAGGTAGCGTTCTGGGCCCTGTTCTTTTTCTGGTTTTCATCAATGATCTCTCCAACTCTCTGGAAAATCCTCTATATCTCTCTTTTGCTGATGACTCCACCCTCTGCCGTACATCGGTCATCCTCAGACCGGCAAGCAGCAGCTTCTTCGCTCACTGCTGATCTGGATAAAATCACTAAACTGGTCCAACACGTGAACATGTCTTTTCAATCCGGACAAAATCTCACACTCTCACTATGTCTCTCCGAAAGGACCGTTTAGAAACCCCCCCTCCACTTTCTTAACAATTCCTCTGGAAGAAGTCCTTTCTTTCAAGCTTCTGGGTCTCACTATCTGCCATGCCTTTCCTGGGAAAGCCACATTTCAAACCTCGCCTCCAAAGCCAGTCACCGACTGGGAATCTCCGTCGTGCAAGGTCCTTCCTTCGGCCCACCTGAGCTCCTGACTACTTACAAAGCTTTTGTCCGCAGCCTGATGGAGTACTGCTCTCCCCTCTGGGCTGGTGCTCTGCCTCCCACCTTTCTGGCTTCACGCTGTAGAGAAACCAAAGCATTTCGGATCATTGGCATCTCCCACAATGAGGCTGAGTCTTTGGGCCTCTCACTCAATCACCGCAGGTTTGGTCGGTGGTCTTTCTGTCTTCTACCATCTCTCTCCAGCCTCGCCCCCGTCTCTATCTGTGATTTGTCCCCACCACATTTCCGCAGGGGCGCTCAGGTCCGCCAAACAACCCCTTCTGGTAAAAACTACCAAAATCAGAATCACTGCTCACCTTCACTCTTCATTCCCTTTTTTTTTTCCCGCCTTTGGAATAAACTCCCTCATTCTATTCATTCCATTCTTCCTCCAGGCCCTTCAAAACAGCTGTTCACCACCACCTCTATCATCCCCCATCCAAATCCTCGATGTTTTCTACCCCCGATAATCCACCCAAGCCCACCTCCTCAATATTCCCCTGCTTTCCTTCCTGAAAGTCCCTGTAATGTCCATATTCTATTCCCCATGTTCCCGTCCCATCCCTCTCCCTTCCACAGATCTCCAAATGTCTCTGTTCCCCACTATTTTGTCCTTCCCACTCACTCCCCTCCTGTCTCATGCCCCTTGATGTGCGTTGAGTGTTAGCTCTCATACGAGCCTTGACAAGGTATACAAAAAAAAGAAAATACCCCACATTTATAGTTTTTCGGGCCGTTGCTAGGCAACGGAGGGGTCCATAGCAACGGTTGTTTCTCCACACATAACTAGGACATACCATGAACCTACCATACAGTTTCATGTATATCTGACTCCATAGTCTTCTGAGATATATAACGAACTTCGTTTTTTTTATGTTTTTGACCAGGGTTCATTCAAAGTCTATCTTCTCCGACAGTTCTTCATAGGATCCGGCTGGAACTTATTGACAATATGGCTGAATGTACTGCCCACAGTCGCTCGTGGCCCGATTTTTGATTTTCGAAAAAATACATTTTTTTATGATTTTTCAAAATTTCAAAGTCCCGTTGCTAGGCAACGGTGGTGTCCATAGCAACGGTTCTCATTTGCACACAACTAGGTCATGGTATGAACCTACCAACCAAGTTTCATCGAAATCACCATTGTATTAACTGAAATCGGCATTTTAAAACTGATAATAAGGGTAGAACAAATCTCAAAAAAAAAATTTTTGGAATTTTTTTTTTTTCGACTAGATCGACTACCCAACAGACAAGCCGGTAGGCGGACATGGGTAGTCGCGACTACCCAATAGAACCTGACGCGATGGGCCCGTTCGATGGGGAATGACCTGAGATTAAGCACAAAGAAAATTCATGATTCCAGCTTCAAGGGTTAATGCTGCAGAATTGTTTTTTTTCGTTAAATACCCCCACATTCAGAGGTTTTTCGGCCATTGCTAGGCAACGGATGGTCCATAGCAACGGTTCTTTCTCACACATAACTAGGACATACCATGAACCTCCATATCAGTTTCAGTATATCTGACTCAAGTCTCTGAGATATAACGAACTTCGTCTTTTTTATTGTTTTCGACCAGGGTTCATTCAAAGTCTATCTTCTCCGACAGTTTCATAGGATCCGGCTGAAATTTTGACAATATGGCTGAATGTACTGCCCACAGTCGCTCGTGGCCCGATTTTTGATTTTCGCCAAAATACATATTTTTATGAGTTTTCAAAAAATTTCAAAGTCCCGTTGCTAGGCAACGGTGGTGTCCATAGCAACGGTTCTAATTGCCACAACTAGGTCATGTATGAACTCTACCAACCAAGTTTCCATCGAAAATCGCCATTGTATTAACGGAGCACTGGACCGAACAGAGGGACAGACAGACAGACAGACAAACATATCGACGGAAATACTGATAATAAGGGTAGATCGAATTTCAAAAAAATTTTTTTTTTCGACTGGATCGACTAACCAACAAGCGGTAGGCGGACATTGGTAGTCGGCCGTTGCTAGGCAACGGAGGGGTCCATAGCATCGGTTCTTTCTCACACATAACTAGACATACCATAACCTACCATACCAGTTTCATGTATATCTGAACTCATAGTCTCTGAGATATAAGAACTTCGTTTTTTATTGTTTCGACCAGGGTTCATTCAAAGTCTATCTTCTCGACAGTTTTCATAGGATCCGGCTGGAAATTTTTGATTTTCGAAAAAAATTAATTTTTTTGTGATTTTTCAAAAATTTCAAAAGTCCCGTTGCTAGGCACGATGGTGTCCATAGCAAACGGTTCTCATTTGCACACAACTCGGTCATGGTATGAACCTACCAAACCAGTTTCATCAATTGCCCTTGTTTAATGAAATCGCCATTTAAATACTGATAATAAGAGGTAGAACAAATCTCAAAAAAATTTTTTTTGAACTAAGATCAACTACCAACAAGCCGGTAAGTGGACATGGGGTAGTCGACTTCCATATAACCTGCGCGATGGGCCCGTTCGATGGGGAATGACCTGAGGATTAAGAGCACAAGAAAAATTCAATGATTCTAGCTTCAAGGGTTAATGCTGGCACATTGTTTTTTCGTTAAAATACCCCACATTTTAGAGGTTTTTCGCCATTGCTACAGCATCGAAGGGTTCCATAGCAACGGTTCTTTCTCACACATAACTAGGAATACCAGTGAACACCATACCAGTGTTCATGTATATTTGGACTCGTAGTCTCTGAGATATAACGAACTTGTGTTTTTTTATTGTTTTCGACGCAGGGTTCATTCAAGTCGATCTTCTCACAGTTTTCATAGGATTCCCGGTTGGAAATTATTGACATATGGCTTGAATGTACTGCCCACAGTCGCTCGTGGCCCGATGTTTTGATTTTCGTAAAAAATACATTTTTATGAATTTTTCAAAATTTCAAGTACCGTTGTTAGGCCACGGTGAGGTGTCCATAGCAACACGGTCTCATTTGCACGACATTAGGTCTGGTATGAACCTTACAACGACAAGTTCTCGAAATCGCCTTGTATTAACTGAAATCGCCATTTTAAATACTGATATAAGGGTAGACAAATCTTCAAAAAAAAAAAAATTTGGAAATTTTTTTTTCGACTGGATCGACTACCAACAGACAAGCCGGTAGGCGGAAATGGGTAGGTCCAACTACCCAATAGAATTGGACGCGAATGGGCCGCTCGATGGGGAATGACCTGAGGATTAACACAAGAAAAAATTCATGATTACTGCTTCAAGGGTTAATTGTGCAATTGGTTTTTTTTCGTTAATACCCAACACATTTATGAGGTTTTTCGCCGTTGGCTAGGCAACGGTTCTTTCTCACCAAACTAGGACATCATGAACCTACCATACAGTTTCAGTATTATCTGACTCATAGTCTCTGAGCTATAACGAACTTACTTTTGGTTATTGTTTTCGAACCAGGGTTCATATCAAAGTCTATCTCTCCGACACGTTTTATATAGGATCCGGCTGGAAATTTTTGACAAAGAGGTTGATTATAGTGCGCATAAAACCTGGAAGCTTATTTTTGATTTTCGAAAAAATTATTTTTGTTTATGGGTGAAAAAAATTTTTCAAAATTTAAGTCCGTTGCTCGGCAACGGGTGGTTCCTTAGCAAACGAAACTCAACGCGCACACTCAAGCCAGTATTGCACCTGTTCCCAAGTTTCATCGAAATCGTGTTGTGGTTTGTGCTGTGGAAGCCTCGGTTGCACACACACACACATCACACACAAGCACACACACAACACACAACACACACACACACACACACAGACGGAAAACCCGACAATAAGGGTAGAAAAAAGAAATCTCAAAAAAAAATTTTTGGGAATATTTTTTTTTTTTCGAACTGGATCGACTACCCAACAGACAGACAGCAGACAGACAGACATCACCAAAACGAATATAGTGGTCATTATTTTTTTTCGGTTGAAAATATTTTTTTCGTGACCAATAAATAAACCGCCTCGGGGTTCGCACACGCCGTGAACGGCTAAACAACTGAGGTATTTTAAAATAATAAATAAACCCGCCTCGGGCGTTCGAGTCGTCGTTGAACGGCTAAACAAACCTGAGGTATTTTAAATAAAATAAATAAAATCGCCTCCGGGGTTCGACATGCCGTGAACGGCTAAACAACCTGAGGTATCTATTACTATATTCCAGCAATGTGTGTGTGTGTTGTGTGTGTGTGTGTGTTGTGTGTGTGTGGTGTGTGTTATGTGTGTGTGTGTGTGTGACGCTGTTTCTCGACAACCACTTGGACCGATCTAATTGAACTTGCAGGTAAATATTACTGGGACTGAGTACTGTGCGCTTTTTCATAGGTTTGGATTATAATCTGCAAGTGGTGTCCGAATTATGGGGCAAGTTAGAGTCGCGTTCCCCTATCGGGGTTACAACGTACGAACTTCCAGATAGTATGACTTACTGTTCTAATATAATTTCTCGATTTCTTATGCGTTTATAGTAACACATGCCCAATCCAGTCGTCGTTTACAGAGCGAAGAGAACGGCCTGTGTGGTTTAAAAAAAATTTTTTGCACGTACGGCCACGATATACGGGATCGAGAGCGAAGGAACGGCCTGTTGTGTTGTTGTTTCTAGGCACGCGGTTTGAAAAGTTTTTTTTTTGTTGGCACCTTACGGCCAATGCACGTACGGCACGCACGTACGGGCCACACACTAGTTTAAATAAATAAATAAAAACAGTTCGTTCTTCCCTCAATGAAAATCGACAAGAAAATGAAACACAACGACGGAACGTGTTTTATTTATTTACAAGCGCAACTCCCTGTCACAGACGGATTACCTGTCATTCAACCACCCTCGACAGCTCACCACACTCGGAGGGACATGGACTGGACAGGGCGTGCTTGCCCCCGCCTACTATCCCGCGCCCTGCCCATTCTCCCCCCCCCCCGCCTCCACCCCGCTTCAATTTGCTTACACCCCGCCCAAAAATTATAATTACCGGCCCGCCACGCCTCTTCATCTCTCGCCCCGTCTAACCAAAGTGTTTTATTCTGCTTCAGAGTGAAAGTTGACTATTGCCACTATGTGCGATGCACTCTAAGGTACGAAGTTCTTTCAGTCCAGTCCACAGTAACGAGAAACGTGATGGACGCTAGGAGGAGCACAAAAAATTGGCCCTTCCAGTATTAATATATAGATCCTCCGCACCAAGGGTGCGCGAGGCATTATGTTCCGGGTTTCCGTCGATCCGGATTTTTGTTTACGGTAACTCAAGAAGCAATTGTAGAATTTCATCAAACTTGGTAAAAAGTAAAGAAGACAGGGCATTAAGTGATTCGATTTTGGGCCAGATGTGATAAAGGTCAAGGCGTCAAAGGTCAAGGGTCAACTCCTGAATTTTACTTTTTCCACCGCTACTCAATTATTGACAGAATTCATCACTTGTACAAAGGTAAGTTAGACAGGGCGATTAACTGATTAGATTTTTGGCAGATATGAATAAACCAAGGGTAAATATGGTCAATACTCGGTGTTTGTGCGGAGAGCGGAGGCATACCCGCGACTGCGCGCAGTCAAACTTACTCTAGTTTGGTTTTGTTTCTTATTATCTATCATCTATCTACTTTATTTCTCATGCCTGCACGTTCGTTGGGCCCCTTCACGTGCGTGGAGGCTGGAACCAAAACTGGAGACGAAGCGTCCAACGTCCAACTGACTCTGTGGGTTATTTACTTGTTACCCTCGCCTAAGCCTAAGGGTTTGTCACACGATTTTAGCCACAGTTTTCACAGCAATCGTGATGAAATTTTTATGTGTGTGGAAAGTGATCGGCCAAGGACGGCAACACGCTTTAATTTTGTGAAGATCCGTATCCGGATCCCAGATCTTTACTGAATTCTTCACCAAAAACGATATATACGCATGATATCTCAAAAAAGTTATGAATGATTTCAGCACGAATTGGTGGAAGGTTGAGAGTGCCACTAGGAGAATTGATTCATTTCTTGGTGAAGATCCGAAACCAGATTCTGGAAACAAGAATTTATTTAATTATAAACTGATTCTTCACCACTTGAGAGAATGGGGCTAAAATGATATCGATTGATATCTCAAAAGTTGAGGACGGATTCGGATGAAATTTTTGTTGGACAGGTTGGGTGTGTGAAGAAGGACTAATGATTCGATTTTACTGTGAAATCTAATCTGATCTGGATTCGAAGAATTTTTCAAGTCGTTCATTTCACCGTTGAGAGATGGGGCCAAAAACGCAGAGAGAACAACATCGTCAAAAAGTTTATGGATGGATTCACACGAAACTTTGGTGGACAGGTTGGGAGTGCCACTAGGAAGAATTGATTCCAATTTTTGGTGAAGATCCGAATCCGATCTGGAAACAAGGAATTATTTAATTTTTTAACTGCTTTCTTCAATATTGAGAGAATGGGGCGAAAACGATATATAGCAGCGATATCTCAAAAAGTTATGAATGGATTCACAAGAAATTGGTGGACAGTTTGAGTGCCGAGGAAGATTGATTGCTCGAGCACGTCGTGAACGGCCAAACAAACCTGAGGTATTTAAAATAAATAAATAAAACCCGCCTTGGGTTTGAGCACGTCATGAACGGCCAAACAAACCTGAGGTATTTAAAATAAATAAATAAAACCCGCCTCGGGTTCGAGCACGTCGTGAACGGCCAAACAAACCTGAGGTATTTAA
>CM068959.1:13153012-13166323 GCA_035128595.1 Eptatretus atami | reverse complement strand
ACCCGCCTCGGGGTTTCGAGTACGTCGTGAACGGCTAACAAACCTGAGGTATTTTAAAAATAAATAAATAAACCCGCCTTGGGTTCGAGCACGGTTGTGAACGGCTAAACAAACCTGAAGGTATTTAAAATAAATAATAATACCCGCCTCGGGGTTCGAGTACGTCGTGAACGCCAAACAAACCTGAGTATTTAAAATAATAAATAAAAACCGCCTGGGGTTCGAGCACGTCGTGAACGGCCAAACAAACCTGAGGTATTTAAAATAAAATAAATAAAACCCGCCTCGGGGTTCGAGTACGTCGTGAACGGCTAAACAAACCTGAGGTATTTAAAATAAATAAATAAAACCCGCCTCGGGGTTCGAGTACGTCGTGAACAACTAAGCAACCTGAGGTATTTAAAATAAATAAATAAACCCGCCTTGGGTTCGAGCATGCCGTGAATGGGCTAAACAAACCTGAGGTATTTAAAATAAATAAATAAAACCCGCCTCGGGGTTCGAGCACGTCGTGAAACGGACAAACAAACCTGAGGTATTTAAATAAATAATAAAACCCGCCTCGGGTTCGAGCACGTCGTGAACGGCCAAACAAACTGAGGTATTTAAAATAAATAAAACCCGCCTCGGGGTTCGAGTACGTCGTGAACGACCAAACAACCTGAGGTATTTAAAATGAATAAATAAAACCCGCCTTGGGTTCGGAGCATGCCGTGAATGGCTAAACAAACCTGAGGTATTTAAAATAAATAAACAAAACCAGCCTCGGGGTTCGAGCACGTCGTGACGGCCAAACAAACCTGAGGTATTTTAAAATGAATAAATAAAACCGCCTCGGGTTCGAGCAACGTCGTGAACGGCTAAACAAACCTGAGGTATTTAAAATAAATAAATAAAAACGCCTCGGGGTTCGAGCAGTCGGAACGGCTAAACAAACCTGAGGTATTTAAATAAATAAATAACCCGCCTTGGGTCGAGTACGTCAGTGAACGGCTAAAACAACCTGAGGTATTTAAAATAAATAAATAAAACCCGCCTCGGGGTTCGAGCACGTCGTGAACGGCTAAACAACCTGAGGTATTTAAAATGAATAAATAAAACCGCCTCGGGTTCGAGCACTTCTGAACGCCAAACAAACCTGAGGTATTTAAATAAATAAATAAAAACCCGCCTTGGGTTCGGAGCACGTCGTGAACGGCCAAACAAACCTGAGGTATTTAAAATGAATAAATAAACCCGCCTCGGGTTCGAGTACGTCGTGAACGGCCAAACAAACCTGAGGTATTTAAAATAATAAATAAACCCACCTTGGGTTCGAGCACGTTCGTGAACGACCAAACAACCTGAGGTATTTAAAATAAATAAATAAAACGCGCCTTGGGTTCGGCACGCCGTGAACGGCCAAACAAACCTGAGGTATTTTAAATAAATAAATAAACCCGCCTCGGGTTCGAGTACGTCGTGAACGGCCAAACAAACCTGAGGTTTTAAAATAAATAAATAAAACCCACTTGGTTCGAGCACGTCGTGAACGGCCAAACAAACCTGAGGTATTTAAATAAATAAATAAAACCGCCTTGGTTCGAGCACTCATGAACGGCCAAACAAACCTGAGGTATTAAAATAAATAAATAAACCCGCCTTGGGTTCGGCACGTCGTGAACGGCCAAACAAACCTGAGGTATTTAAAAATAAATAAATAAAACCCGGCCTTGGTTTGAGCACGTCATGAACGGCCAAACAAACCTGAGGTATTTAAAATAAATAAATAAAACCGCCTCGGGTTCGAGCACGTCGTGAACGGCAAACAAACCTGAGGTATTTAAAATAAATACATAAAACCCGCCTTGGGTTAGAGCACGTTCGTGAACGGCAAACAAACCTGAGGTATTTAAAATAAATAAATATACCCGCCTCGGGTTCGAGTACGTCGTGAACGGCCAAACAAACCTGAGGTATTTAAAATAAATAAATAAACCCGCCTCGGGTTCGAGTACGTCGTGAACGAACAAGAATTGAGGTATTTTAAAAGAAATAAATAAAACCCGCCTTGGGTTCGGCATGCGTGAATGGCTAAACAAACCTGAGGTATTTAAAATAAATAAATAAAACCCGCCTCGGGGTTCGAGCACGTCGTGAACGGCCAAACAAAGCCTGAGGTATTTTAAATAAATAAATAAAACCCGCCTGGGTTCGAGCACGTCGTGAACGGCAACAACCTGAGGTATTTAAAAATAAATAAACCCCGCCTCGGGGTTCGAGTATGTCGTAACGCCAAAACAACCTGAGGTATTTAAAATGAAAAAATAAAACCCGCCTTGGTTCGAGCATGCCGTGAATGGCTAAACAACCTGAGGATTTAAAATAAATAAACAAAACCCGCCTCGGGTTCGAGCACTCGTGAACGGCCAAACAAACCTGAGGTATATAAAATAAATAAATAAACCCGCTTTGGGTTTGAGCACGTCGTGACGGCCAACAACCTGAGGTATTTAATAAATAAATAAAACCCGCCTCGGGGTTCGAGCACGTCGTGAACGGCTAAACAAACCTGAGGTATTTAAAATGAATAAATAAAACCCGCCTCGGTTCGAGTACGTCGTGAACGGCCAAACAAACCTGAGGTATTTAAAATAAATAAATAAAACCCGCCTTGGGTTCGAGTACGTCGTGAACGGCCAAACAAACCTGAGGTATTTAAAATAAATAAATAAAACCCACCTTGGGTTCGAGCATGTCGTGAACGACCAAACAAACCTGAGTATTTAAAATAAATAAATAAAACCCGCCTTGGGTTCGACACGCCGTGAACGGCCAACAAACCTGAGGTATTTTAAATAAGTAAATAAAAACCCGCCTCGGGTTCGAGCAACGTCGTGAACGGCTAAACAAAACCTGAGGTATTTAAAATAAATAAACAAGCAGTCATAGACTGGTACTTTACGAAATCGTCAACTTGACCTCTTGACCTTGTCTAATAAAAGCTGTCTCTATAGAAAGGTAGCGACGCAAACCAGAAGTTTCTACGATGATTCTGTACCAAACCAATCAAAAATCGAATGTTTTGACCTCAACTGATGACCTTGACCTTTGAGCACGATTTTGAACCAAAATCCAATCAGCGCTAGCCACCCACCTCCTTGAATCACGTGGTGTAATTTGACATTGGTACCTCTTCCGTTCTCGAGTTATCATGTTTTGGATGTTTGACCTCACTGTGACCTTGACCTTTGACCGATTTTGACCAAAATCTAATCAGCGCTAGCCATCACCCTCCTGAATACGTGGTATAATTGACATTGGTAGCTTCTTCCGTTCTCGAGTTATAATTTTTTTTTGGATGTTTGACTCACTGTGACCTTTGACCTTTGACCGATTTGGACTAAAATCTAATCAGCGCTAGCACATCACCTCCTGAATCACGTGGTGTAATTTTGACATTGGAGCTTCTTCGTTCTCGAGTTATCGTGCCTACAAACAAACACACAACACACACAAACAAACACACACACACAAACAACAAACAAACACACAAATCACAAGATGAAGGAAGTCATCAATATACTTACGAAATCTAAAGATTTCGTAAGTAATAAAACCGCCTCAGGTTCGAGCACGTCGTGAACGTCAACAACTGAGGTATTTAAAATGAATAAATAAAACCCGTTGGGTTCGAGCATGCCGTGAATGGCTAAACAAACTGAGGTATTTAAAATAAATAAACAAACCCGCCTCGGGTTCGAGCACGTCGTGAACGGCCAAACAAACCTGAGGTATTTAAATAATAAATAAAACCGCTTTGGGTTTGAGCACGTCGTGAACGCAACAAACCTGAGGTATTTTAATATATAAATAAAACCCGCCTCGGGTTCGAGCACGTCGTGAACGGCTAAACAAACCTGAGGTATTTAAAATGAATAAATAAAACCCGCCTCAGGTTCGAGCACGTTCGTGAACGGCTAAACAAACCTGAGGTATTTAAAAATAATAATAAAACCCACCTTGGTTCGAGCACGTCGTGAACGGCTAAACAAACCTGAGGTATTTAAATAAATAAATAAACCACCCGGGTTCGAGCAGCGTGAATCGGCTAAACAAACCTGGTATTAAAATAAATAAATAAAACCCGCCCGGATTCGAGCACGCGTGAACGGCCAAAACAACCTGGTATTTAAAAGAAATAAAACCCGCCTCAGGTTCGAGCACGCGTGACGGCCTAAACAAACTGAGGTTATTTAAATAAATAAATACAAGTCTGGAGACTGCAATGGTTCACGAGCGGTATTTGACCGATGTAGATTGTTCAGAGTCAGGATGAGACATGTGATAATGTTTGACCAAGTTATAAAAATGATCACATGATGTGGTACGATGAAGGTTTTAGCTGCAAAATGCGACACTCGGTTTCGTTAACAACTTTCAAATTTGACCTTTGCATACTATAAAGGTACAAACAATGTGTGGACATTAAATATGGAAACAGGATACGTGCTATAGCTTATTGGAGTTAGTTCGTCGAAGAAGGTCGAAAACCCGGTTTGATCCCCACACTTTGAAAATTTGACCTTTGTGAAACTTTAAAGGTCAAGGATTATGCCTTTGGTGCAAAACTTCCTGTGGAACATTCCAGAACAATATAACGTCATATAGGCTATATGGCATATTCGCACTCCAGGATTATCCATACTTTGATGAAATCAGCGTAAAAACAAACTTGAAGGGGGCGCCAACGGGCAAGGTGGTTCGAGATAGAGCAAAATGATTTCAAGACTTTAGGTGGGGATGACCTCAAGATTATGCATAAAAATATTGTCATCCGAGCTCTCAAAGTTTGGGCGGTCGTATGATATTTTATGTCAAAATTCGCAATTCTAAGTTCGTGGACTTTTGTGACCTTGACCTAGAAGAAATGGGACAGACAGACAAGCCGGGAGGCGGACATGGTAGACGACTACCCAATAGAACCTGACGTGATGGGCCCGTTCGATGGGATGAACTGAGGATTAAGCACAAGAAAATTCATGATTCTTAGCTTCAAAGGTTAATGCTGCAGATTGTTTTTTCGTTAAAAACCCCCAATTAGAGGTTTTTCGGTGTTTGCTAGCAAACGGAGGGGTCCAAAGCAACGGTTTCTTTCTCACACATAACTAGGACATAACCTGAACCTACCTTAAACCGTTTCATGTATATCTGACTCATGTCTCTGAGATATAACGAACTTCGTTTTTTTAATTGTTTTCGACCAAGGGTTCATTCAAAGTCTATCTTTCTCGACAGTTTTCATAGGGTCGGGCTAGTGAATTTTTGGACATATGCTGATGTATCTGCCCACAGTCACCGTGGCCCGTTTTTGATTTTTCGAAAAAATTACTTTTTTATGATTTTTTTGAAAAATTTCAAAGTCCCGTTGCTAGGCATGGTGGTTGGTTCATAGCACGGTTCTCATTTGCACACAACTAGGTATGGTATGAACCTACCAACCATTTTCATAGAAATCTCCAATTGTATTAACGAGAGACTGGACCGAACAGACAGACAGACAAGCCGGTAAGGCTGGACATGGGTAGTCGACTACCCAATGAACCTGATTCGAATGGGCCTGTTCGATGGGGAATGACCTGAGGATTAAGCACAAGAAATTCATGATCTAGCTTCAGGGTTAATGCTTGCGATTGTTTGTTTTCGTTAAAATCAGCAAACATTCACTGGATACAGCTAATCACACACTGCCTTGCACAGAAAAGGTGCAAAAACAGATCCCTGCAACTACAGACCCAATCAGCCTTCTCCAATCATCAGCAAGGTTATGGAATCATTATCGCTTTCAGAACATCAAATCCTTCTCTTCTCCAATGGCTTGATTTCTGATCACTCAAATTTTGTTTCAGACCAGGTCACTCTACCCTGATATGTGCTTCTGCCCTCCCAACAATGGATGGAAGCCCTCAATGCCAGACAGGAAATCCGAGCTGTATCCCTGGATTATCACGTGCTTTGACACAGTCCTGGCACCTGCCCTGATCACCAAATCTTTCTATGGTATCCAAGACCATCTCCACTCAATGGCTCAGAGATTACTTCCTGTCCACAGTCACTGTGTGGCCCTAAATAGAGTTCTTTCTCCCCTCTTCCTGTCGCGGCGGAGTTCCTCAAGGTAGCGTTCTGGGCCCTGTTCTTTTCTGGTTTTCGATCATTGATCTCTCCAACTCTCTGGAAAATCCTCTATATCTCTCTTTTGCTGATTACTCACCCTCTGCCGTACAATCGGTCATCCTCGACCGGCAAGCAGCAGTTCTTCCTCAACTGCTATCTGGATAAATCACAAACTGGTCCAACCGTGAACATGTCTTTCAATCGGACAAAATCTCACACTCTCACTATGCTCTCCGAAAGACGTTTCAGAAACCCCCATCACTTTCTTAACAATTCCTCTGAAGAAGTCCTTTCTTTCAAGCTTCTGGGTCTCAATCTGCCTGCCTATTCCCTGGGAAAGCCACATTTCAAACTCGCCCAAGCCAGTCACCGATGGGAATCTCGTCTGTGCAAGGTCTTCCTTCGGCCACCTGAGCTCCTGACTAGCTTACAAAGCTTTTGGTCCGCAGCCTGATGGAAGTACTGCTCTCCCCTCTGGAGCTGGTGTCTCTGCCTCCACCGTTTCTAGGCTTCAGCTGTAAGAAACCAAAGCATTTCGGATCATTGGCATCTCCACAATGAGGCTGAGTCTTTGGGCCTCTCACTCAATACCGAGGTTGGTCGGTGGTCTTTCTGTCTTCTACACATCTCCTCTCCAGCCTCGCCCCGCTGTCTTCTATCTGTGATTTGTCCCCCACATTTCGCAGGGGGCTCAGGTCCGCCAAACAACCCCTTCTGGTAAAAACTACCAAAATCAGAATCACTGCTCACCTTACATCTTCTTCCTCTTTTTTTCCCGCCTTTGGAATAAACTCCTCTTCTATTTCATCCATTTTCCTCAGGCCTTCAAACAGCTGTTTTCACCACCACCTCTATCATCCCCATCCAAATCCTCGATTTTCCTAACCCCGATATCCACCAAGCCCACCTCTCTCAATTTCCCTGCTTTCCTTCCTGATAAGTCCCTGTAATGTCCATATTCTTTCCCATGTTCCCCGTCCCATCCCTCGCTTCCACAGATCTCCAAATGTCTCTGTTCCACTATTTTGTCCTTCCCACTCAACTCTCCCTCCTGTCTCATGCCCCCTGATGTGCGTTGAGTGTTAGCTCTCATACGACTTGACAAGGTATACAAAAAAGAAAATACCCCACAGTTATACGGTTTTTCGCGTTGCTAGCAACGGAGGGGTCCATTACAACGGTTGTTTCCCACACATAACTAGGACATACCATGAACCTACCTACAGTTCATGATATCTGACTCATAGTCTTCTGAGAAATAACGACATTCGTTTTTTTTAGTTTTTGACCAGGGTTCATTCAAAGTCTATCTTCTCCGCAGTTAGTTTTCATAGGATCCGGCTGGAAATTATTGCAATATGGTGATTACTCCCACAGTCGCTCGTGGCCCGATTTTTGATTTTCGAAAAAATACATTTTTTAATGATTTTTCAAAAATTTCAAAGTCCCGTTGCTAGCAACGGTGGTGTCAATACAACGGTTCTCATTTGCACACAACTAGGTCATGGTTATGAACTACCACAAGGTTTCATCGAAATCACCCATTGTATTAACTGAAATCGGCATTTTAAAACTTATAATAAGGGTAGAACAAATTCAAAAAAAAAATTTTTGGAATTTTTTTTTTTTGACTAGCGACTACCCAACAGACAAGCGGTGGCGACTATGGGTAGTCCGACTACCCAATAGACATGAACGCGATGGGCCGTTTCGATGGGGAATGCCTGAGTTAAGCACAAAGAAAATTCATGATTCCAGCTTTCAAGGGTTATGTTGCAGAATTGTTTTTTCTTCGTTAAATACCCCACTTCAGAGGTTTTGTCGGCATTGCTAGCACGGATGGTCCATAGCAACGTCTCTCTTCTCACACATAACTGGACATACCATGAAACTCTCTCATATTCAGTTTCATGTATATCGACTCAGTCCTCTGAAGATATAACCGAACTTCGTTTTTTGATTGTTTTCGACCAGGGTTCATTCAAAGTCTATCTTCCTCCGACAGTTTCATAGGATCCGGCTGAGAATTTGACAATATGGCTGAATGTACTGCCCACAGTCGCTCGTGGCGCCGATTTTTGATTTTTCGCAAAATACATTTTTTTATGAGTTTTCAAAATTTCAAAGTCCCGTGCATAGGCAACGGTGGTGTCCATAAGCAACGGTTCTAAGTTTGGCCACAACTAGGTCATGGTATGAACCTACCAACCAAGTTTCATCGAAATCGCCATTGTATAACGAGCACTGGACCGAACAGGGACAGACAAGACAGACCAGACCAAACATATCGACGGAAATAACTGATTAATAAGGGTAGATCGAATTTCAAAAAATTTTTTTTTCGACTGGGATCGACTAACCAACAAGCGGTAGGCGGACATTGCGTAAGTGGCCGTTGCTAGGCACGGAGGGGTCCATTAGCAATCCGGTTCTTTCTCAACACATAAACTAGGACATACCATGAACCTACCATACCAGTTTCAATGTATATCTGAACTCATAGTCTCTGAAATAACGAACTTCGTTTTTTATCTGTTTTCGACCAGGGGGTTTCATTCAAAGTCTATCTTCTCCGCAGTTTTCATAGATCCGGCTGGAAATTTTGATTTTCGAAAAAAATTAATTTTTTTGTGATTTTTCAAAAAATTTCAAAAGTCCGTTGCTAGGCACGATGGTGTCCTAGCAAACGGTTCTCATTTGCCACACAACTCGGTCATGGTATGAACCTACCAAACCAAGTTTCATCGAAATTGCCCATTGTTTAATGAAATCGCCATTAAATACTGATAATAAGAGGTAAACAAAATCTAAAAAAATTTTTTTGAACTAAGATCAACTACCAACAAGCCGCTAGGTGACATGGGGTATCGACTTCCCAATATAACCTGACGCGAATGGGCCCGTTCGTGGGGAATGACCTGAGGATTAAGAGCACAAGAAAAATTCATGATTCTAGCTTCAAGGGTTAATGCTGCACATTGTTTTTTCGTTAAAATACCCGCACATTTAGAGGTTTTTCGGCCATTGCTAAGCATCGGAAGGGTTCCATAGCAACGGTTTCTTTTCTCACACTACTAGGAATACCAGTGGAACACCATACCAGTGTTTCATGTATATCTTGGACTCGTAGTCTCTGAGATATAACGAACTTGTGTTTTTTTTATTGTTTTCGACCAGAGGTTCATTCAAAGTCGATCTTCTCCAACAGTTTTCATAGGATTCCCGGTTGGGAAATTATTGACAATATGGCTGAATTACTGCCACAGTCGCTCGTGGGCCCGATTTTTGATTTCGTAAAAAAATACATTTTTTATGAATTTTTCAAATTTCAAAGTACCCCGTTGTTAGGCCAACGGTGAGGTGTCCATAGCAAACCCGGTTTCTCATTTGCACAAATTAGGTCCATGGTATGAACCTTACAACGAACCAAGTTTCTCGAAATCGCCCTTGTATAACTGAAATCGCCATTTTAATACTGATAATAAGGGTAGACAAATCTCAAAAAAAAAAAATTTGGAAATTTTTTTTTCGACTGATCGACTACCAACAGACAGCCGGTAGGCGGAACATGGGTAGGTCAACTACCCAATAGAATCTGACGCGAATGGGCCCGCTCGATGGGGAATGACTGAGGATTAACACAAGAAAATTCATGTTACTGCTTCAAGGTGTTAATTGTTGCTCAAATTGGTTTTTTTCGTTAATACCCCAATTTATGAGGTTTTTCGGCCGTTGCTAAGGAACGGTTCTTTCTACACCATAATAGGACATCCATGAACCTACAATACCAGTTCATGTATATATCTGACTTCATAGTCTCTGAGCATATAACGAACTTCGTTTTGGTTATGTTTTTCGAACACCAGGGTTCATTCAAAGTCCTATCTACTCCGACAGTTTTCTATAGGATCCGGCTGGAAATTTTTGACAAAGAGGTTGAATTATAGTGCGCATAAAAACCTGGAAGCTTATTTTTGATTTTCGAAAAAATAATTTTGTTTATGGTAAAAAAATTTTTCAAGAATTTCAAGTCCCGTTGCTCGGCAACGGGTGGTTCCTTAGCAACGAAACTCAACGCGCACACTCAGCAGTATGCACCTGTTCACCAAGTTTTCATCGAAATCGGTTTGTGGTTTGTGCTGTGGAAGCCTCGGTTGCACACACACAACACACACACACACACCACACACACACAACACACACACACACACACACAGACGGAAAACCCGGACAATAAGGGTAGAAAAAAGAAATTCTCAAAAAAAAATTTTGGAATATTTTTTTTTTTCGAACTGGATCGACTACCCAACAGACAGACAGCAGGCAGACAGACACACCAATAACGAATATATGTGGTCACTTATTTTTTTTCGGTTGAAAATTTTTTTTCGTGAACCAATAAATAAACCCGCCTCGGGGTTCGAACGCCGTGAACGGCTAAACACTGAAGGTATTTAAAATAATAAATAAAACCGCCTCGGGGTTCGAGTACGTCGTTTGACGGCTAAACAAACTGAGGTATTTTAAATAAATAAATAAAATCCGCCTCTGGGGTTCGACATGCCGTGAACGGCTAAACAACTGAGGTATCTATTCTATAATTCCAGCAATGCTGTGTGTGTGTGTGTGTGTGTGATGTGTGTGTGTGTGTGTGTGTGTGTGTGTATGTGTGTGTGTGTGTGTGACCGCTGTTTCTCGAAACCACTTGGACCGATCTAATTGAAACTTGCCAGGTAATATTCTGGGACCTGAGTACCTGGCGTTTTTCATAGGTTTGGATATAATCTGCAAGTGGTCCGAATTATGGGGCCAAGTTAGAGTCGCTTCCCCATCGGGGTTTACAACGTACGACTTCCAGTAGTGATGACTTACTGATATCTAATAAATTTCTCGATTTCTTATGCTTTATAGTAAACACATGCCCAATCCAGTCGTCGTTTACAAGAGCCGAAGGACGGCTGTGTGGTTTAAAAAAAATTTTTTGCCACGTACGGCCACGATATACGGGATGCGAGGCGAAGGAACGGCCTGTGTGTGGTTGTTGTTTCTGGCACGCGTTTGAAAAGTTTTTTTTTTGTTTGGGCACCTTACGGCCATGCACGTACGGCACGCACGTACGGGCACACACTAGTTTAAAATAAATAATAAAAACCGTTCGTTCTTCCCTCAATGAAAATCGACAAGAAAATGAACACAACGGACGGAACGTGTTTTTATTTATTTACAAGCGCGAAACCCTGTCACAGACGGATTCCTCATTCAACCACCCTCGACCAGCTCACCACACTCGAGGGACATGGACTGGACAGGGCGTGCTTGCCCCCGCCTACTATCCCCCGCCCTGCCCATCTTCCCTCCCGCCCCCCCCGCCTCCACCCCCGCTTCAATTTGCCTTACACCCCGCCCAAAAATTATAATTACCCGGCCGCCCACGCCTCTTCATCTCTCGCCCGTCCTAACCAAAGTGTTTTATTCTGCTTCAGAAGTTGAAAGTTGACTATTGCCACTATGTGCGATGCACTCTTACAGGTACGAAGTTCTCTTCAGTCCAGTCACAGTACCGAGAAACGTGATGCGACCGCTAGGAGGAGCACAAAAATTGGCCCTTCCAGTATTAATATATAGATCCTCCGCACCAGGGTGCCGAGGCATTATGTTCCGGGTTGTCCGTCGATCCGGATTTTTGTTTACGGCGTAACTCAAGAGCAATTGTAGAATTTCATCAAACTTGGTAAAAAGTAAGAAGACAGGGCAATTAAGTGATTCGATTTTGGGCCCAGAGTGTGATACAGGTCAAGGCGTCAAAGGTCAAGGTCAAACTCCTGAAATTTTACTGTTTCACCGCATACTCAAATATTGACAGATTTCATCAAACTTGTACAAAGGTAAGTTAGACAGGGCGATTAACTGATTAGATTTTGGCCAGATATGATCAAAGCCAAGGGTAAATATGGTCAATACTCCGTGTTTGTGGGGAGAGCGGAGGCATACCGGTCGACTGCGCGCAGTCAACTTACTCTTAGTTTGTTTTTGTTTTCTTATTATCTATCATCTATCTATTTATTTCTCATGCCTCAACGTTCGTTGGGCCCTTCACGCTGCGCTGGAGGCTGGAAGCAAAACTGCGAGACGAAGCGTCACGTCCACTGACTCTGTGGTTATTTACTTGTTACCCTCGCCTAAGCCTAAAGGGTTTGTCACACGATTTTAGCCCATTTTCACAGCAATCGTGATGAAATTTTTTGTTGTGGGAAGTGATCGGCAAGGACGGCAAGACACGCTTATATTTTGTGAAGATCCGATCATCCGGATCCCGATCTTTACTGAATTCTTCACCAAAAACGCATATATACGCATGATATCTCAAAAAAGTTATGAATGGATTCGCACGAATTGGTGGACAGGTTGAGAGTGCACTAGGAGAATTTGATTCATTCTTTGGTGAAGATCCGAAACCAGATCTGGAAACAAGAATTTATTTAATTATATAACTGATTTTCACCCTTGAGAGAATGGGGCTAAAAATGATATCGCATGATATCTCAAAAGTTGAGGACGGATTCGGATGAAATTTTTGTTGGACAGGGTTGAGGTGTGTGAAGAGCTAATGATTCGATTTTACTGAAATCTAATCTGATCTGGATTCGAGAATTTTTCAAGTCGTTCATTTCACCGTTGAGAGATGGGGCCAAAAACGACAGAGAGCAACAACATCTCAAAAAGTTATGGATGGATTTCACCGAAACTTTGGTGGACAGGTTGGGAGTGCCACTAGGAAGAATTGATTCATTTTTGGTGAAATCCGAATCCAGATCCTGGAAACAAGAAAATTATTTTAATTTTTTTAACTGTTCTTCACTATTGAGAGATGGGGCGAAAAACGATATATAGCAGCGATATTCTCAAAAAGTTATGAATGGATTCACAACGAAATTGGTGGACGTTTGAGGTGCCGAGGAAGATTGATTGCCTCGGGGTTCGAGCACGTCGTGAACGGCCAAACAAACCTGAGGTATTTAAAATAAATAAATAAAACCCGCTTTGGGTTTGAGCACGTCGTGAACGGCCAAACAAACCTGAGGTATTTTAAATAAATAAATAAAACCCGCCTCGGGGTTCGAGCACGTCGTGAACGGCTAAACAAACCTGAGGTATTTA
>CM068959.1:13109593-13141813 GCA_035128595.1 Eptatretus atami | reverse complement strand
CCTCACGTTCGTTGGGCCCTTCACGCTGCGCTGGAGGCTGGAAGCCAAAACTGCGGACGAAGCGTCCAACGTCCAACCTGACCCTGTGGTTATTTACTTGTTACCCTCGCCTAAGCCTAAGGTGTTTGTCACACGATTTTAGCCACAGTTTTCAAGCAATCGTGATGAAATTTTTTGTGTGTGGAAGTGATCGGCCAAGGACGGCAACACGCTTAATTTTTGTTGAAGATCCGAATCCGGATCCCAGAATCTTTAACTGATTCTTCACCAAAAACGATATATAGCATGATATCTCAAAAAGTTATGAATGGATTCACACGAAACTTGGTGGACAGGTTGAGAGTGCCACTAGGAAGAATTGATTCATTTTTGGTGAAGATCCGAAACCAGATCTGGAAACAAGAATTATTTAATTATTAACTGATTCTTCACCATTGAGAGATGGGGCTAAAAATGATATCGCATGATATCTCAAAAAGTTGAGGACGGATTCGGATGAAATTTTGTGGACAGGTTGGGTGTGTGAAAAGGACTAATTGATTCGATTTTAGTGAAATCTGAATCTGGATCTGGATTCGAGAATTTTTCAAGTCGTTCTTCACCGTTGAGAGATGGGGCCAAAAACGACAGAGAGCACAACATCTCAAAAAGTTATGGATGGATTCACACGAAACTTGGTGGACAGGTTGGGAGTGCCACTAGGAAGAATTGATTCATTTTTGGTGAAGATCCGAATCCAGATCTGGAAACAAGAATTATTTAATTTTTAACTGATTCTTCACTATTGAGAGATGGGGCGAAAAACGATATATAGCACGATATCTCAAAAAGTTATGAATGGATTCACACGAAACTTGGTGGACAGGTTGAGTGCCACGAGGAAGAATTGATTCATTTTTGGTGAAGATCCGAATCCAGATCTGGAAACAAGAATTATTTAATTTTTACTGATTCTTCACCATTGAGAGATGGGGCCAAAAACGATATATAGCACGATATCTCAAAAAGTTATGGATGGATTCACACGAAACTTGGTGGACAGGTTGGGAGTGCCACTAGGAAGAATTGATTCATTTTTGGTGAAGATCGAATCCAGATCTGGAAAAGAATTATTTAATTTTTAACTGATTCTTCACTATTGAGAGATGGGACCAAAAACGATATATAGCACGATATCTCAAAAAGTTATGAATGGATTCACACGAAACTTGGTGGACAGGTTGAGAGTGCACGAGGAAGAATTGATTCATTTTTTGTGAAGATCTGGAAACAAGAATTAGTTATTTTTTTTACTGATTCTTCACCATTGAGAGATGGGGCCAAAAACGATATATAGCATGATATCTCAAAAAGTTATGAATGGATTCACACGAAACTTGATGGACAGTGAAAGGGCACTAGGAAGAATTGATTCATTTTTGGTGAAGATCCGAATCCAGATCTGGAAACAAGAATTATTTAATTATTAACTGATTCTTCACCGTTGAGAGATGGGGCTAAAAATGATATTGCATGATACCTCAAAAAGTTGTGGACGGATTCGGATGAAATTTTGTGGACAGGTTGGGTGTGTGAAAAGGACTAATTGATTCGATTTTGGTGAAGATCTGAATTCGGATCTGGATTCGAGAATTTTTTTAAAGTCATTCTTCACCATTGAGAGACAAAGTTGTGGACGAGTTATGACAAAACTTGCTGGATGAGTTAGTTAGGTGACGAGAACAAGCCGATTCGATTTTGGTTCAGGTCCGGATTCAGATCCGACCGATCAGTGTGATACAAAATTTAAACTGTTCAGCCTGGCGGAGGTATGCGCTCCACCGAGTGCAGTTCTGTTTTGCCAAGTGTCTCTCGGAGTTATTTTTCCCTCTGCCAAAGGAGAGGGCATTGCATTTGGGTCCATTTGTTTGTTTTATTTGTCTGTTTGTTTGTTTTGTCCACACAGAACTTTCATGTTTTTCTCCGCAACCGCTTGTCAGATTGAGACGAAATTTTCACCATTGATGCGACTACTCGTGTAGAATGTTTTAATAATTATCATTATGACAGCGTACGTCACGTGGTGTGGCAGCCATGTTGCAAAAACGGGAAAAATTTGGACCTCTGCATCTCTGAAACCGCACCAAGGAAAAAACTGAAAGTTGGTACGTAGCAAGTACTCATGGGGAATGCGATTTTTTTGTTATGATGTTATAGGTGTCCTCGTTATTACGTCATAATTGCATATGCAGAACGCCACATCCGATGAGTATGAACATTTTTTGAGGGTCATCGAGGGATAAAATGGTCCACAGAAAAAAAAAACTTAATGACGTCATCGGTCACGTTATTTGGCAGCCATATTGTTGTTGTTTTTTAAACCTTTAAAAAATCTTCTCTGAAGTGGCTGAACAAATTGAGGTGAAACTTTACACAAGTGTTCCCCAAGCCATGGGGGTACAAGTTTGTTGAGGAATAATAGATAGGTCACATGGTTTAGCAGCCACATTGGATTAAAGAAAAATATTAAATCATGTTTTCTCTGGAAACGCTTAATCAATCGACATGAAACTTCACATTTACGATCTAGTAATGATGGGAATACATGTTTTAAGTTTCAACTTCATCAGCTGCATGGTCTGGCAGCCAGAATTATTTGATTTTTTTGATATGGGTTCTTTTGGGTTTTTTTAATTTTATTATTTTTTCAATAATGCTCACTTGGCTGTGCCTGGATGGGTTTGAGGTTGGAGGAGTAGCAGCTCAAATGTGAATCCTACCCAGGTTACCCCTGATGACTTCATCTTTACTTTTTGCTTGTTCGGGTTCCTTCTGATTACTCCATTGCAGGACTTCCATTTGATTTGAATTGAATTTATTTTAATCCCATTCTGAATTCAATTGAATAATAATAATAAACGTCATGGGTCAGGGTCAGGGTCAGGTGTCCAATCAAAGCGGGGTTCCATCAAAGCGGGACGTCTTGGTACCCGGTCATCACTGCCAGCAGTTATAAAGTAGCAATTCTAATTTTGTCTCTTATTAATTACGTAACACACCAGTACACAAACACCACACAAAACTACACAAACACCACACAAAACAACTCCTGGTGAGGGTCTGCAATGTCTGATTGCTCTTCTTCTTGCTTTATTTTTGTAGAACTATTGATTTTTTTTCAAATACCTCCACGTGGAAGAGGTGGTAGGGGCAGTCGGACCCAGGACTTCCCTTTGGCCAGAGGAGGGTCCACTGAGCGTATTGCAGGGGCCGCCAGACGCCGGGCACGTCGGGTGGCCTCCAGATAACCGAGCAGTGATTGCGAGGGCTGCCAGGTGCTGTGCGTGTGGGGCTGCCCCCAAATAACCTAGCAGTGATTGCAGGGATTGCCAGGCGCATAGGGCAGCCCCCGAATAACTGAGCAGTGATTGCAGGGGCTGCCAGATTCTGGGCGCGTAAGGCGGCCCTCAAATAACCGAGCTGTGATTGCTTTATTCTGGAGATAAAGCTAACGGCTCTTTGGCGAGTTCCAAATCACCTGATGGTGGGAAAAGGAGCCACCTCCATGCTTACGATTTAGAGACTGGGTTTTTTAAATAACCAAAATAATTCGCACAAACGCTGCACAACAATAATAAATAAATAAGAATGCTTTTTGATTAAACTTTTCCCCGAATTTGTTTGTTCCTCTTTTTCATGTTTTCAATGTAGTACTTGTCGATTTTAGTAGTTTGGGAATCCTAATATTTTGTGTTATAACAATACCTAGCAGAAGTTAGATATCCCACGGTGTCTTTATATGAAGAACAGGTGAGTTATTGCCGGTAGCATGAACAAGTTGCAAATCCCTGCTCTCACGGGCAGACCGCAGGGGTGCAAAATATAAGCGGCATTGTCACAACTCGGTCATGATGTAACCACTAACCAGAGAGTGGACTTCACCGTTCATTCCTGGTGTAATATGCATTCGCTAACGCTGACCTACCTGAATCCCAAGCAGTTGTTAAGTAGGAACATTTCATGAATTGGATGATGACAGGTGCAAGGGGGAAAGGGTAGAGTTCAACACCGGAACGTTTTGGTCCCATGGTCCTTCACTCTGAGGTTTATAACACGGTGCTCGTCTTTGACACCGCTAAGAAATGGAATCCATGTTGGCACAGCTGTGGGTATCGACATATTGCCAGAACTATTGGATCATCGTTATGACAAACGATGTGTATCTTGTCTCTCCATGATTCACTGCATCTACAGCATGTTACAGAATCTTGGTTTCTGTCTACTCTTGCTTACTTGCCTGGTGACTGACATCTTTGTTTGTTGTTTGTATGTATTTTCCCCAGGTAACTACAAGCTCGTTTGGATGTATAGAAGTCGTCGGGAGACGGGAGCAGTTACTTGACCTTGCAAGGCGACACGGATGTCTTTAACTTTAATGGGAAAGCAGCTTGCTTCTTCCTCATGATTTTAGCGATTTGTGTTGCCTTGGTTATCTTTTATTTATTTAATTGTATCGTCCTCAGGTTTATGAATATTGTAAACTGTGCAAGTACCAATCCTGTGCGAGTACTCGTCCTACTGAATGAGTGTCATTTGGCATTTACGGCACTTTTAAGATTGTCTTCACCTAATGCATTTGAGAACCACAAGGTATGCACCGTACCGGACGTTTTTCATTTTGATACGACTCTTGTGTAATTGCGATGCTCCTCTTCCTATTTCGCATGTTCTGTAATGCCTCTCCGACTCTCAAAACTGTCTGGCCTTCCATTACACAATTGTTTATCGTCTCGTCTTTTCCTTTCACCTCTTACAACACTTCTTGCACTTCCATGCTGTTGGCTCAATCGCAGAGCCACATCACCACTCCTTACTAGCTTGCATGGACACTCTTTGCCAACTCAACTTGCTCGACTGATCATTGCTCTCACCCAGTTGAGATGCTCAACTCTGCATTGCTGAACTAAGTTGATAGAAATGTAATTGGAGCAGCGGTGTGAGCCAGCTCGCATCCCAATAACACACTGTCCCTGCTCACCCGGTCCATGCATCCAGTGTGGATTGTCTTGCGACCAGTACCGCATGTTTTGCGTGTTCACCTTCCCGTTCACATATGTGAGCAATCCGCACTGGATCTCCCCTACCAAACAACAATGAGCGGCGAATGTCTGCGCTGTGAAATGCACAGTTCACTGCCCTGTGCAAAATTGCAATGAACATGGTGCATTGATGCAGCATTTCAATCAATCCCTGCACAAGCATCCGTGATGCGTCGCCTCAGATGATTAGTATCTCTGATTTTCACTGAATAAACCTGCGCCTTCAGCATACCCTAGAAGTAATCAAGGGGGTTCAGATCTGGCGAGCGTGCAGCCCACTCCACAGGGCCACGTCGTCCAATCCAGTTAGGGAAATTATCATCCAACCATTTCAATGACATAATATTATCTATGTTTCCAGACTTTATGGCCTCCCTGTACAATGGAGTCATTGCTCTTCTTGAAAGGTTCGTCCCATCCCACATTCAATGTTTCTGTCCATCATCTTGACTCTGGTACACTGATGCATGTGGTGAGGCCATTGCAAGAAAACACGTGCAATCCTACTTGAAGACGAACCCGACTGAGCCGAGGGTAACTTGCAGTCTCTCCGCACGGCTCGGAGCCATTGTGTGTATGTTCTACAAAAGGCCAGGACCCAACATCAGACTCACCTGCGATCCAAATTCTCCAGCTTCTCATCGAAAACCCTGGATGTCTTTTTGCCTGAAGGCTCATCCACCATTTTCTGTATTGTATATGAAGGATATTTTTATTGTGTCAGACACCTTTCTCATCAGCATTTGCGAGGGGTGTGTGGAAGCTATTTTGATGTAACAGGGAGTACAGGATAATGTGGTACCAGTAGCAGTCAAAAGCAATGATTGACCTACCCTGATAACTTTGGCCATTTATCCACATTTGCAAAACATATTCCATTTTCCAAACTGATGCAAAGAAATGTGATAAACCATTTAGATTCGAACAGACTTATCCTCATGGGGATTATATCTTTCCGGTGCACCTTGACAGTCCGTAGCAGTTGGTCGTGTTCATTTCAAAAGTGTCGAAGTTTTGATTACATCTGGTCCTGAAGGGTTGGAGGGTTCACCATAAGTGTGGAAAAAGTACCGTCTGCCCATGAGTTTGTCAACACCCATTGGTAGCGGAGTTGTGGTTGTGCTTTAGGTCTACCACCTCCCCTCTTTCCATTAAATTACTTGTGACGTACATACACACAACGACTGACAGGGATCACGTTACAAAATGCCTTTCTCTATGACAGGCTGTAAGCTCACTAAAGTATGCATGGGACTTTAAGCACACAGGAGAGTAGTTTTGAAGTAATTTTTGTCTATTTGATGTAATTTTCTTTTGTTTCTAAAAAAAAACAATCGAGACACTCCACATTTTTAGGAATGATTGTTGAAGTAACATTATTTGGTTGGTCTCACCACTTGTCGTACCAGGACTGCATAGATCTGCTGAAGCAGTTCCTGGAGAACACCATCAACTTCCTGCTCCAGAAGAAACAACAGCTGACCGCATGCTCATCTGGCATCGGGCCACCTTCAGAGCCTATTGATCAAGGCGAGTCTCATTCGGCTCGGAATGACTGTTTTTGTGATCCAGGTTTCATTCAATTGGTGGTGTGCTATGTTTCAATTGATATAATGATTCTTCATATTTTTGGGAGTCTCATTCTGGATCTTGGGAGTTTCACCAGAAGATGGTGGACCTGTTCAAAGCCAGTTATAAACCATCCCCCAAACAGTCCAGACTTCTCCACATTGTGATTTTAATTTAATTGAACCACTCGAAGAACATTTGCGTGGCTTTCAGTTTATAAACGATGAAGATGTCAAATCACGCATCCCAAAATCTACCTTTACAATCCTCTCCACAAAAATTTATCAAACAAAGTACATTTCACCTTCCAAAACAAAGTATATCTTTGTTTTTTGTGTGGAAATACTTCTGTTTCTCCTGCTTCATTCATTCATTCGTGTACAGCACGTGGCTACCGGATATATCATCGCCGGGATGTGGCCGTGCTGCTGATGCAGGTCCCCCTGTAGGTCAGAGCAAGAACTTTGAGCTTGTTCCAGACTTCCGGTGTTTCCTCACATCATCTTCACGAAACACATCATGGCATCTTTAATGTACACAGACTACAAAAATGCGAGCACATGGGACACCCAGCATAATGTCAAACAATATTGGCTTGTGAATCAGCAATCCGATAGTGTGATTCAAACCCAGGCTGGACGGCTCAGAGGTGGTTGCGCTTCTCTCTTGGCTTTCCTGCCATCCCTATTTACTTAAGTGCCAACGTTTTTTGCAGACCCTCAAGGAAAGCAAAATGACATTTCAGCTGCTGTGGTTGAAGTAGGCAGCATGACTTTTGATGACCTTGCCGGACTGCAGAGTGTAAAGCAGAGCCTGCGTGAAGCTGTTGTCCTTCCTGTGCTGTACCCACAGCTCTTCACAGGTGACCATGCAATACATCCATTGCAATTGGTTTGACGTTTCCATCTGAACATTTTATCTAATGCTCTAACCCCAGGTTCTTAAATGTCATATACTCTGTTCATTCATCCATTGTTCACTAATGTCCTTTCAAGTCATGCACATGATATTTGTTTGTCAGAATGTGGACATTGGCAAATAGCACTGCACTGAACATAACGTGTGGCTTAGAGCCTTGACAATGATGTATAACAAATATCAACTTTGTCATGGATATCAAGGCAAAGATAAGATAATATAATAATTTCACCATTTCGAACTGCCAAGTTACCGATAAATGGAGTGGCGTTTTGTTTGGGTAAAAGCTACGAAAAGTCAAGGGATGTGACTCCGTTAAAATATGAGCCTTGCCAGCACGAGAGCTTTCTGCTCGTCGCGAGTCTCCACGTTTTCTGAGTGTCCGAGTCATCCGCAGATCTCCACGTTTTCTGAGTGTCCGAGTCATCCGCAGATCTCCACGTTTTCTGAGTGTCCGAGTCATCCGCAGATCTCCACGTTTCTGAGTGTCCGAGTCGTTTCCGAAACTTGCATAAACGCTGTGATATGATTCCAATTATGACACAAATTTTGTGTTTTACATAATTGTTGCATTTTATTTGTGAAACTTCAGTTCACCTCGGTGAAACGGTGTTGTAAAAGCCGAGCTATATTGATGCCGTAGGTGATTTTGGTGTTTCTGCCTCCTCTGTCCAGAAAACCGTAACATGCCATCGTAAATGGCACACTTAGCCATGTCACGTGCAGGATCATGCGACGGTGTCAGTGCAATGGTAAAACACCTTTGATTTTGTGCTTAAGTAATATTGGATTTGCTATATATGCAAGATATCCCTTATTGTCGGGTTTTCCGTGTGTGTGTGTGTGTGTGTGTGTGTGTGTGTGTGTGTCTGCAACGTGAGGCTCCACAGCACGAACCAGCGAACCGATTTCGATGAAACTTTGCCAACAGGTGGAATTATACTTGGGAATGTGCGCGTTTGAATTTCGTTGCCTAGCAACCACCCGTTGCTGTGCAGCGGCCGAAAAACCGTCAGTATTTTCAATACTTTTCCTTCAGTTTTGAATGTAGAGAACGAGACTTTGGAATTAAACACTTCGAGATATTAGAAAAATTTTACTCGAGCCGATTTTTGATTGAGGTTTTATTTTTCAAATGGTCGTCCTTCAAAATCGGTGTCTATTTACCGTCATTTAAGGTGTGTATACAGTGTTTGTAAGGAACTACACCGTCGTTCCACCTTCGATCTCTCCTCGATCCAAAGTTATTGACCAAAGTGAAAAGGATCCAAAATAAATGGAATCACCGGCATTTCTGTCTTGTGGATTTCTAATAATATGTTTATTTATTTACCGAAAACGATTCCACGACCCACACTCCGCCTCCAATTTTATTTATTTTCCGTAAACGATTCCAAGATCCACCCACCACCTTCAATTATTTATTTATTTACCGAAAACGATTCCACGACCCACACACCACCTCCAATTATTTATTATTTTAAAGTGGGAGTGGTGTAGGAAAGTGGGCGTGGCTTATGAAAAATATTGTGTGGCTCAGGAGGTGTGGTCAAACAAGAACATTGAGAGAAGTTTATCGGGTTTTCCGTGTGGTGTGTGGTGTGTGTGTGTGGTGTGTGTGTGTGTGTGTGTGGTTTTGCAACGCGAGGCTCCACAGCACAAACCAGCAAACGATTATTTTTCAAATGGTAGTCCTTCAAAATAGGGTGTCTATTTACCGTCATTTTTTATTAGGAGTGCCAGTTGGCAAAATACGCAATAGGAAAAATCTTGCCAGGTAGAGGAACAATTGTATGTGAACCAATACGTCTTGGCAATGAATCTTCGTCGGTGGATCAGTCAGAATGAAAAGCATCGTATCCAGCGCTTCGATCCTAGCGAATCCCTCGTCGCCTACCGGCTTGTTCTGATATGTTCCGTGCTTTTAACACTGCTGCCACAATTAGCAACTAGAACGGCACTTGGGAGAGTGCATACCTCCACCAGGTAACAGTCTATGTTTTGTATCCCACTGATAGGCCGGATATGCATCCGTATCTGAACCAAAATCGAATTGGCTTGTTCTTGTCACCTACCCAACTCATCCACCAAGTTTTGTCATAACTTGTCCAAAACGTTTTGAAATGTCATGCCATGTATCGTTTTTCACCCTATCTCTTAATGGTGAAGAATCACTTGGAAAATTTAAAATAATTGTCGTGTTCGGATCTTGTTCGGGGTCAGGTCAGTCAGTTTTCTTGACTGCCACTGGTAACATGTAACTCAGTGCGACCTGCTGCATGGTCGGGTAGTCTGCGACTAAACTGACGACCCTCACTGGCTCGCCAGTGGGGAGGGTAACTGTGACACCCTGCAGAACTAAAAACAATACCTGCTAAAGGGTGGATGAGCTCCTTTAGGGAGCCTAACGGCCATCCAGTAAGGACATGGTGTCTCCAAAAAAACACCCATCCGGTTAGGCCGGTTTTTTAGGTTGTAGGTTGTTGACAGCAACCACTCAGGGTAGTACTACCATTCTGACTTAGGAGCGTTAAAGTGGTGCCCGGAACCGTCTCACACTCTCCGTGTCAGGATTGCTGGTCTTACTTTCTGTCTCACTCAAACTATAACAACCAGGCTGGCTTTAATATCTCTTTCTTGCAAATAAACATCACACACTTTTCTTACTCACTCGTTTTCACTCCTCACTCGTTTTCACTCCTCACTTTACATTCTCTCTTTTATTCCTCTTTATTTAAGGCCTGGCCTCGATGAGGACTATTTAGTCCATGACTGGAGCCTTCAACATAAAATAAAAAATAAAAAAAATCTTCACTAAAATCCAATCACTTCGTCCTTGTTACACACCTAACCTGTCCACCAAGTTTTGTCCAAATCCGTCCATAACCTTTTGAGATATCCTGCTCACAGACAGACACAGACAAACAGCAGTGAAAACATAACCTCCGTACACCTTTGGTGGCAGAGGTAATACTTACCTGTCATTGTTTCATTGCATCGTCATTTGTCAATATAAACATCTACACTATAAAAGTGAATTTGTATGTTTGTAGATTTATTTATGTATGCTTCAAAAACTTAAAAATTAAACTATTGAACCAAATCCAATCAAATTTTGCATGTTGCCGAAGGGTACCCATTATGGTTTCTGTCAGGTTAGCACATTTGGAGAACCGGGTTCAAGGTGGCGGGAAGATCCCAATTCTTTGAAAGTAAATGTGTATCGTATAGTTCCACCCCATGGTAGCTGGTATTACAAGTCATCATTGTCTTATATAAAGAAACTTTAAACAACTTCATGATATGCATCACGATAATGTTGAAATCTGAGTGAGAATAATTCGAAATTTTCAAAATGTTTCATTTCACTAATTTTAAGTGTAGGTTCAAACCAAAGCATCAATCACTGAGATTCTCAGGGAAGTGGAAGTGATTTTAAAGTTTTTTTTTTTTTCCTCACGCCATCTTTCGGTGATATAAGCAGCAAGGTTGGTTGATGAAACTTCCAAACTTCCAAGCAGATGCAAGATGACCTCGGGCAAATGACACGGTGAATAGATCAGGATGTTTGTGAAGTACAACATTAAATCCGTCACTGAAGCGACAGGTAAAAATGCCTCGTATGCATATAAAAATGTATCGTTGAGAAAGATCCTTCGCTTGCATTACCACCCACTATCTCCTTGGAAGAGACGGAGTTAAAATGCAGAGGCCGTGAAAAATTGTGTGTTGACCATTACTTCAAGGTACTGAGACTTGAGAGTAGAGAGGTTGAAAAACAGAATCTTGCCGCTGATATCTTTATTGAACTTGTCTGCTCAACATTTTGAAACGAAGTCGCGTGAAACCAAAATACTGCATTCCTATTGAATCAGGCCTCCGTTGGTATGTTGAACTGAGGACCCCCCCCTCCCCCCTCCCATGCCACTACCCCACTCTACCCCTTTAAATGTTCCTCTTTTTAAAAAATGATTCGTTTAATACTGAAACATTCTCATGCCTGATGCATGTGCACATCCATTTTGCATCGCATAGTCCCTTCCCATATCCTAATCAGAGCTTGGAGTTTTTACCCGAACACCTGCTACCAGCTTTTCATAGATTGCAAGTGGCATTTTCCATCATTGCATGCATAATACATAACCTTGTTCTTTTCGATATCGTGCTTGTTGTTAAGTCATTGGCACCTAGGCATCAGACAGACCCTGCCATCAATCTTGGACAAATGTGCACTTGGATTCGTGTCACAAAATCTCATTCCATATTTGTAGGCTCCAGCATACCCGTTTGTTGCACCATGCCGTGTGGTGTCGTGTATTAACCATGCTGATGAAGTGTTTGCGTGCAACTGATTTTCCATGGCAAGGCTCTACATACTGTATTCGTGCTAGCCTGACATCCTGATGACTCCTCAAACATGTACGATACCTTCATGCAAGTTTCTGTTGGGACTATCGCATCTGTTCCATCGAACAATCAGTTGCAGGGTTTTCTTTCCACCCAGTTGGGTGCTTTCCGGAGATCCATTGGATCATTAGGCACGAGTGGTGTTGCGTTTGATCTACTCAATGATGATCTCCACGGTTGATGTTGTTGGATCGATAGGACAGGTGAAATTGTTCTGTCGGCACTGCCCACACTCCAACATGCAGTTGATGTGTTTTCTTTTTCCTTTTTAGGGTTATTGCAACCTTGGAGATGCATTCTGCTGTATGGCCCCCCTGGCACAGGTTTGTACAGATAAAACCACAGTGCAGCTCCTAGTTTGCAGATTCGCTGAGTTTTGTTTCCACGCTGAACCTGATACAATCTGTTTTTGCTTACTTGTGCATACGTACATAAGCATGATATATTATTACCTCCGCGACCAAAGGTGGGCGGAAGTTGTTTTCAGCCCTGTCTATTTGTCTGTTTATCTGTGAGCAGGATATCTGAAAAAAGTTATTGACGGTTTCGGTCAAAATTTGGTGAACAGGTTGGGTGTGTGATGATGACAAATTGATTCAATTTTGGAGAAGATCCGGATTCGAGAAATTTTTAATTTTTCAAGTGATTCTTCACCATTGAGATAGGGGGCCAAAAACGATATATAGCATGATATTTCAAAAAGTTGTGGATGAGTGATGACAACTTGGTGTATGAGTTGGTTAGGTGACAAGAACATGCCAATTAGATTGTGGTTCAGGTCCGGATCCAGATCCGGCCTATCAGTGGGATACAAAACGTAAACTGTTCAGACTGGCAGAGGTACGTGCTCTACGGAGTGCCGTTCTAGTTTGTAAATGTCGAGATTGATGCTTATGGAGGAGCCGAACACAAAATGAAATATGAATTTTAAATACTCTTTCAGTGCAGAATAGGCAGATACTCGTATATGATGAATCCATCCATTGGGACCATACTCTGTACAGAGCGTCGGTGCTACCGAAACAGTCTCCTGGGCGATTGGGCACAGTCCTGGACGGGTCACTGCTCCGACGCAGGATACTCGAATGGCTCAATCATCCCAGCAAGCTGTTACTCACTTTTCTGACCTCGGAAGGATGACAGATATGATGAATGGTGAACAAGATGAGTGGGAGCAGAGAAGATTGATAGTATGGATACGGTGAAAAGAGTTGGTGAAAACAGAAAATGCTAGAACAGCGCTCAGGAGAGTGCAGATTCCTCCGCCAGGCTGAACAGTTTACGTTTTGTATCCCACTGATCGGCTTGATCTGGATCCGGACCTGGATAAAATCTTATCGATTAGTCCTTGTCACACTCCCAACCTGTCCACAAAGTTTCGTCCGATACCATCCATAACCTTTTCAGATATCCTGCTCACAGCCAAACAGACAGGGGTGAAAATATAACATTCGTCCACCTTTGATGGTGGAGGTAATAATAGGTAAGTTTTGGGGATGGTGATATTCCACATTGAGGGAATTATTTGTTGGAGTTACATACATAAAGGTGATTTCATAGTTATAAGAACAGAAGTGGTTTGGGTGAGAGAGGGTTGTTTTCGACCACATAATAAGATGTACAAGATCAAGAAGTTGTCAATTTGTCTGTAATGAATGCATATTAATCCCTCTACTTCAGCCTCTTGGCAATCAGGAATAGTAACATTGTTTGGAATTTTCACTTCTGGAGCATCCAGGAACAATAAGTAGGGCCAGTCAAGAGGGCCAGTCCGTGGCGATGAGTAATCTGGCATATAATTTACAAGTGCAACGGAAGGACTTGGCTTAGCAAAGTGTTCCCAGTCTGTGTCCAAATGTCTGATCATAATGGAAAAAATAGTGTCTGTTCAGTCCAGGTGTCATGTATTAGGCATTACGGGACTTTGCTTCTTGTCGATGACAATCTCGAATTGTAGCGTTTGAGACTTTATCGAGTTTGATGTCATATTCCAGCTGTTTGAGCAATTTGTAATCTCCTCTGGTTGGCTAAAAAGGATTCACCTGGTTGTTGGGGTTTTGTTTGCAGCCAGTGGCTGCTGGTTGCATTATTTCTGGAAGCACGGCTGTGCTGCTGATGCCGCCCCTGTTATCAGTAAGGTGGTACTCATTTTGTCGACCTCGGAAGGATGACAAGCTGAGTCAACACACCTGGTGTTAATGCAATGTCATGACAGGGGCTCAAACTCAAGACCCTAAGATCTTAAGCCAGCCACCTTAACCATTAAGCCAATACCAGACTTATTCACCTGGTGCAATTCTATCAATGTAATGAGAGACTGTTCGGCATATGATAAAATCTTTAGTCAAGAGAGTAGAGTTCTTCAATAATTTATTTATTTTTGTCGCCAGTCAAGGCTCGTAGAAGAGCTAGAGCACAGAATGGATCAAAAGGCAACAGAACAAGGAACAGTAGAAAGAGAAGGGGGACACCAACAGTAGGGTTGAGGGACAAATAATGGGTGTGGGGAGGAATGAGGGTAGGAGAGGATGCATGACGTGGACAAGATGACTATAGAAGCAAACTCACAGGAAGGAAAAACTGGAAATTTGCAAAGAGGTCGGCTTTGGGGTTAGATGTGAGGGATGGTTAACAGGGGAAGAAAAGATCTTGGTTTTGGATGAGGGATGATATAAGATTGTGGTGAACAGTGATAATGAAGACCTGGAGAGAAGAATGAGATTGAAGAAAATGTGGATATTGGTTGTACAAGTGGGAAAAGAGGAATGGATGATTGGAGGTAAGCAATGATCCTGGATTTAGGTAGTTTCACCAGAAGGGGATTGATGGTGGACCACATGTGCCCTGCAGATACCTTGGGGTGGGGTACAAAGCATGGAAAGAGTAGAGTGCAAGACCAGAAAGGAGGCGGTGGAATAATTATTGTTACACGATGTCAATAAATATTTGGACAGCATACCCAGATTTGAAATTAATCCTCCCAAGCAACATGCACATACTTCTTCATTGATGCAGAGAAGCATGTTCTTTAATAAGATGCCTTGTGACATTTTGAACAATGCTGCTTGGATGTAACATCACAGGGAGTGTGCCGCACAGGGGAATCTTTCAACATCATGGCAACACATCTCGTCAAACCATGGTGCCTTTGAGAAAATGGCTCAAGGACAATAACATTGACAATGTCCATTCTTCATCCTCGAGCCCTGACTCAAACCCAGTGAAACTACTTTGGGACATCTTGTAATGCCCGAGGGCTAGAGTCGACAAATCACAATATACCCATGAACTTACACTTGCTCTGAAGGTTGAATGGCACAGTATTATGCCTGATAGCTATCGTATTGCTGTTATATTGTTAAAATGAAATGTAATACAGAAATGTTATTTATTAATTTTAATCCTTTCCAGGGAAGACAACACTTGCATTCTCTGTAGCCTCAGAGATCAAGTCAACGTTCTACAGTGTGACGAGCTCGGACCTCCTCTCAAGCTGGTTTGGTGAGAGCGAGAAGTAAGTTCTTAATGACCATGTTCTAAGTACGTGGAATATATCAAATGGCAACCATTTTCATTGATTTGAAGCTTGTGCAGAAGCCTTGATATCGGTAAATGAGGACGAAGGTGAAGTGAGTTTAGTTTTTCCTGAGGTCTCGCCCTCGGGCATAAAACAATGAGCACAACCAATAAGATTTATGCTTTCTCATATTTTCTTTTCAAGAATATAATTTTATATACAAGTGTTCCTGGAATGTAAGAATGTACTGTGGCGGAATACAAGGGGAAGGAAGAAGTAGTGAAGGGTAAAAGACTTGTGAAGAAAGGGATAGATAATGAAAAGGAAGGAGATTTGGATGGCAAGGGGATGAATAGAGAAGAATGTAAAAGGTATGTTACCTGTTCTTCATGAAGAATAGGTGAGCTATCATTGGCACCATGGCCAAAATTCCAAATTCCTGCCCTAACTAATCAAACGTAAGGCCTGGCCAGGCGGTTCAACAATACTCGCGCCGAGCTTCCCCCGGCCGACCCCACAAGAAAGGTAGGATAATGGTGGCCGTTGAAGAAGAAGAATATGAAGAAGAAGAAGTAAAAGGTATGTTACTGATACCCGAACATGCACCAGAGGTTGTTAGCTTCTACGTTTCTGATTCTACCCCAGGGCTGAGCAAGTGCACACTTATTTTGATCCACCAGGACTACATCATGGACAGGAATCGACCACAGAGCCTGTAGGACTGCCTTCGCTAAGTGGGTGATTTCAACAACAGAGAGCAAGCCCAACTCAAATTAAAACACATGCCAAGCTCCAGGACATATCGCTAACATGCCTTTGAAGGGACGACACTGTAAAACGGGAAAACTCTGTTGCCACCAATTTTTGCATCCCGGCACGTAATATGTAGATGACAGAACAAAATGTAATTAAATCCTAGTGTTGTTTTATTTTTATTTTTAAAGTAATCCAATGCTGATGGAAGAGCTTGTGCATGTATCACATGCAAGACAAGGACATGAGATCAGTGGACTTGTACATTAATTTACAAGGACATGAGTAGATGAAGGACAAATCAACACACACGATGTACATGGGAATTGAACCTGGAAATTGAGCATCAAGAGCTGCATGCTCAGATGGGAATATCAAACAGGCCGACCTCATTTCTGGGGACACCAGTGCTCAAATGGGGTATCCTCAACTCCAGAGTGGGATTTTAAAGTCAGAATACCTAACCTAGAAACCGCTGAAGTGTGAGACATTATTCTATCGTCCAAGATGATCGCTGTCTTTCAATTCGGAAAACCTGCATTTTTGTATTTCTCATTAAAAAGCATTATTTTTGCAGTGTTACTGAGAGTTACTGGAATTACTGGAATCTATATATGGCATAGGAAAATACTGACTTCCTGACTTTGCAACTGCATTCATCATCTGTGGATGGTATGAAGCACTATGCACGTGTACGCTATGGTGGATAGTTTACGTGAGGTTCTTGATTATCGGTTTACCTGGTTGACACTACTGATGTTCAAATCGCACGTTATATAAATGCACCAAAATCCATCCTGAAAAGTCTTTTCTTAAAACATCATCAGAAGCTACAACAGCACTCGGTAGAGCGCATACCTCCACCATGCTAAACAGTTTACGTTTTGTATCCCACTGATAGGCCGAATCTACATCTGGATTTGAACCAAAATCTAATCGGCTTGTTCTTGTCACCTATAAAACTCATCCACCAAGTTTTGTTAGAATCCGTCCACAAAGTTTTGAGATATCATGATATATGTATACAGGGCCTATAGAAAGTCTACACCACCCCCTTTCAAAATTTTCACCTTTTGTTGCCTATCTATGAGCAGGATATTTCATCTGAACAGACACTGTTCAGCCTAGTGGAGGTATTCGCTCCACCAGTGCCGTTTAGTGTATGTATAGTTTCATCATCGGGATAGCCTTCACTCTTTGTGTACTGAATCTGATATTTGAATTACTATATGTGTCATTGATGATGTATTTGATGTTTTTGCAATCGATGTTAACAAAATTAGTTATTGAAATAAAAATCTCCTAAAATGATCCTCAAATATAGACATAAACAGAGACATTTGAAGGACATTACCATGAAACAGAGTAAAAAGAAAACCGCCCTCCTCCACTCTGCAAAAACATTAAATACATCATCAATGACACGTATAGTAATAGGCTACACATCAATGACACGTACACATACAAGAGGCTGGAATTAAATTGCATTAAATCAGACTTTTTCCACATTTATTTACAAATCGTAACCCACAACTTCCAAGTGAAAAACAAATTCTACAAATTTCAGAAAATTAATTATAAATACAAAACTAGAATATCTTGGTTGGATAAGTGTCCACCCTCCCTGAGTTAATACTTGGTGGAAGCATCTTTGACAGCAATTACAGCTGTGAGTCTGTTGGGATAGGTCTCTGCCAACTTTGCACACCTTTATTGGACAATGTCTACCCATTCTTCTGAACAAAACTGTTCAAGCTCAGTCAAGTTGCGTGGGGAGTGTTGATGGACAGAAATATTTTAAGTCATGCCACAGATTTTCAATTGGGTTTAGATCGGGGCTCTGACTGGGCCACTCGAGGACATTTATCTTTTTGTTCCTTAGCCACTCCAGTGCAGCTTTGGCTGTGAGCTTCGGGTCATTGTCATGCTGAAAGGTGAACTTCCGTCCCAATTTCAGCTTTCTTGCAGAGGGCAGCAGATCTTCCTCGAGAATTTTTCTGTATTTTGCTTCATCCATTTTCCATTCTATCCTGACAAGTGCCCCAGTCCCTGCTGGTGAGAAACATCCCCATAACATGATGCTGCCACTACCATGCTTCACAGGAAGGATGGTGTTATTTGGGTGATGTGCTGTGTTGGGTTTGCGCCAAACGTAACGTTTTGTATTTAGGCCAAAAAGTTACATCTTGGTTTCGTCAGACCACAAAACTTTTTGCTACGTGGCTTCAGAATCTCCAGAGTGTGATTTTTTTGCATACCTCAAATGGGACTCAAGGTGGCTTTTTTGAGTAATGGCTTCCTTCTTGCCACCCGACCTCACAGCTTGGGATATTGTTGTCACATGCACACAGTGACCAGTCTTTGCCATAAAGGCCTGTAGCTCTTTCAAAGTTGCAATTGGTCTCTTGGTGGCCTCTCTGATCAGTCTCCTCCTTGCTTGGTCATCTAGTTTGGAGGGACGGCCTGATCTCGGCAGGGTCTTGGTGGTACCATATTCCTTCCACTTCTTAGTGATTGTCTTGACTGTGCTCCAAGGGATATTCAAGGCCTTTGAAATAATTTTTATACCCATCCTCTGATCTGTGCCTTTCCACAACTTTATCCCAGGGGTCTTTTGAAAGCTCCTTGGTGCTCATGGTTGAGTCTTTGCTCTGAAATTCACGACCCAGCAGAGAAAATGTATGGGAACAGTTTTATTCTGAAATTATCAGAATCACTACAATTTAACACAGGTGGAGGCCAATTAACTTGGTGTGTGATATTGAAGGTGATTGATAACACCTGAGCTAATTTACAATTGCTATTATAAGGGGGTGGACTCTTATCCAATGAAGATATTCTAGTTTTGTGTTTCTAATTAGTTTTCTGAAATTTGTAGAATTTGTTTTTCACTTGGAAGTTGTGGGTTACGATTTGCAAATAAAGGTGGGAAAAGTCTGATTTAATGCAATTTAATTCCGGCCTATAAGGCAACAAAAGGTGAAAATTTTGAAACGGGGTGTAGACATTCTATTGGCACTGGATATCGTTTTTAGCCCCATATCTCAATGAAGAATCGCTTCAAAAATTGTGGTATCCAGATCCGTATCTTCACCACGATCTAATCTATTTTTGCTTGTCACACGTCAAACCTGTCCACCAAGTTTTGTTTGAATCCATCCATAACTTTTTTAAATATCCTGCTCGCAAACAGACAGACAAACAGGGGTGAAGCAAAAGCTCTGTCCACCTTCGGTGGCGGAGGTAACAAGGCTGACGGGATAGCTGAGAGCTATGCGTTCTTACCCCTGAGCAGTCTAGCCTGGATTAAAATCCCGACCCAGCTTTAAACTGCCATCCTGGTGGTCTAGGCAGGGTGAAGCATCAAGGGGTGTGCCATCCTTCAGATAGATGTTAAGCTGGGCATCCTGTCTGCTAGCATTAGTTTGTGAATGTTCAGATTGTTTCAAAATTGCAATGTGGAATTTTTTTTCGTTTACTTCGTGTTGATCACCAATTCCACTACTACTCTTCCTTTTGCTGTGTGTGTGTGTGTGTGTTATATTTAAGGTAAGATGTGTATGATTTAATGTATTATCACATCATAGAATGTGTGGTGGGAGCTGTAACTATATGATAATACATTAAATCCTCGAGTGAGTAAAGTCAATTTAGTGATGTTGCATTGATGGGTTGACTGACTGCCTGGATGCAACTAAGGTTGTGGATGTACTGATGTAGGTAATCTACTGATGTGGATCTGTGACCAAGGTTGTGGATCCGCTGTTTGGAGAGGGTTGTGGGCTGAAAGGATCGAAACCTCGAGGGAGAACGGTGCCTAGCTGATGATCCATGTGGTCGGGAAACCATTCAATTGCAAAATCTAGTTCTTGTCTATCAAAAATAATTTTTTAGTGTTCAGTGTGTTTTAGAAAACCTATCACTTTGTGGAAAATTCTATTTTTGTTGCATTTTATAGCACAAACATGGTTATAGTGTATCTCAATTTTTTTCAAGTGGACAGTGTATTTGAGAAGAATTTATCATTTGTGGAAATATCACCACTTCAAATTATCCACCGAGGGTGGGCCAAGATGGGCACTCCCACCCTCCGGGACGTCCAGGTGGGAGTGCTGGTGCTCATATAAATAATTAACCCCCATGCTTTTCCAGCCAAAGAAGGTTGCATAAAGCAACCAAGAAAAGTGACACAAGGTAAGCCCTTTGTCGTTTCAAACCATACCCGGGTTCCTCTACAGCTGCAGACATTCACCAGTAGTAGAGTACATACATGAGAATCCCAACGCTACACGCCTTCTCAGCAGCCGGACCAATTTCATCACTTTTTGGTGAGTCATCTATTTCTATATTAATAACCGAATCCAGATACAACAAACTTACACTGATCTCCTTCAAAGTAGTCCCTTGGGCTGCCACACACTTCTCCTAACGGTTCTGCCACTGTCGGAAGCAGCGCTGGAACGCCTCTTTTGGGATGGCGCGCAGCTGGTCCGTTGCATTCCGCATGATGTCTTCTCTGGACTGAAATCTGGTCCCTTTCAGGGGCATTTTCAGCTTGGGGAAAAGCCAGAAGTCACACGGAGCCATGTCGGAGAGGTAGGGAGCCTGACGAAGCACAGGTGTGTTGTGTTTAGCCAGGAAACTGTATCAAATGTGAAGAATGGGTGGGTGCGTTATCGTGATGGAGCTGCCAATTGACCGCTGCCCACAGGTCCGGCGTTTGCGTCGCACAGCGTCACGAAGGTGACGCAGTACCTCTTGGTAGTACTCTTTGGTGATGGTTGTGCCGTGTGGTGCGTACTCGTGATGAACCACGCCACTGGAGTCAAAGAAGACGGTCAGCATGACTTTGACATTGCTGCGGACCTTCTTTGCTTTTTTTGCCTCGGGATGTTTGACTGCTTCCATTGTGATGACTGGAACTTGGTTTCTGGGTCGTACCCATAAACCCAGGTCTCATCGCCAGTGATCACTTTGTTGAAGTTGGGATCGCTGTTCACAGTCTCCAGCATGTCCTGTGCGATCTCCAAACGGAGTTGCTTCTGCTCGATTGTTAGCAGCTTTGGCACGAACTTCGCTGAGATTCTCCTTAAGCCCAAATCCTCAGTCACAATGGAATGAACGGATCCAATGCTGACGCCCACCTCGTCTGCAAGTTCTCTGATTGTGATTCGACGATCTGCATCAGCAGGGTCCTCACTTGGTCAATGACGATCTCATTTCGGGATGTTGAGGGCCTACCAGAACGTGCTTCACTTTCCACTGATGTGCAACCATGTTTGAAGCGGTTGTACACTCTTTTATCTGTGTGGTGCCCATTGCTTCGTTCCCAAAGGCCTGTTGAATCTTGCGGATCATTTCCACTTGGGAATCACCAAGCTTTACACAAAATTTGATGCAGTAGCGTTGTTCAAGTTTTTCTGCAATTCGTCAAAAACGAAAATCCGACGGCGCTCACTTACACTTCCTCACTCATCGGCGATCTGTCGGCGACTGACAGCTTCTGCAGGCGGGAAAATATTCACGCATACGAATTAGGATCGCCTACATACGTGCAACAAACCACACCTCCCTAGCTTCATTTGTTTACGCACGAAAAATTAAGGTTGGATACTTTTTGAACACACCTGTATGTATATCTTCTTCTTCTTCTTCTTTCAGCTGCTCCCGTTAGGGTCGCCACAGCGGATCATCCGTTATGATCCGCATAATGATTTGGCACAGGTTTTACGCCGAATGCCCTCCTGACGCAACCCTGGTCGCCTCTTACGACACAGGGATCTGGTACACCTATTCTAACCGGGGTATACACCGGCCCAGTACACTGGTACTCACTTCGCCGACCTCGGAAGGATGACAGGCTGAGTCAACCTCCTGGTGTATTAATTCAGTGGCCCAACGGGGCTTGAACTCAGGACCTTTGGATCCCAAGCCACTGCCCAAACCACTGCGCCAACACCAGGCTACACTCGTATGTATGTATATATATATATATATATACACTCGGCGTTGCCTCGGTTCTTTTTGAATGAATTTAATCTTCTGTACATAGGTCTGACGTGAGCCCAGTATTAGTTCCCTATTGGGCCACGGCATTCATAGTCAAAGGGGGCCACGGCATTCCATCTTTTATTCTAGCTTATATATAAAGTTGTCTTTTCTGTCTCGCTGTCCATCAATAGAATCAGCCCCACCGTTAGCTACCCCCATCATATTGCATACCGTTGGAATCCTCTTGGCAAATGGAGATGCAAAAAAAATTTTCAAACCTTCAGGCTAGGCTAGGAGGTTCAGGGTAAGGGAAAGACCCAAATTCTCTCTCTGTAAATGTGTATTGTATAGCACCACCTAGTGGTTGGCAGTGTTTGGAAGACCCCAATTCTCTCTATGTAAATGTGTATTGTATAGTGCCACCCGGTGGTAGGTAGTATTAGAAATCATTTTGTATCTAAACTCCAAATCCTTCTGCACAAGGTACAGGTACCTCTGCTAGTTATTTTTATGTTAACTGCGATTGGCATTGCATGGGGTGCAAACTTGGAATCCTCTCGTTGAGGAAGATGAGAGCCGTTACAGCCATTACCTTTTGGTATATATTTTATATTTGGTATACATTGTGCTTGAAAAAGTCCCGGACAACTTTGGTTGTTAATATGTTGAGAACCACAAATGATACAATGATACCCTTTGGTTTATATGATACAGAAACTCATGAAGTTTTGTGCGCACCATCAAGACACTTCAATGTGAGCTCTGTTTGTCACGCGCAGGACTTCAAGGCGGTACACGAGTTCTTGCCATGTTCGGTTCAGCATGTTTGCGTCCACCAGTGCGGATGCAGCTGTGATCTGAGAATGAATATCCTGCAGGTTTGCCACCTTGGTGTTGTCGACAACACCTTTGACCAACCCCCACATTAAAAAGAAACAAGGGAGGTTATGTCTGGTGATCATGGGGGTCAGGCGGTTGGTCCATCTCACCCAATCCAGCGACTTGGAAATTTTTCATTCAGGATGGCTCGAACGATTAAGGTCCAAAGAGGGGAGGCGCCATCCTGTTGAAAAATATCGGGTTCCAGGTCTTCAATCTTTGGGAAGGCAAATCCTTCCAACACGTTCATGTAAATTATTGAGGTCACTGTATCCTCTGCAAAGAAAAACGGACCCACCAAGTGGTCATGGAGACACATTAACCTTTGGACTGTCGTGTATGTGTTCAATGGCCACATGGGGGTTATCAGAGCCCCAGATCCTCACATTGTGCTAGTTGACCTTCCCCAACACATGAAAGCAAGCTTCGTCTGTGAACATGACCTTTTTCAGGTAATCTTCGTCATCCTCTATGTGGAACTGAGTATTTCCAAGGCAAATGCCTTACATTTGGGTCCATCATTTGGTTTGAGTTCCTGCAGAATCTGCACCTTATCGGCATTAAGTTTTAGTCTTTTATGCAAAATCCTGTGTACAGTAGTGGCGGTAGTCCCAGTTCTCTAGATGTGCATCAAATTGATTTTCTGGGATTTTGTTGAAATGATTCACACACTCATTCAATGTCTGCTGCACTTGTGCCTGTTTGACCGGTACTTTTCTATTTCTGACAACTTCCAGTCTCCTTAAACCTCTTGTACCCATCTCTCATACTAGTCCGCGATGGCGGATCCCTTCCATACCTTGCACGGAAATTACGCTGAACTTGCTTGTCGGATCTCGTTTCTGAACCATTCGACCCACTGAGCTTTCTCCTATGGAGTCGCCATTTTCTTTAACATTAAACCAACAGACCTGAAAATAAAGAAAACATTATGAGCAAAGAAAATTCTGTGTCATACAAAATAAAGGGTATCGTTGTATCATTTGTTGTACTAAATATATTAACAACCAAAGTTGGCGAGGTCTTTTTGGAAAACCCTGTATATTTTAATATCCGATATTGTACCATGATCTCATACGCATGACTGCTGTCCTTGTTGACCAAGAAGAAGGCTTATTTGGCTGAAAGCTGGTCACTCTAAAGATCGTCCAGAAGTTGTCTGTGACTCATTTAATCTCTTCCTCTTATATGTTTTATACAAATGAGGCACCATACCTGTCGTGTGGAGTTTCTGCTATTTCTCACAGTAATATACTGTGTGTGTGTGTGTGTGTGTGTGTGTGTGTGTGTGTGTGTGTCCAGTATATGTATGTGTATATGTATGTATATATGTATATATATATATACGAGGTGAATGCACCCGGCGTTGCCCGGGTCCTTTTTGAATGATTTAATCTTCTGTACATAGGCCCTGACGCGAGCCAGTATTAGTTCCCCATTGGCCATGGCATTCATAGTCAAAGGGGGTTGGTGAGGGGGAAACACCCCTCCCTCCCCCCCCCTCCCGGCTGAAGGGCTTTGCCCTAGCCTATAACCTTCCCAGGGCCCATCCCGGCAATTTTTTGTTTCAGAGGTTCCTCCTATCTTTCACCGTTCAGGAGATTAGCGCGTGCAGAGCCTAAGGGGGTTGGTGAGGGGGAAACACACCCTCAGCCGACTTGAAAGTAAGCTACTTAAACTGTGCAATGTCTGTAATACCAAGTACTGAAATCAATGGGTTGGAATGGTCAATCACCAAATGTAATGCAGAAATAGAGTAACAATGTCCTCTTTATAAGATATTAGATTATATTATATATATATATATAATACATACATACATACATACATACAATACATATATATATATTGTTAGCGGCAGGTACCGAGTGTATTATGAGGGGGTTAATCCCCGTTTATCCTCGGAAGAGCCGGACTTGGGGCCACCGTTCACAATTAACTTTGTGATATGGTGGGTTGCTTTACAACCACGAACGCCAGTCAGTTAACCACGAGTTCCAGTGTCCACCGTCTAATTGGCCGTTTAACTAAAAGTCACGTGGCTTCCTGAACGGGGAGCGCGCCCTCGGCAAAGCACCAATCTTATTTTGATTAGATCTTAAGTTGGGCGGCCGAGCATTTACCGCTGGTGCGTGCTGACTATGACAGGTTAATTCGTTTGGGAATGACCTCCCAGTCTATGTAGGTTCGGACAATGCTAGATCAATGAAAGGAAAGGACAAGCACGAATAGGTTGAGATGTGAACAAGGAATTTATTCATAAGGAAAAAGTAAATAAACTGAAGAACTTTTTATTTATTTGTGGTGAAAATAGGTAAATTCAAATACAGTCATGCGCCACTTAACGACGGGGTTACGTTCTGAGAAACGCGTCGTTAAGCGACGTCGTCGGGAGAGAGATAATCTTAACAGGTGATGTGGATGCCGTGACCAATGTTGTGGATCCGCTGTTGTGAGAGGGTTGTGGGCTTGAAAGGATCGAAACCTCGAGGGAGCAACGGTGACTAGCTGATGATCATGTGGGTCGGGAAACCATTCAGTTGCAAAATCTAGTTCTGGTCCTATCAAAAATAATTTTTTAGTGTTCAGTGTGTTTTAGAAAACCTATCACTTGTGGAATTCTATTTGTTGCATTTTATAGGCACAAACTGTTTATATGTGTATCTCAATTTTTTTCAAGTGGACAGTGTAATTTGAGAAGAATTTATCAATTTGTGGAAATATTCACGCACTATCAAATTATCCACCGAGGGTGGGCGCAAGAATGGGCACTCCCCCTCCGGGACGTCCAGTGTGGGAGTGCTGGGTGCTCATATCATAAATAAATAACCCGGCCATGGCTTTTTCAGCCAAAGAAGGTTGCATAAAGCAACCAAGAAAAGTGACACAAGGTAAGCCCTTTGTCGTTTCAACCATACCCGGGGTTCCTCTAGCAGCTGCAGACATTCACGCAAGTAGTAGAAGTAATACATGAGAACCAACGCTACAAAACGCCTTCTGCAAGCAGCCGGCCAATTTTCATCATTTTTGGTGAGTTCATGCTATTTCTATATTATATACGATATTACTTATAAACATAATTGGCCTGATCTCCTTCAGTAGTCACTTGGGACAATACGGATCCATATACGAACTACGGTATTCATCCAGAGTTTAGAAACGTTTATAATATAATTATTTATTGGTAACTATCATGGCACAGGGAACTCACACTTGTGATCGAATGCACGGAACTTTTGCTCGATGAAACACAGCAAGATGGTCCATCGCGATCAGTGGGATATGATGTATGTGATTATGGCAGTATGCGGGTTGTCAATGTCGACTTTGTCATAAAATTGATCCAGTAAACACTCAGCTCAGTACCGCTCACCTTCCAACGGTTCTCCATGCGGAAGCGCCTGGAACGTCTTTTGGCGCTTCCGTGCATCCGATGATTCCTGATAAATCTGGTCCTTTCAGGGGCATTTTCAGCTTGGGGAAAGCAGAAGTCCACACGGAGCCATGTCGGGAGGTAGGGAGCCTGGACGAAGCACAGGTGGTTTGTGTTTAGCAGGAAACTGTATCAAAATGTGAAGAAGGGTGGGTGCGTTATCGTGATTTGGAGTGCCAATGACCGCTGCCCGCATCAGGTCCGGCCGTTTGCGTCGCAGTCAGCGTCACGAAGGTGACGCAGTAACCTCTTGGTGTACTCTTTGGTGATGGTTTGTGCCGTGTGGTGCGTACTCGTCGAATGAACCCGCCACTTGGAGTCAAAGAAGACGGTCAGCATGAACTTTGACATTGCTGCGGACCTTTTTTGCTTTTTTTGGGCCTCAGGGGATGTTTGACTGCTTCCATGTGATGAACTGGAACTTGGTTTCTGGTCGTACCCATAAACCCAGGTCTCCATGCGCCAGTGAATCACTATGTTGAAGTTGGGATCGCTGTTCACAGTCTCAACAGCATGTCCTTGTGCGTCTCCAAAACGGAGTTTGCTTTCTCTTCGATTGTTTAGCAGCTTTGGCAACGACTTCGGCTGAGATTCTCTTAGCCCAAATCCTCAGTCCATGGAAATGAACGGATCAATGCTGACGCCCACCTCGTCTGCAAGTCTCTGATTGTGATTCGACGATACCTGCATCAGCAGAGGTCCTCACTTGGTCAATGACGAATCTCTTTCCGGGATGTTTGAGGGCCTACCAGAACGTGCTTCACTTTCCACTGATGTCAAAACATGTTTAAGCGTTGTACCACTCTTTTATCTGTGTGGTGCCCATTGCTCCGTTCCAAAGGCCTGTTGAATCTTGCGGATCATTTCCACTTGGGAATCCACCAAGCTTTAGCAACAAATTTGATGGCAGTAGCGTTGTTCAAGTTTTTCTGGCATTCTGCAAAAACGAAAATCCGAACGGCGCCACTTACACTTACCTCAACTCAATCGCGATCTGTCGCGACTGACAGCTTCTGCAGGCGGGAAATAATATTCACGCATACGAATTAGGATCGGCCTACATACGTGCAACAAACCACACCTCCCTAGCTTCATTTGTTTACCAGCACGAAAAATTAAAGGTTGGATACTTTTTGAACACACCTGTATGTAATATCTTCTTCTCTTCTTTCAGCTGGCTCCGCGTTAGGGGTCGCCAGCAGAGGATCATCCGTTAATGATCCGCATAATGATTTGGCAACAGGTTTTACGCCGAATGCCCTTCCTGACGCAACCCTGGTCGCCTCTTACGACACAGGGATCTGGTACACCTATTCTACCGGGGTATACACCGGCTCACAGTAACACTGGTATCACTTCGCCGACCTGAAGGATGACAGGCTGGAGGTCAACCTCCTGGTGTAATTAATTCAGTGGCCCAAGCGGGCTTGAACTCAGGACCTTTGGATCCCAAGCACTGCCAAACCACCTGCGCCAACACCATGGCTACACCTCGTATGTATGTATATGATTATGTATGTATATATATTAATAAATATATATTATTTTTAAATAATAATATACTAATAATATATATTATATATTACAACTCGGCGTTGCCTCGGTTTCTTTTTTGATGAATTTAATCTGTCTGTACATAGGTCTGGTGAGCCCAGTATTAGTTCCCTAATTGGGACCACGGCATTCATAGTCAAGGGGCCACGGCATTCATCTTTATTCTAGCTTATAATATAAAGTTGTCTTTTCTGTCTCGCCTGTCCATCAATAGAATCAGCCCCACCCCGCCCTTAGCGTCTACCCCATCATATTGCATACCGTTGGAATCCTCTGGCAAGAAGATGCAAAAAAACAATTTCCAACCTTCAAGGCTAGCTAGGAGGTTCAGGTAAGGGAAAGACCAATTCTCTCTCTGTAAATGTGTATGCGTATAGCACAACCTAGTGTTGGCTAGTGTTTGGATAGCCCCAATTCTCTCTATGTAAAATGTGTATTGTATATGCCACCCGGTGGTAGGTAGTATTAGAAATCATTTTGTATCTAAACTCCAATCCTTCTGCACAAGGTAACAGGTACGCTCTGCTAGTATTTTTATGTTAAACTGCGATTGGCGATTGGCAGGGGTGCAACTTGCGAATCCTCTCCCGTTGAGGAATGAAGAGCCGTTACACAGCGATTACCTTTGGTAATATATGTTAATATTTGGTATACATTGTGCTTTGAAAAAAGTCCCGGACAACTTTGGTTTTAATATGTTGAGAAACCACACAATGAACAATGATACCCTTTGGTTTATATGATACAGAAACATCAATGAAGTTTTGTGTCGCACGACCATCAAGACACTTCAATGTGAGCTTGTTTGTCACGCGCAGGACTTCAAGGCGGTACAACGAGTTTCTTGCGCAGTTCGGTTCAGACATGTTTTTGCGTCCACCAGTGGCGGATGCAGCTGTGATCTGAGAATGAAATTCCTGCAGGTTTGCCACCTTGGTGTTGTCACGACAACACCTTTGACCAACCCACAATTAAAAAGAAACTAAGGGGAGGTTATGTCTGGTGTCATGGGGGTCAGGCGGTTGGTGCCATCTCACCCAATCCAGCGACTTGGAAATTTTTTCATTCAGGATGGCTCGCAACGATTAAGGTCCAAAGAGGGGAGGCGCCAATCCTGTTGAAAAATATCGGGTTCAATGGGGTCCCTTCAATTCTTTGGAAGGCAAATCCTTCCAACACGTTCAAATTGTAAATTATTTGAGGTCACTGTATCCCTCTGCAAATGAAAAACGGACCCCACCAAGTGGTCATGGAGACACATTAACCTTTGGACTGTCCGTGTTTAAATGGTTTGTTCCAATGGCCATGGGGGTTATCAAGAGCCCCAGATCCTCACATTGTGCTAGTTGACCTTCCCCAACACATGAAAAGCCAAGCTTCGGCTGTGATACATGACCTTTTTCCAGGTAACATCTTTCGTCATCCTCTATGTGACTGAGTATTTCAAGGCAAATGCCTACTTTTGGGTCCATCATTTGGTTGAGTTCTGCAGAATCTGCACCTTTCGGGATTAAGTTTTAGTCTTTTATGCAAAATCCTGTGTACAGTAGTGGTCGTAGTCCCAGTTCTCTAGATGTGCATCAAATATAATTTTCTGGGATTTTGTTTGAAATGATTTCACACACTCAATTTCAATGTCTGCTGCACTTGTGCCTGTTTGACCGGTACTTTTCATTTCTGACACTTCCCAGTCTCCTTAAACCTCTTGTACCATTCTCTCATAACTAGTCCCGATGCGATACCTCTATACCTGCACGGAAATTTACGCTGAACTTGCTGTTCGGATCTCGTTTCTGAACCATTCGACCCTGCAGCTTTTGCTCGCTAATGGAGTCGCCATTTTCTTTAACATTAAAACCAACAGACCCTGAAAATAAAGAAAACATTATGAGCAAAGAAAATTCCTGTGGTCAATACATAAATAACAGGTATCGTTGTAATCATTTGTTGTACTAAATATATTAACAACCAAAGTTGGCGAGGTCTTTTTGGAAAACCCTGTATATTTTAATATCCGATATTGTACCATGATCTCATACGCATGACTGCTGTCCTTGTTGACCAAGAAGAAAGGCTTATTTGGCTAAAGCTGGTCACTCTAAAGATCGTCCAGAAGTTGTCTGTGACTCATTTAATCTCTTCCTCTTATATGTTTTATACAAATGAGGCACCATACCTGTCGTGTGGAGTTTCTGCTATTTCTCACAGTAATATACTGTGTGTGTGTGTGTGTGTGTGTGTGTGTGTGTGTGTGTGTGTGTCCAGTATATGTATGTGTATATGTATGTGTATATGTATGTATTATATATATACGAGGTGATGCACCCGGCGTTGCCGGGTCCTTTTTTGAATGAATTTAATCTTCTGTACATAGGCCTGACTGCGAGCCAGTATTAGTTCCCCATTGGCCATGGCATTCATAGTCAAAGGGGGTTGGTGAGGGGGAAACACCCCTCCCTCCCCCCCCCTCCCGGCTGAAGGGCTTTGCACCTAGCCTATAACCTTCCCAGGGCCCATCCCGGCAATTTTTGTTTCAGAGGTTTCCTCCTATCTTTCCACCGTTCAGGAGATTAGCGCGTGCAGAGCCTAAGGGGTGTTGGTTGAGGGGGAAACACACCCTCAGCCGACTTGAAAGTAAGCTACTTAAACTGTCCAATGTCTGTAATACCAATACTGAAATCAATGGGTTGGAATGGTCAATCACCAAATGTAATGCAGAAATAGAGTAACAATGTCCTCTTTATAAGTATTAGATTATATTATATATATTATATATATACATACATACATACATACATACATACATACATATTATATATTATATGTTACGGGTACCGAGTGTATTATGAGGGGTTAATCCCCCGTTTATCCTCGGAAGAGCCGGACTTGGGGCCACCGTTCACATTAACTTTGTGATATGGTGGTTGCTTTACAACCACGAACGCCAGTCAGTTAACCACGAGTTCCAGTGTCCCACCGTCTAATTGGCCGTTTAACTAAAAGTCACGTGGGCTTCCCTGAACGGGGAGCGCGCCCTCGGCAAACACGCAATCTTATTTGATTAGATCTTAAGTTGGGCGGCCGGAGCATTTACCGCTGGTGCGTGCTAGACTATGACAGGTTTAATTCGTTTGGGAATGACCTCCCAGTCTTATGTAGGTTCGGACAATGCTAGATCAATGAAAGGAAAGGACAAGCACGAATAGGTTGAGATGTGAACAAGGAATTTATTCATAAGGAAAAAGTAAATAAACTGAAGAACTTTTTATTTATTTGTGGTGAAAATAGGTAAATTCCAAATACAGTCATGCGCCACTTAACGACGGGGTTACGTTCTGAGAAACGCGTCGTTAAGCGACGTCGTCGTTGTGCGAACATCATTTTTTTTTTTCGTTTTCGTTTTCGAACATCGTACTTACACAAACCTAGACACCTAGGCTATAATGGTATAGCCTATTGCTCCTCGGATACAAAACCTTACAGCATGTTACTGTACGAATACTGTCGGCATTGTAACACACATCCAAGAGAGAAAGGAAGACACGTTAGATTTACCTTTGTGCTGTCATGACGGCCAATCGGTGTTGTTAGCAAGCAGCTAACAATCTCCTCTCGCACGATTATAGAAAGGTGAATAATTAGCGTTTGGATTTTATAAATACGTAATCATTGCATTGATGTTATAATTTATAAATGAAGAAACGAGCACCTGTCAATTGTGATATATATTTTCGGAACAGTGCGATTGTTTTTAACACATAAAAAGCTTCAACTAAAAAATAATTTGTGTTTTAATGTCGACTAAGAACAACGATTTATTCGTGGAATTCTTCAATTCAAAGGTAATTACTTGCTCAAAGTAAACGTGGAAACATTGGTTCAGTTGAAATCCGATTTCCTTGAATCCCGATTTAGCACGATCCTGTTTTTTTTTGCGATGACATTTTATGGACCTCAAACGATCGCATTATAACAGGGCCACACACTGTTGTTTATTATCATTATGAGGTATTATGTACTGTACAGTGTACATAATTGTATGTGCTATTTTATACGCGGCTCATCACTTGGCGATAGGAATTTTTCAGTTACATTTTTTTTTTTTCAGAGCTGGCAGACCG
>CM068959.1:13096199-13107474 GCA_035128595.1 Eptatretus atami | reverse complement strand
TCTCTCTCGCCCCTCTCTCGCCCCCTCTCTGCCTCTCTGCCCCCCTCTCTCGCCCCCTCTCTCGCCCCCTCTCATCCCCCTCTCTCGCCCCCTCTCTCTCCGCCCTCTCTCTCGCCCCTCTCTTGCCCCCTCTCTTGCCCCCTCTCTTGCCCCCTCTCTTGCCCCCCCTCTTTCCCCCTAGTCTCGCCTTCCTCTCTCGCCCTTCTTCTCTGCCCCACTCTCATCCCCCCTCTCCCGTCCCCTCTCTCGCAGATATTGGTCGACAGATAAATGGCCGTAACTTGGAACCGCTCGTCCGATTAATATCACCCCGAAAAGGCACATCCGCGGGTCCCCAGCAATATTCCTGGCAAGTTTCAATCAGATCGGACCGTCAATCGTGCAAAAATATATATATATATATATAAATAAATAAATAAACATTAATTGTGACGTCATTCGTGATGTCATAGCACCGTGTCTTGTCATTGGTCGACAGATAAATGGCCGTAACTTGGGAACCGCTCGTCTGATTGACATCAAACCTCGAAAAGGCACATCTGCGGGGCCCGGCAATATTCCTGGCAAGTTTCAATCAGATCGGACCGGCGATTGTCGAGAAACGGCGGTCGCAGACAGACAAACAGACGGACAGACAGACAGACACACACACACACACACAACACACACACACACACACACACACACACACACACACACACACAGATTGCTGGAATTATAGATAGATGTAATAGTTAGTATTTGGTTACATATCCCTTGCGTGCAATAACTGCATCGAACCTGTGACCCATTGATATCACCCAACTCTTGGTATCTTCCTTTGAGATGCTTTCCAAGCCTTTACTGCAGCCATTTTCAGTTGTTTGTTTTAGGGACATCTGATTTCATTCTCCTCTTCAGCAAGTGAAATGCATGCTCCTTTGGATTTAAATCAGGAGATTGACTTAACCAGTTGTGGTGGAAATACAACTCAATTTCCACAATGGTTCAGCATACAAAAAAGAATCTTTTAATACAAATACGTACGTGCACATACGGGAGAAAATGTAACAATGAAATTCTCAAAAAACACTAATGCAAGCCTTATAATATTGTTACGGATCCGGGGTGGCGGATTCTCACCCGACTCTTGGCGCCACCCTCACCACCACCGTCTCCAGGGTTTATAACGCCGGCTGGCTCGGCACAGGCCTCGGGTCACGCGTCTTCAATCGCGATACCAACGTAATCCTGGACCTTACCAGTTGGGGAAATAAACCCGGTTACAGACGGGTTTTGTCAGATGCCGAGCGTTTTCTGCCAGTCTGTAACCATTATGGTTTTATATACCAATCGAACGGATCGTTCCTCGACGCGACACAAATTAATCCATAGCGGCAACTTCATACGAACCAACCAGATTTATGGGGAACATCGGGGAACACAACACAAGCAAAATATTCACAATGTTTTAATTAACAATCTTTAACCCGTTCTTAACTAGGGAACCACGGACTACAGGTTTCGAGGGGATCCCTACCGAGATATGCCTTAAACAACATGCAGACAAGACAGACAGACAGCATGCAGATAGAGTACTTGGTGATGTTTCATGGATGAGTGGAAAGTGTCAAAAGCACGAATGTCGCTCGGAACAAGCCGATGTCCATGGTTCGAGCCCCCAGCTCGAACACGCCACGTGGCAAAATGGCGCTCGCCCTTTTGCCGCAGACCTCACGCACGCACCCTCGCACGTTCAGACCCCGTGAGGTCGACTGCCAGAGCGAAAGATCCATGGTGGATGCTCCAGCTGGCTTTTCACAAGGTCCAGCATACAAATCCAGGCCTGGCCTGTTCACCAGACAAGGCCAAATCGAGGTGTTTGGGCTCCGGCAGGCGGATCGACAAACGTGTCGAGGACTTCTCATGAAAGTTGATCGCCCACTCGACGTGCAGGCAGCCTCTAGTCATTTCTCCTGCCTCCTTCACGAAGCAGATCGCAGACAGACACAGCCGTCCCTACACAGCAGATCACGACTCCCACCAGTCGTTTCTCCAGTTCCACCTTTTCTTTCTTGGCGATGGCCGACTCGACCTCAGGTTCAGTTTCTCCCGGCGATTCACCACTGCCTTTCCTTTTCTCGCTCGCTTCGAAGCCCTGCTCATCCAGCTGATCGCGACTCGACACTCGTCGTTTCTCTGTTGCTCTTCCCTGCTTTCTTTGGCTCGTTCCTCCCGAAAACAGACACAGCTGTCCCGTGTACAGCCGATCGGCGCCACCTCAGCGCTCACAGTTTCACCACAGTTTATTTTCCGTTCGCTCGCTTCCAAGCCACTCGCTCCTCCCCTTTACGAAGCCGACAAAACTCCTTCCCTTAGTTGTACTTCTCTTTTTGGCCACTCCCTCTCAGCTGACTGGGCGGGCTGGAGAGGGGAAGGAAGAAGAAGAAGCCCCTCGGCACACCACCACTGTACGAACAATAAACATGCATCCTACACCTCCGACACACATGTAACGTCCATTTACTGAACAGCCTAGCTAAACATGCATTTAATGGGGGATCTGAGCTAATCCTAATATTTAGTAGCCTATCTAAGGGCCATTTCCATAACAATATGAAACGGGGACGAGTGGGGGAAATGTTTGACCAAGCAGGATAAATGAGAAAAAGCTTTTCATCTGCGAAAGAGTAACTATTCCCACAGTTCGAAATTAAAATAACTGCTTTCTGCTACTGAGAAAGGAGTGAGAACATTCTAAACAATGCAGGCAAGGCCCAAGTACAGCCAATCAGAAAGAGTACAACAGCCCTTTGAGATTCCCCAGGGTTTGGGGTTTGAAGGTACAGGCGGTTAACACAGATCAAGGGAGTGAATCATTACTTCGGCACGTTCTCAGCGTTGATAAATAACCACTTACATTGACTAGCGCTGCTCACAGAACCTCAGCAGCTCCCACAATGTGTCTACGCAAAAAGCCATTATATTCTTTAAATTTGTGAACTTGATAAAAAAAAATCTCAAGTTATGTTTAATCATGTACTCATTAACATACTTAAGTCTTCCTGGAACTTATGCAACATTTCCAGGTTGGTACACTCGTTTTAATTCAAAAAAATGACATCGAAAGCAACTGAAGGCAGATTAATGTTTTACAGAAAGCAAATGTAACAGAATACATGGTTAATCATGTTTACAAGGGAAGCCTTTAACTGCAGCATTTTAACAAAGTTTAAATAATATTTGATGAGTGAGGAATAATGTCTTTATTCATTCACACTTTTGGCTGGCAACACCAATTACAAATGCTTAAAGAGGAATTCTTCGACAGAGCTGGGATCTTCGACACAGTCAAAAACCTTCCACTTTTTTCCCTGATGAACTCCTTGGTTGTGTGGGCAATGTGTTTTGGGGCAATACTACACTCACTCCCTACGGGAGCAACAGGAGGGGTCATATTATCCTCTCTGCTGTATATAGATTACAGTAGATCTAGTCTCGGGTCCATTCGTCTGTGGTGGGCACAACAAGCAAAGTGAATGCCTCAAGGATGTTTGATTCCTCCAGATTTCTTTCAGTTAAAGGTTAAACAGCAGAATACGAGTATGTGCCTGCTTAAAAGGCAATCATATGTATTTGTGGTTTAAATATTTTTTCCTTCTGGGAGGCCTCTTCTTTTTCCTTGTTTCAACCACCACAAAACACCACGATAAGCTAAGTATACATGTTAACACAGCATTTGTCCAGGAGGAAAAAAAACCCTTTGGGAGAGAGGATATTACGTGTTAATATTGTTTTGTAATAATACTAATATTATGCTATTATAATCATTCATGTTGTTACCTCCACCACCGAAGGTGAAGGAGGGTATGTTTTCCACCCTTTCTGTCTGTTTGTTTGTGTGCAGGATATCTCAAAAAGTTGTGAGTGGATCCGGATGAAATCTTGTGGACAGGTTGGGTGTGTGACAAAAACGAAATGATTAGATTTGGTGAAGATCCGGATCTGGATCCGGCTGCTAGATTTTTTAAGTGATTCTTCACCATTGAGAGGGCTAAAAACGATATATAGCAGGACATCTCAAAAGTAGTAGATGGATTCAGACGAAACTTGGTGGACATGTTGGGTGTGTGACGAGGAAGAATTCAATTTTGGTGAAGATCCAAATCCGGATCCGGATCTAATAATTTTTTCAGTGATTCTTCACCATTGAGAGATCATGCTAAACTGACATATAGCACGATATCTCAAAAAGTTGTGGACGATTCGGATGAAACTTGGTGGATAGGTTGGGTGTATGGCAAGGATGAATTGATTTGATTTTGATAGAAGATAGCAGAAGATCCAAATTCGGATCTGGATCAGATAATTAAAAACGTGATTCTTCACCATTGAGAGATCGGGCCAAAATGACAGTACTGCGGAGCATGAAATTTGAAAAATGCATTGGGACCGATATGTTCTCGTGGATCAGGAATTATGTGGTGAAGGTATGCGCTCTAACCGAGTGCCCTGCAAGTTAGTTTTGTTATTAGAAGCGGCTTTGGGAAAACGCCACGGATATACACCTTAACACGGACTTCGCCAAGGCAGGTAACCTTTTGGGGAGGGGGACTGAACCATTAAGTTGCTGCAACCTCCATTGTGTGACTCTTCATCCTTCTGAAAGTTAGGTTGACATTGGATAAGTAACGACCAGATGTATCACGGTCAAAAAATCGTCTGACAGACAGGTCAAGTCAGGTATGAGAGCATGCTGCGTCACTTTCCGCCAGTACTCCAGGGCCTCGCGCTGGCCACCCTCAGCAGATGCTGGCCCATCTCCATCTCCTTGAGATGCCAATCACCTGCTGCAACCATGAGGCATGTGGTCGGCCCGTTGGTCTCCTCCACACACGAGGCTCCCTTGCTGAGAGAATCTGGTGAGCAGGATCAGCGTCAGGAAAAATGAGCCACATGTCCAAACAGCCGCAGCTGACACTCACGGACTATGTAGGTAACAAATCTGATTTGAGTCTCTCTCAACAACTGCTCGTTGGAGCAAAGTCTGACCAGTGATAGCCAAGGATTTTCCAAAGAGACCTGGTACCAAAGGAATGAAATCTCCATCTCAGATCCCTGGTCAGAGTCCAAATCTCACATCTGCAGAGTAAGACTGGAAACACAAGGACCTGAAGACTTGGACTTTCGTCCTCCTGCACAGGTACTGACAGCGCCACACCCATGATTCAGTGAACCCATGACTCCCAGGCCTGACCCAGATGTCTATTGACTCTGGCTCACAGCCAGCAGAGACATGAATATCACTGCCAAAGTAAGTGAATCAATCTGTGACCTCAACATCCTACCACAATACAGGTACAGACAAGATAGCAGCATCCAAGATGTCATTGAAAGCCTGAATATTAGTTTTGATCCAGGAAACCCGTAATCCCAGTGGCTCCGACTCCTCATTCAGCACCTCGAGGGCATCCAAAAGGATATCGAGTCTCCGCAAAGATGACTGCATCATCTGCGTAATCGATGTCAGAGATCTTGACATCCACAATGATGCACCACAGCTTGATCTCTCTGACATCCTCCCAGAATCCAGTCCACACAAGCCTGAAAATTTGGGGGCCAGTACACACCCCTGACAAACTCCAGTAACAACTGTAAATATGTCTGAGATGGTATCACCACATCTCACAACACTCTCAGTACAGAGTACAGGTTAGACATCAGATTGATCAGTTTTAGTGGCACCCCACAAAGACCAAGAATCCTCCAGAGGGCAGCCCGATTCACTGAATCAAACGCTTTGCAGAGATCAACAGAAGCTGCAAGCAGCCTCTGCTGAAACTCTCATCCGCTTTCGGAGAGGACCCGGAAGGCAAGGATATGGTCAATAGTTGACCACTTTGGTGTAAAGCCTGACTGCTCTGGGTGCTGGTGCTCAAGCAGATGGTGGCGAACCTATCAAGATACCAAATGGCATATTTTAGGATGATTGTCTTGTGACTAAACCGTCTCCCCCACCAGATTTTCTGGTGAGGAGTGTGTGGATGTGGACACTCAGCAGGATTAAAAACAAAACTTGTGAAAGGCGGAGGACCGCCTTGTTGAGCCAACAGCTATCCATGTCTAGTGCCGAACTATCTGCGGACATCCTCCTACAGTTAGGTTACTTCTTTTTTTCGGAGGTTGGTGGCAAGATTTACTCCGGCAACCGTAAAACCCTTCACGCCACAAACACACGAAAAACGCAAAGAAAACTGAAAACGCACTCCGTGGGAGTACCTCCTGTGCAGCTGCCCTTCACAAGGCAGCTCACCAGTTGATGCGATTGGGGCCAAGCCTTCGAGACCCACTCTTTGATAATAGGAGGGAAAACACGGGGTAACATTCCCGGGTTGGATTGCGGAGTGGTGTGACAGGATGGTGTTGAGGTGTCATCCACCAGAAGACAGTCTCCTTGGGTTAACCTGAGGTGGTCCCTTCGGGTGGGTGCCTGGAATGATCTATCCCGAAGAGACGATGATCACCTGTCTGTGTTGTCATCTGAGCTGAAGCGTTTGAAGATCGATATTGCAGTACTTCTGAAGTTTGGAGACCAGGTCATGGCGGGTGGTTGCACAACTTTTGGTCTGGTTGCTCTGATGGTTCCTTGCCCAAGGAGTTGCTGTAGCTGTGCCCAACAAGCTGACTCCAATGATAATCGAGGTAACACCGGTCAACGAGCATATTATGAGACAGGATTCGTCACTCCTTGGGTGTTGTTTCCCTGCTCTCTGTATATGCTCTGACTGAGGTGAGCGATCTTACCTGAAGGACGCTTTCTATGCCACGCTTGAGTCTGTGGTTCATCAGTGCCCCAGGCGACATACTCTTCCAGTCTTGAGGGATTTCAATGCATCGACTGGACTGATAGGGATGGTTATTGGACTGTGTTGTTCCCATGGGTCTGCAACTGTGAACCAGAATCGCACAAAGTTCCTCGACTTTGCAAGAAGTCATGGACTTTGGGTGGCTGGTTCATGGCTTTCAGTGCCACAAGGCTCATCGCTGAACTTGGTATTCCAACGATGGTGGCGTGGCAAATGAGATTGACCATGTGCTCGTTGATGGTCGCTGGAGATGATCCAGAACTGCAGGGCCTACCGGAGGGCTCAGTTTCTCAATACTGACCACAGGCTTGTTGTAGAACTCTGAAGTCGCAGCTTAATCTGGGAGAATGGTACCATCACAGCTTAGGCTGGATATTGGCAAGCTCAAGGATGAGGGGGTAGCTGAAGAGTTTGCGAACAGGCTGAGTGGGGATTTGGGGGTCTGGGTGCTTTGTGGAATCCTGAAGAGTTGTGGAGTGCCTTCAAGACCACCATCCTGATGTAACGGTGGATGGCTTGGAATTCACCATAGGGCGAAGAAAGAATTTTGTCTCTCAAGGGACACTGGATACCCTTCACCAGAGTTGTAGGCCAGGCTTAATGGTGGAGCTGAGCTGTTCAGGAGGTTGAGGCGTAAAACTGTACGTGTGCTGAAGGTGGACAAGGAGGCCTATGTGCGGGAATCTGTGAGGGGTAAAGCATCACCTGTGGTCAAGTGATTCTCATCCTGCTTACAGGGGAATTCTCGCATTGCGTCCTCCAAGCCCGTCCCTCGGTGTACTGCAGTTAGGCGAGGATGGTGGGCTCTTGACAGAGGAGTCCGAAGTGAAGGCCCACAAGGCTGGTTACTTTGAGCGGCTGTACCAGGCTGAACACACCAGCTGTTGAATTGGATGTCAGGGGTGTTACTATCCCTATTGCTCTCCTCCAAATCAATGTGATCCACCTTCGTTTGTGGAAACACAGGCTGCGGTGAACAGTTGAAATGGGGTAAAACTCCTGGGATCTGTGGCATTCAAGCCAAGGCTGGTGGAAATACTATACTCATGTCGTTGCATAGTTCTGTGCTCTGCTGGAACACAGGCATCATTCCAACTGACTGTAAGAAGGGCCTTGTTGTCCCTCTCTGGAAATGGATAGGTGATCGCCAGGACTGCAACAACTACCGAGGGGTGACACTGTTCTCAGTGCCGGGCATAGTCTTTTCTCGGATAATTATTGACAGGGTTCACCACCATCTGCTGGAGCACCGGCACCAGAGCAGTCAGGCTTAACACCAAAGAGGTCACTGATTGACCGTATCCTTGCCTTTCGAATCTTCACCGAACGCAGATAAGAGTTTTGGCAGGGGCTGCTTGCAGCCTTTGTGGATCTCTGCAAAGCGTTCTATTCAGAGAATCAGGATGCCCTCTGGAGGATTCTTGTTCTTCGTGGGGTGCACCAAAACTGGTCAATCTAATGTCTGAACTATACTCGGGTGCTGAGAGTGCTGTGAAATTGTGGTGATACCATCTCCGACTTTATTTGCAGTAGTTACCAGAGTTTGTCAGGGCATGTACTGGCCCCACACTTTTCATCGCTTGTATGGACTGCATTCTGGGGAAGATGTCGGAGAGATCAAGCTGCGGTGCATCGTTTGGGAATGTCAAGATCTCTGACCTTGATTTTGCAGCTAATGCAGTCATCTTTGCGGAGACTCTGGATATCCTTTTGGGGCGTCATTGTACTGAATGAGGATTCGGAGCTGCTGGGATTACCGGTTTCCTGGGGCAAAACTCAGATCCATGCTTTCAATGACATCTTGGATGCTGCTGTCTTGTCTGCACCTGTTTGTGTTGTGATGCTCAGGTTGGAGAGATTCACTTACCTTGGCAGTGATATTCATATCTCTGCTGACTGTGAGCCAGGGGTCAGTCGATGTCTGGGTCGGGCCTGGGGAGTCATGGATTCACTGGATCATAGGGTGTGGCACTGTTCATACCTGAGCAGGAGGACGAAAATCGCGTCTTCAGGTCCTTGGTGCTTCAGTCTTGCTCTCCGAACGTGAGACTTAATTCTTTGGTATCAGGTCTCTTCAGAAGAATCCTTGCTATCGCTTGTCGGATTTTGTGTCTAACAAGCAGTTGCTGAGAGAGACTCAAATGAGATTTGTCACCTGCATAGTCTATGAGCATAAGCTGCGGCTGTATAGACATGTGGCTCGTTTTCCAGACGCTGATCCTACTCACCAGATTTCTTCAGCGAGGGAGCTTCATGAGTGGAGGAGGTCAATGGACCGTCCACGTGTATTGTGGTTGCAGCAGGTTGATCAGCATCTCAAGGAGATAGTGATGGCCAGGCATCTGCCTGGGGGATGACCAGACAGAGAACCTGGAGTCCCGGTGGAAAGTGGAGGTAGCGACAGCTTGCTCCGGCGCATGCTCCCATGCTGACCTGACCTGTCTTGCTGCATGGTGAATTCGCCAATGAGTTTGGAGGCATTTTCTTGTGCAAAGGCAGACAAATGTTTCTGTGCACTTCTGAATTCATTCTGCTGCTGCCATCATGAGTTGCATCTAGTATATAAATGTAGTTCGGTCTTGGAATCCCTGTGTGTGTTCTTGTGTCCATCCATTCGTTAACAACTGTCTGATACACAATCGACAGCGCAGCATGCACGAACGTGCACAGCATAGCAATACAGCATCTACACGCATACACACATATATGTACACGCAACATATAATGTGCTGCACATATACGCATGAGGAGAGGTTGTTTCCTGGCATGGCCATGCCTAATACGTACCCAAACAGTTTGATCAAAAGAAGGAAGAGAGGAGGAGGGGGGCGTGAGAATTTCTTTATTTATTTTGATCTTCCTCTCAGTGTGTTGTTGTATATTATTTGGAATTCATCATCTTAAAAGGTTGTGATGATATACCATTAACACTCTCCCCTCCTCGCTCCCTGAGTGTATAGCTAGGCTGGTGTCGATACACCTGCTTAATTTTATTTTTCCCATTAACAACAAATTTTTTTTTTTCGCACTGATGCCAAGATTGATGCTCCCATCAGTGAAGTGATGGGTCTTTCATTCTAGTCATCAATAAAGATGAGTGAGCCAGTTCCAGAAGCAGCCATCAAGCCAAGCATGACATTACCTCCATTATGGTTCATAGATGAGGTAGTATGCTTTGGATCATATGCAGTTCCTTCCTTTCTCCACACTTTCACCTTTTCATCGCTTTAGCTTGGATTTATCTTGACGTGGATTTTTTAATCCACCTTATTGTGATCGTTGTCCTCCTGAAGGATTCTAACTGGCCGATTGTGGAATCATATTTGACTTCAGGCAGAGTTTAACGTTTGTCCGATTTGGTTATAAAATCCTACAAAACCCTATCGACACTGATAAAACTGATGTCCACACAAGTCCTTCCTTGGAACAAATTTATTTTCTAATTATACACTATACACTTCTCACCCTCGTACAATGAACTTAAGAATCCTCATTGATTGCAATATTATTGGTTTATTCATTTATTCTTACTTTAGTTAACAGTTAAGACCAACCCGATTCCAACAGACAGACAGACACACACACACACACACACACACACACAGATTGCTGGAATTATAGATAGATGTAATAGTTAGTATTTGGTTACATATCCCTTGCGTGCAATAACTGCATCGAACCTGTGACCCATTGATATCACCCAACTCTTGGTATCTTCCTTTGAGATGCTTTCCCAAGCCTTTACTGCAGCCATTTTCAGTTGTTTGTTTTAGGGACATCTGATTTCATTCTCCTCTTCAGCAAGTGAAATGCATGCTCCATTGGATTTAAATCAGGAGATTGACTTAACCAGTTGTGGTGGAAAATAACAACTCAATTTCCACAATGGTTCAGCATACAAAAAAGAATCTTTTAATACAAATACGTACGTGCACATACGGGAGAAAATGTAACAATGAAATTCTCAAAAAAACACTAATGCAAGCCTTATAATATTGTTACGGATCCGGGGTGGCGGGATTCTCACCCGACTCTTGGCGCCACCCTCAACACGTCTCCAGGTTTATAAGCCGTGCTGGCTCGGCACAGGCCTCGGGTACGCGTCTTCAATCGCGATACCAACGTAATCCTGGACCTTACCAGTTGGGGAAATGAACCCGGTTACAGACGGGTTTTGTCAGATGCGAGCGTTTTCTGCCAGTCTGTAACCATTATGGTTTTATATACCAATCGAACGGATGTTCCTCGACGCGAACAAATTAATCCATAGCGGCAGGGGCTTCATACGAACCAACCAGATTTATTGGGGAACATCGGGGAACACAACACAAGCAAAATATTCACAATGTTTTAATTAACAATCTTTAACCCGTTCTTAACTAGGGAACCACGGACTACAGGTTTCGAGGGGATCCCTACCGAGATATGCC
>CM068959.1:13084964-13096189 GCA_035128595.1 Eptatretus atami | reverse complement strand
TGCAGACAAGACAGACAGACAGCATGCAGATAGAGTACTTGGTGATGTTTCATGGATGAGTGGAAAGTGTCAAAAGCACGAATGTCGCTCGGAACAAGCCGATGTCCATGGATTCGAGCCCCCAGCTCGAACACGCCACGTGGCAAAATGGCGCTCGCCCTTTTGCCGCAGACCTCACGCACGCATCCTCGCACGTTCAGACCCCGTGAGGTCGACTGCACCAGAGCGAAAGATCCATGGTGGTATGCTCCAGCTGGCTTTTCACAAGGTCCAGCATACAAATCCAGGCCTGGCCTGTTCACCAGACAAGCCAAATCGAGGTGTTTGGGCTCCGGCAGGCGGATCGACAAACGTGTCGAGGACCTTCTCATGAAAGTTGATCGCCCACTCGACGTGCAGGCAGCCTCTAGTCATTTCTCCTGCTCCTTCACGAAGCAGATCGCAGCCACAAGCGCAGACAGACACAGCCGTCCCCTGACACGCAGATCACGACTCCCACCAGTCGTTTCTCAGTTCCACCTTTTCTTTCTTGGCCGATGGCCGACTCGACCCTCAGGTTCAGTTTTCTCTCCCGGCCGATTCACCACTGCCTTTCCTTTTCTCGCTCGCTTCGAAGCCCCTGCTCATCCAGCTGATCGCGACTCGACACTCGTCGTTTCTCTGTTGCCTTCCCTGCCTTTCTTTCGGCTCGTTCCTCCCGAAAAACAGACACAGCTGTCCCGTGTACAGCCGATCGGCGCCACCTCAGCGCTCACAGTTTCACCACAGTTTATTTTCCGTTCGCTCGCTTCCAAGCCACTCGCTCCTCCCCTTTACGAAGCCGACAAAACTCCTTCCCTTAGTTGTACTTCCTCTTTTTGGCCACTCCCTCTCAGCTGACTGGGCGGGGCTGGAGAGGGGAAGGAAGAAGAAGAAGCCCTCGGCACACCACCACTGTACGAACAATAAACATGCATCCTACACCTCCCGACACACATGTAACGTCCATTTACTGAACAGCCTAGCTAAACATGCATTTAATGGGGGATCTGAGCTAATCCTATATTTAGTAGCCTACTAAGGGCCATTTCCATAACAATATGAAACGGGGACGAGTGGGGGAAATGTTTGACCAAGCAGGATAAATGAGAAAAAGCTTTTCATCTGCGAAAGAGTAACTATTCCCACAGTTCGAAATTAAAATAACTGCTTTCTGCTACTGAGAAAGGAGTGAGAACATTCTAAACAATGCAGGCAAGGCCCAAGTACAGCCAATCAGAAAAGAGTACAACAGCCCCTTTGAGATTCCCCAGGGTTTGGGGTTTGAAGGTACAGGCGGTTAACACAGATCAAGGGAGTGAATCATTACTTCGGCACGTTCTCAGCGTTGATAAATAACCACATTACATTGACTAGCGCTGCTCACAGAACCTCAGCAGCTCCCACAATGTGTCTACGCAAAAAGCCATTATATTCTTTAAATTTGTGAACTTGATAAAAAAAAAATCTCAAGTTATGTTTAATCATGTACTCATTAACATACTTAAGTCTTCCTGGAACTTATGCAACATTTCCAGGTTGGTACATCGTTTTAATCAAAAAAATGACATCGAAAGCAACTGAAGGCAGATTAATGTTTTACAGAAAGCAAATGTAACAGAATACATGGTTAATCATGTTTACAAGGGAAGCCTCTTAACTGCAGCATTTTAACAAAGTTTAAATAATATTTGATGAGTGAGGAATAATGTCTTTATTCATTCACACTTTTGGCTGGCAACACCAATTACAAATGCTTAAAGAGGAATTCTTCGACAGAGCTGGGATCTTCGACACAGTCAAAAACCTTCCACTTTTTTCCCCTGATGAACTCCTTGGTTGTGTGGGCAATGTGTTTTGGGGCAATACTACACTCACTCCCTACGGGAGCAACAGGAGGGGTCATATTATCCTCTCTGCTGTATATAGATTACAGTAGATCTAGTCTCGGGTCCATTCGTCTGTGGTGGGCACAACAAGCAAAGTGAATGCCTCAAGGATGTTTGATTCCTCCAGATTTCTTTCAGTTAAAGGTTAAACAGCAGAATACGAGTATGTGCCTGCTTAAAAAGGCAATCATATGTATTTGTGGTTTAAATATTTTTTTCCTTCTGGGAGGCCTCTTCTTTTTCCTTGGTTTCAACCACCACAAAACACCACGATAAGCTAAGTATACATGTTAACACAGCATTTGTCCAAGGAGGAAAAAAAACCCTTTGGGAGAGAGGATATTACGTGTTAATATTGTTTTGTAATAATACTAATATTATGCTATTATCATTCATGTTGTTACCTCCACCACCGAAGGTGAAGGAGGGTATGTTTTCACCCCTTTCTGTCTGTTTGTTTGTGTGCAGGATATCTCAAAAAGTTGTGAGTGGATCCGGATGAAATCTTGTGGACAGGTTGGGTGTGTGACAAAAACGAACAGATTAGATTTTGGTGAAGATCCGGATCTGGATCCGGCTGCTAGAATTTTTTAAGTGATTCTTCACCATTGAGAGGGCTAAAAACGATATATAGCAGGACATCTCAAAAAGTAGTAGATGGATTCAGACGAAACTTGGTGGACATGTTGGGTGTGTGACGAGGAAGAATTCAATTTTGGTGAAGATCCAAATCCGGATCCGGATCTAATAATTTTTTCAGTGATTCTTCACCATTGAGAGATCATGCTAAACTGACATATAGCACGATATCTCAAAAAGTTGTGGACGGATTCGGATGAAACTTGGTGGATAGGTTGGGTGTATGGCAAGGATGAATTGATTTGATTTTGATAGCAAGATAGCAGAAGATCCAAATTCGGATCTGGATCAGATAATTAAAAACGTGATTCTTCACCATTGAGAGATCGGGCCAAAAATGACAGTACTGCGGAGCATGAAATTTGAAAAATGCATTGGGACCGATATGTTCTCGTGGATCAGGAATTATGTGGTGAAGGTATGCGCTCTACCAAGTGCCCTGCAAGTTAGTTTTGTTATTAGAAGCGGCTTTGGGAAAACGCCACGGATATACACCTTAACACGGGCTTCGCCCAAGGCAGGTAACCTTTTGGGGAGGGGGACTGAACCATTAAGTTGCTGCAACCTCCATTGTGTGACTCTTCATCCTTCTGCAAAGTTAGGTTGACATTGGATAAGTAACGACCAGATGTATCACGGTCAAAAAATCGTCTGACAGACAGGTCAAGTCAGGTATGAGAGCATGCTGCGTCCACTTTCCGCCAGTACTCCAGGGGCCTCCGGCTGGCCACCCCCTCAGCAGATGCCTGGCCCATCTCCATCTCCTTGAGATGCCAATCAACCTGCTGCAACCATGAGGCATGTGGTCGGCCCGTTGGTCTCCTCCACACACGAGGCTCCCTTGCTGAGAGAATCTGGTGAGCAGGATCAGCGTCAGGAAAATGAGCCACATGTCCAAACAGCCGCAGCTGACACTCACGGACTATGTAGGTAACAAATCTGATTTGAGTCTCTCTCAACAACTGCTCGTTGGAGCCAAAGTCTGACCAGTGATAGCCAAGGATTTTCCAAAGAGACCTGGTACCAAAGGAATGAAATCTCCATCTCAGATCCCTGGTCAGAGTCCAAATCTCACATCTGCAGAGTAAGACTGGAAACACCAAGGACCTGAAGACTTGGACTTTCGTCCTCCTGCACAGGTACTGACAGCGCCACACCCCATGATTCAGTGAACCCATGACTCCCAGGCCTGACCCAGATGTCTATTGACCTCTGGCTCACAGCCAGCAGAGACATGAATATCACTGCCAAAGTAAGTGAATCAATCTGTGACCTCAACATCCTCACCACATACAGGTACAGACAAGATAGCAGCATCCAAGATGTCATTGAAAGCCTGAATATTAGTTTTGATCCAGGAAACCCGTAATCCCAGTGGCTCCGACTCCTCATTCAGCACCTCGAGGGCATCCAAAAGGATATCCAGAGTCTCCGCAAAGATGACTGCATCATCTGCGTAATCGATGTCAGAGATCTTGACATCCACAAATGATGCACCACAGCTTGATCTCTCTGACATCCTCCCCAGAATCCAGTCCACACAAGCCCTGAAAAGTTTGGGGGCCAGTACACACCCCTGACAAACTCCAGTAACAACTGTAAATATGTCTGAGATGGTATCACCACATCTCACAACACTCTCAGTACCAGAGTACAGGTTAGACATCAGATTGATCAGTTTTGGTGGCACCCCACAAAGACCAAGAATCCTCCAGAGGGCAGCCCGATTCACTGAATCAAACGCTTTGCAGAGATCAACAGAAGCTGCAAGCAGCCTCTGCTGAAACTCTCATCCGCTTTCGGAGAGGACCCGGAAGGCAAGGATATGGTCAATAGTTGACCACTTTGGTGTAAAGCCTGACTGCTCTGGGTGCTGGTGCTCAAGCAGATGGTGGCGAACCCTATCAAGATACCAAATGGCATATTTTAGGATGATTGTCTTGTGACTAAACCGTCTCCCCCACCAGATTTTCTGGTGAGGAGGTGTGTGGATGTGGACACTCAGCAGGATTAAAAACAAAACTTGTGAAAAGGCGGAGGACCGCCTTGTGAGCCAACAGCTATCCATGTCTAGTGCCGAACTATCTGCGGACATCCTCCTACAGTTAGGTTACTTCTTTTTTTCGGAGGTTGGTGGCAAGATTTTCACTCCGGCAACCGTAAAACCCTTCACGCCACAAAACACACGAAAAACGCAAAGAAAACTGAAAACGCACTCCGTGGGAGTACCTCCTGTGCAGCTGCCCTTCACAAGGCAGCTCACCAGTTGATGCGATTGGGGCCAAGCCTTCGAGACCCCACTCTTTGATAATAGGAGGGAAAACACGGGGTAACATTCCCGGGTTGGATTGCGGAAGTGTGTGACAGGATGGTGTTGAGGTGTCATCCACCAGAAGACAGTCTCCTTGGGTTAACCTGAGGTGGTCCCTTCGGGTGGGTGCCTGGAATGATCTATCCCGAAGAGACGATGATCACCTGTCTGTGTTGTCATCTGAGCTGAAGCGTTTGAAGATCGATATTGCAGTACTTCTGAAGTTTGGAGACCAGGTCATGGCGGGTGGTTGCACCAACTTTTGGTCTGGTTGCTCTGATGGTTACCTTGCCCAAGGAGTTGCTGTAGCTGTGCCCAACAAGCTGACTCCAATGATAATCGAGGTAACACCGGTCAACGAGCATATTATGAGACAGGATTCGTCACTCCTTGGGTGTTGTTTCCCTGCTCTCTGTATATGCTCTGACTGAGGTGAGCGATCTTACCCTGAAGGACGCATTCTATGCCACGCTTGAGTCTGTGGTTCATCAGTGCCCCAGGCGACATACTCTTCCAGTCTTGAGGGATTTCAATGCATCGACTGGAACTGATAGGGATGGTTATTGGACTGTGTTGTTCCCCATGGGTCTGCAACTGTGAACCAGAATCGCACAAAGTTCCTCGACTTTGCAAGAAGTCATGGACTTTGGGTGGCTGGTTCATGGCTTCAGTGCCCACAGGCTCATCGCTGAACTTGGTATTCCAACGATGGTGGCGTGGCAAATGAGATTGACCATGTGCTCGTTGATGGTCGCTGGAGGATGATCCAGAACTGCAGGGCCTACCGGAGGGCTCAGTTTCTCAATACTGACCACAGGCTTGTTGTAGGAACTCTGAAGTCGCAGCTTAATCTGGGAGAATGGTACCATCACAGCTTAGGCTGGATATTGGCAAGCTCAAGGATGAGGGGGTAGCTGAAGAGTTTGCGAACAGGCTGAGTGGGGATTTGGGGGTCTGGGTGCTTTGTGGAATCCTGAAGAGTTGTGGAGTGCCTTCAAGACCACCATCCTTGATGTTAACGGTGGATGGCTTGGAATTCACCATAGGGCGAAGAAGAATTTTGTCTCTCAAGGGACACTGGATACCCTTCACCAGAGTTGTAGGGCCAGGCTTAATGGTGGAGCTGAGCTGTTCAGGAGGTTGAGGCGTAAAACTGTACGTGTGCTGAAGGTGGACAAGGAGGCCTATGTGCGAGGAATCTGTGAGGGGGTAAAGCATCACCTGTGGTCAAGTGATTCTCATCCTGCTTACAGGGGAATTCTCGCATTGCGTCCTCCAAGCCCGTCCCTCGGTGTACTGCAGTTATGGTGGGCTCTTGACAGAGGAGTCCGAAGTGAAGGCCCACAAGGCTGGTTACTTTGAGCGGCTGTACCAGGCTGAACCACCAGCTGTTGAATTGGATGTCAGGGGTGTTACTATCCCTATTGCTCTCCCTCAAATCAACTGTGATCCACCTTCGTTTGTGGAAACACAGGCTGCGGTGAACCAGTTGAAATGGGGTAAAACTCCTGGGATCTGTGGCATTCAAGCCAAGGCTGGTGGAAATACTATACTCATGTCGTTGCATAGTTCTGTGCTCTGCCTGGAACACAGGCATCATTCCAACTGACTGTAAGAAGGGCCTTGTTGTCCCTCTCTGGAAATGGATAGGTGATCGCCAGGACTGCAACAACTACCGAGGGGTGACACTGTTCTCAGTGCCGGGCATAGTCTTTTCTCGGATAATTATTGACAGGGTTCACCACCATCTGCTGGAGCACCGGCACCCAGAGCAGTCAGGCTTTACACCAAAGAGGTCACTGATTGACCGTATCCTTGCCTTTCGGATCTTCACCGAACGCAGATAAGAGTTTTGGCAGGGGCTGCTTGCAGCCTTTGTGGATCTCTGCAAAGCGTTCTATTCAGAGAATCAGGATGCCCTCTGGAGGATTCTTGTTCTTCGTGGGGTGCCACCAAAACTGGTCAATCTAATGTCTGAACTATACTCGGGTGCTGAGAGTGCTGTGAAATGTGGTGATACCATCTCCGACTTATTTGCAGTAGTTACCAGAGTTTGTCAGGGGCATGTACTGGCCCCCACACTTTTCATCGCTTGTATGGACTGCATTCTGGGGAAGATGTCGGAGAGATCAAGCTGCGGTGCATCGTTTGGGAATGTCAAGATCTCTGACCTTGATTTTGCAGCTAATGCAGTCATCTTTGCGGAGACTCTGGATATCCTTTTGGGGGCCGTCATTGTACTGAATGAGGATTCGGAGCTGCTGGGATTACCGGTTTCCTGGGGCAAAACTCAGATCCATGCTTTCAATGACATCTTGGATGCTGCTGTCTTGTCTGCACCTGTTTGTGTTGATGATGCTCAGGTCATGGAGAGATTCACTTACCTTGGCAGTGATATTCATATCTCTGCTGACTGTGAGCCAGGGGTCAGTCGATGTCTGGGTCGGGCCTGGGGAGTCATGGATTCACTGGATCATAGGGTGTGGCACTGTTCATACCTGAGCAGGAGGACGAAAATCCGCGTCTTCAGGTCCTTGGTGCTTCCAGTCTTGCTCTCCGAACGTGAGACTTAATTCCTTTGGTATCAGGTCTCTTCAGAGAATCCTTGGCTATCGCTTGTCGGACTTTGTGTCTAACAAGCAGTTGCTGAGAGAGACTCAAATGAGATTTGTCACCTGCATAGTCTATGAGCATAAGCTGCGGCTGTATAGACATGTGGCTCGTTTTCCAGACGCTGATCCTACTCACCAGATTCTCTCAGCGAGGGAGCTTCATGAGTGGAGGAGGTCAATGGACCGTCCACGTGTATTGTGGTTGCAGCAGGTTGATCAGCATCTCAAGGAGATAGTGATGGGCCAGGCATCTGCCTGGGGGATGACCAGACAGAGAACCCTGGAGTCCCGGTGGAAAGTGGAGGTAGCGACAAGCTTGCTCCGGCGCATGCTCCCATGCCTGACCTGACCTGTCTTGCTGCATGGTGAATTCCGCCCAATGAGTTTGGAGGCATTTTCTTGTGCAAAGGCAGACAAAATGTTTCTGTGCACTTCTGAATTCATTCTGCTGCTGCCATCATGAGTTGCATCTAGTATATAAATGTAGTTCGGTCTTGGAATCCCTGTGTGTGTTCTTGTGTCCATCCATTCGTTAACAACTGTCTGATACACAATCGACAGCGCAGCATGCACGAACGTGCACAGCATAGCAATACATGCATCTACACGCATACACACATATATGTACACGCAACATATAATGTGCTGCACATATACGCATGAGGAGAGGTTGTTTCCTGGCATGGCCCATGCCTAATACGTACCCAAACAGTTTGATCAAAAGAAGGAAGAGAGGAGGAGGGGGGCGTGAGAATTTCTTTATTTATTTTGATCTTCCTCTCAGTGTGTTGTTGTATATTATTTGGAATTCATCATCTTAAAAGGTTGTGATGAATATACCATTAACACTCTCCCCCTCCTCGCTCCCTGAGTGTATAGCTAGGCTGGTGTCGATACACTGCTTAATTTTATTTTTCCCATTAACAACAAATTTTTTTTTTTCGCACTGATGCCAAGATTGATGCTCCCATCAGTGAAGTGATGGGTCTTTCATTCTAGTCATCAATAAAGATGAGTGAGCCAGTTCCAGAAGCAGCCATGCAAGCCAAAGCCATGACATTACCTCCATTATGGTTCATAGATGAGGTAGTATGCTTTGGATCATATGCAGTTCCTTCCTTTCTCCACACTTTCACCTTTTCATCGCTTTAGCTTGGATTTATCTTGACGTGGGATTTTTTAACCACCTTATTGTGATCGTTGTTCTCCTGAAGGATTCTAACTGGCCGATTGTGGAATCATTTTGACTTCAGGCAGAGTTTAACGTTTGTCCGATTTGGTTATAAAATCCTACAAAAACCCTATCGACACTGATAAAACTGATGTCACACAAGTCCTTCCTTGTGAAACAATTTATTTTCTAATTATACACTATACACTTCTCACCCTCGTACAATGAACTTAAGAATCCTCATTGATTGCAATATTATTTGGTTCTATTCCATTTATTCTTACTTTAGTTAACAGTTAGACCAACCCGATTCAATTCACTTTCACATTACATCAGAGAGTTTTATTCTAACTTGGTACTTGGTCAGTTCCAAGGAGTACAAGCCACTGAGATACTATACTTCCTCACGTGCTTGCACTGAAACAGTTTTACATTTCAAAGCATTTTATACTTTTAGAGAGAGAGGTTGGGGGGCTATTCACCCAGACTGTAGACGTGTCCTTTAGAGGAGAAGCCACTTCGTACATTCTAAGCAAAGGTTCATTTATCAGCTCGGTCACTCTGCTCCAGAACAACACATTTCTTATCATTTAGGGCAAAAGTCTTTTGGCCAGAAAGGACAGCCAATTCAACTTGCAGCATAAAAGTTACATTTCTGAGACTCCATTTGTTACAATTTAAAATACATTAATATAAATTTTTCCCCCACAGTCTCATCTGTCCATAAAACTTTGCTCCAGAACTCTACTGTCTTACCTCATCTTCTTAGCAAATTCTAATCTGGCCTTTCTATTTTTGGTGCTGATGAGAGGTTTGCATCTTGCGGTGGAATCCTGGCCTTTGTAATTCTGCTGTTGAAGCCTTCTGCGAATGGTAGATTGTGTCACTTTCACCCCTGCTCTCTGAAGGTTGTTGGTGATGTCATTGACAGTTGTTTTAGAGTTTTTCTTCGGAGCTCTAATGATTTTTCTGTCATGTGTTTTTTTGCAGTTGTTCTCTTTGTCTGACCTGCCCATTGTCTATTGCGAAGTACACCAGTGGTTTCTTTCTTTTTCAGGATATTCCAAATGGTTGTGTTTGCTCTGCTCAATTTTTGTGCTAATGGTTGTAATTTAATTATTCTCTTCTTTCAGCTTCCAAATTGCTTGCTTTTCTTTCATAGACTGTTCTCTGTTCTTCATGTTGGTTTATACCGACTGACTCCAAAGGCAGACTCCCAAGGCAAAAGCAAAGGCTCTAAACACAAGACTAGACATTCAAAACTCTTTAATGTGTGAACAATCAATGCAACAAGAAATCAATGCAACATCAGTCATTTGTTCCAACACTTATACTTACCTAAAGTGAGGTAACTGAACACAAAAAGTGTTATTGTTCTACAATGGTAAAACATCTATATTGTCATGTCCCTGTGGTGTAACACCCACACGCAATGGCGGAGGTGCAGAGGAGCACAGCACAGTGGCGCTGCACCAGGACAGCACAAGGGGGGTTTATACTCGAACCCCACTATAAATACACGGCTACAGCTTCTTAAAAGGAATACATTTAATGCAAATTAACAAATATTTACAAAGAACAATAATTCAAAAGGGTAATGATGACAATGAAATATATAAATCGTCCAGTCGAGGCGCCTCTTCACACAGACTCAAATACAGACAAAGGGAAAACAAAATAAAAAGAAAACCCCTCCTTTCGAGTATTCTCGTACTTAGCTTGGCCCAGAGCTGGTCTTTGTGGAACTTGGAATTGAGGCGCTTCTATTCGCACGTGCAGACGTGCACAACAAAATGGCGCATCATCGCTTCTCTCGTAGCGGGGCAAACGCACACCAGGCAATCTGCTAGCGGCACTCCACACCAAGGCTCAGAGACCCAGTGTAACTGCTTCATGCGCCGATCGTCCTCACTGACCCAACCAAGAGCCAAAGGCCAGCGTCTTGCTTCACCACACGAGCCAAATTTCCTCAACACGAATACAAGGATCGTGCCGTCCTCCTCAGCGCTCACCCTCAACTCTCGCCTCTCCAAAAATGCGCAACCCAACCTTCCTTTCGATCATGCCAATATATCTTCCGCCTCCCTTCCGGCTAGCTTCTGACGTCACGCCCATCAATCATCAGCCTCGGGGGTGTGACCTCGCCCACCGTCACCCTCTGAAGGCGGGGCTTTCTGCCCGCTTGTGGTTGTTTTAGGGACGTGTTCCCCACATTTATTGCCAATCTTGCAATATAAAAACATAGGGAAAAATCACAGAGGGCGATTACATACTGGGGAAGCTTATTCTTAAACCCTAGCAAATTAACACGACAACACCCCCTCGTGTAGTGACACGTAACACTTAAGCTCACAGATTCCCTACTAAGTTACATTGAGATGCCTTCTACACGTTCATGGACCAAGCAACTCTTCACAATGCTATATTCCCTTTTAAATTCCTCCATCTTCCTCCCCCCCATCCCCCAATCGTAACAATACTATAACAGGAGCCATGTCTTTCTGTTTGTGATGTTATAACTTGAGAACGGATTGACGGATTTCAATAAATCCAATGATGGTGGATTCAGGGAACTCCCAGGAAGG
>CM068959.1:13046609-13065216 GCA_035128595.1 Eptatretus atami | reverse complement strand
CTCAAGATCTTGTTGTCCTCAAGAGGGATGGAGGGTATGGACTGAGCTCAAAACTCATCACGTCCTCAAGTCACAAATCACCTATCTGGGATACCACCAGGAATCGCTGGAAACGCACACTGGAGTCGTTGGTTCTGTGAGGAGCAAACTGGAGAGCATTAGAATTTCACAGGGTCTTTGCTTCTCTGTCCTCTTGATGGAGAAGGAAAACACAGGTTGTCCAATCATTCTGTCGATGATTTTGTTTCCCAACAGCTTCATATTCATGCACGTTGATGTCTTCGCTTGCCACGATACATTTATGATATTTCTCAATGTAGGATCAGAGGAGAAAGGTGAAAATGCATTCAGCTTTGTGCTTATCTTCGAGAGGTCGAATGCATGTCTTTCAATTCTGGCACCAGTTGCTTCTTTATGCTGTTCGCTTGTTGCGTATGTGAGATCATTGAAGTCCTGCATGGCGACGTTGACCTCAGATGTTATGGGGGCTGACATTGTCCACAATGCTAGGTGTTTCTCTGTCATCTTACTGCCATGAGTCAAGCCCACCGGTGCTCTTTAGTGATCTCATGAGTGTTTGTTCGATGACTAGATCACAGCTGAGGCCTGCCCAAAAATGGTTTGTTCGCCGGATCACATGGAAGCCATTTTTGAACCTTCTCATACACATCTGGGTGTTTGCTCTCCAATTCACTCATTTCTTGTATGTAGAGATAAGCTGGTAAGAGAAGACTGAAAACCCTTTTGTTAGAATTTGATAAATGTCGGGTGATTGCCTAACAGAGGTTTGATTATATAGAGACAATTTATTGATTTTACGCCCTTCATTTTTGCCGCCATCTTGGATTTCAGGTTAAATACTGATGAGATCTAAATTTTATTGACACCAGTGGATTGCTGATCCATTAAAACCATGGACCAGAACCAACAATTATGTTTTTATCACAATTATTGAAGAAGTTATAGCTGTTTTAGTTATTTTCAAAGCCCGGTGGCGGCCATCTTGAAAATGACTGTTTTAACCCATTTCTGGATGTCAGATTTTGGTAGACCTTTTTTCTATTGATCAGTATATCCAGTAGGAATGAAAACCACTGAGAAACCTTTTGAAGCAATTTGTTGTGGGTTTGGTGGTTGTTTGTCATAAATTGACCCGACGAAACAATAATAAACATCCTTGATAAGAATTACAAGACGAATATTCCATGGTTCTGTCCCTCTATTATTACATTAATGATTATTTGAAGCTGACATTTGATATTAACTATGAATTTACCATTTTTAAGACCATTTTAAACTCCATCTTGGATTTTATGGAAGGCTACAAAACATAAATCACCACATAGGCCTATTCGTTTCTAATAATCAGGAACGTATATAACAATGAATCCAAATATTAATGTACTGTATATTATTCTTAGTTTCAGGCTGAAATATACAATTTTCTATGATTTTGCCTATTGTGGTGGCCATTTTGGAAGTCATCTTGGAATTTAAGCATTGTAACAAAACTCAATCACTAGGTATTAGTTACTAATGAGTATAATGAGTATATTAGTTACTAATGAGTATTAGTTACTAGAGTTACTAATGGTGTGAAGGGGTGGTAGTGGTTTCTTTCTTCTCACTGTGGTTTCTTCGTTTATTTTTAATAGGAATGATCAACGCCGTCCGTCCTCCCATTGGTGTACGAACTACACCTCGTCATAGAGGACAAACCGGACAGGTGAGTTTTCTTTTCGTTATTCATGGAACAAGTCTGTTCCCAGAAGCTCGAAGACCAATCATCACGAAGTGACGACCCGAATGAGCACAAACCAGTCGCCTTTGTTCGGAACTCTCCGTCGATACGCGATCGTGACGAGTGGACGACACAGTTGATTTCAGTAGTTGTGATTTCTCTTTCTTTATTATCACAACAATAACAGTTATCACTCGGCCGGGGGGATCGAACGCCCACACATACATATGCATCGGGACGTGGGGCCAAGGGGACGACGTGTTGACGTCACGCGTTTTTTTTTTCCGGAAGGTCCGTGCGATCTCAGCGAGGAAGTGACCGTTTGTCTTTATCCGAATTACGATCGTAACCGCTCCGTGCCGCTTGGCAATGTCCGAACAGTCGGAGTGCGCTCACAGAGCACTCTCTCCCCCCACGATGGCCCTGAGTCTGTGTTTGCCGACGTTTCCCTTCGGTTTACCCAGTCGGCCGCTCGGCCTGCGTTGTCCTTGGTTTTGAGCGGATTCCTCGAGACCGCGAACGCTTTCAAACGCTCTCAGGATCAGGTAATCGGAGAACGGGACGAGCGAGGGACAAGGTCGCTGTGAGCACGAACAGCTGCTGGAATCCTGTGGTTCTGATTTCGCAACGTTTGTTTGTTTGTTTTGTTGTTCAAGCCGTCATGAAACTTCTGGAAAACTCGAGCTTTGAGGCGATTAATTCCCTCCTCACCATCGAGACTGGAGATTGCATGATTACCGGAAGGTAGCGTACTACCCACCACACGTCTCTTTACTTACAACAACCACGACTCGCAACCACACAACAACAACAACTATGGCCCGTTTACTCACTACCACATGTCTCTTTTGATTACAAAAACCACGACTCACAAACACAACAACAACTATGGCCCGTTTACTCACTACCACGACGACATCTCTTTTGCTTACAAAAACCACTACTCACAAACACAACAACGATGGCCCGTTTAACCACACCCACTACCACATGACCGTTTTATAACCACCACTGAACCACTTCCACATGACCCTTTTACAACCACTCCCACGTGGCAGTTTTAGAACCACAACTAAACCACTACCACGTGACCCTTTTAGTACCACTTCTGAACCACAACCACATGACCCTTTTCGAGCAACCATCACATGACCCTTTTTTCACTACTGAACCATCGCCACATGACCCTCTTTTTCACCACTGAACCACCACCACATGACCCTTTTTTCACTCGAACCACCATCACATGACCCTTTTTTCACTATTGAACCACCATCACATGACCATTTTTTCACTACTGAACCACCACCACATGACCCTTTTTTCAATACTGAACCATCCATCACATGACTTTTTTCAATACGAACTACACCACGTGACCGCCTTTTTCACTACTGAACCACCATCACACGATCCTTTTTTCACTACTGAACCACCATCACATGACTTTTTTTCACCACTGAACCACTACCATATTACCCTTTTTTCACTTCTGAACCACCATCACATGACCCTTTTTTCACGACTGAACCACCATCACATGACCCTTTTTTCACTACTGAACCACCATCACATGACCCTTTTTTTTTTTTTTACGACTGAACCACCGCCACATGACCCTTTTTTCAACGACTAACACCATCACACGATCATTTTTCACCACCTGAACCACCATCACATGACCCTTTTTTTTTCAATACTGAACCACCATCATATGACCCCCTTTTTTCACTAACTGAACCACCACACGTGACCCTTTTTTTCACGACTAAACCACCATCACACGATCATTTTTTCACCACTGAACCACCATCAAATGACTCTTTTATATACTGAACCACCATCACATGACCCCTTTTTCAATACTGAACCACCATCAACAATGACCTTTTTAAAATACTGAACCACCATCACATGACCCTATTTTTTCAAAACTGAACCACCATCCATGACCCTTTTTTATATACGAACCACCACCACGTACCCTTTTTCATGATTGACACCATACACGATCACCTTTTTTCACCACTGAACACCATCAATGACCATTTTTTCAATACTGAACACCATCACATGACCCTTTTTAAAATACTCAGAACCACATACATGACCCTTTTTTCAATACTGAACACCATCATGACCCCTTTTTCAATTACTGAACCACCGCATTGACCCTTTTTCACTACTGAACCACCATCACATGACCCTTTTTTCACCACTGAACCACCTCACATGACTTTTTTTTCAATACTGAACACCGCACATAATCCTTTTTTCACTACTGAACCACCATCACATGGATCCTTTTTTCACTACTGCCACAGCACACGATCTTTTTCACTACTGACCACCATCACATGACCCTTTTTTCACTACTGAACCAAGCAACACGATCCTTTCAACCACGACTGAACCACCACATATACCTTTTTTCACTTCTGAACCACATCACATGACCTTTTTAGCCGCGTTGCGTAGCAAACGCTGGCTCTAAGAGAGCTCCACGTTGTTTTCTTCTTCTTCTTCTTGTTCTGGTGATATGAAGACAAAAACTTTCTTATTGGGGGTGGAATAGGGAGTGAAGCAGGCAGGGAGGCTACATGGATGTACCTGATGCCCTGAGGCATCTGATGCCCTGAATGCACTGAGAGACTGACGCTGGAGGCACCTGATGCCATGGAGGCACCCGATGCCCTGGGGCACTTGATGCCTGGAGGCACCGGATGCCCTGAGGGCACCTGATGCCCTGGGCCACCTGATGCCCTGGGGGTACCTGATGCCCTGGAGGCACTCGATGCCCTGGAAGCAAGCATAGCAAGGAGATTGACTGGTGGAATGACGCGGCTCTTGGACTCATTTGTCCTTGTTTCACTACTGAACCACCACCATATCACCTTTTCACTTCTGAACCACCGCCCACCAATGACCCTTTTTTCAACTACTGAACACCATCACACGATCATTTTTTCACCACTGAACCACATCACATGACCCTTTTTTCACCACTGAACACACCGCCGCATGATCCTTTTTCATGACTGAACCACCATCAACACGATCCTTTTTTCACTACTGAACCACTGCCACATGACCCTCATTTTCACACTGAACCGCCATCACATGATCCTTTTTTCACTACTGAACCAACCAACATATCACCCTTTTTCACTCTTGACCACATCACATGACCCTTTTTTCACTGCTGAACCACCATCACATGAATCTTTTTTCACTACTGAACCACTGCCACATGACCCTCTTTTTCAGCACTGAACCACCATCACATGACTTTTTTCACCACTGAACCACCGCGCATGATCCTTTTTTCACGACTGAACCACCATCACACGATCATTTTTTCACACTGAACACCACCACAAATGACCCTTTTTTCAATACTGAACCACCATCACATGACCCTTTTTTCAATACTGAACTACCACCACGTGACCCTTTTTTTCACTACTGAACCACCATCACACGATCCTTTTTTCACTACTGAACCACCATCACATGACTTTTTTTCACCACTGAACCACTACCATATTCCCTTTTTTCACTTCTGAACCACCATCACATGACCCTTTTTTCAAGCTGACCACCATCACATGACCCTTTTTTCATACTGAACCACCATCACATGAACCCTTTTTTTTTTTTTTACGACTGAACCACCGCCACATGACCCTTTTTCACGACTAAACCACCATACACACGATCATTTTTTCACCACTGAACCACCATCACTGACCCTTTTTTTTTCAATACTGAACACCATCATATGACCCCTTTTTTCACTACTGAACCACCAACAGTGACCCTTTTTTCACGACTAAACCACCATCACACGATCATTTTTCACCACTGAACCACCATCAAATGACTCTTTTTTTTCAATACTGAACCACATCAACATGACCCTTTTTCAATACTGAACCACCATCACATGACCCTTTTTAAAATACTGAACCACCATCACATGACCTTTTTTCAAAATGAACCACATCACATGACCCTTTTTTCAATACTGAACCACCACCACGTGACCCCTTTTTCATGATTGAACCACCATCACACGATCCTTTTTTCACCACTGAACCACCATCACATGACCATTTTTTTCAATACTGAACCACCATCACATGACCCTTTTTTAAATACTGAACACATCACATGAACCCTTTTTCTCAATACTGAACCACCATCACATGACCACTTTTTTCAATACTGAACCACCGGCACTTGACCCTTTTGCACTACTGAACCACATCACATGACCCTTTTTTTCACACACTGAACCACCATCACATGACTTTTTTTTTCAATACTGAACCCGCACATAATCCTTTTTTCACTACTTGAACCACCATCACATGATCTTTTTTTCACGACTGAACCACCAGCACACGATCCTTTTTTCACTACTGAACCACCTCACATGACCCTTTTTTTCACTACTGAACCACGCAACACGATCCTTTTTTCACGACTGAACACCACCATATCCCACCTTTTTTCACTTCTGAACCACCAATCAACATGACCCTTTTTAGCCGCGTTGCGTAGCAAACGCTGGCTCTAAGAGAGCTCCACGTTGTTTTTTCTTCTTCTTCTTCTTGTTCTGGTGATATGAAGACAAACCTTTCTTATCTGGGGTGAGAATAGGGAGTGAAGCAGGCAGGGAGGCTACATGGATGTACCTGATGCCCTGAGGCATCTGATGCCCTGAATGCACTTGACGCCAGGAGGCACCTGACGCACTGGAGGCACCTGAATGCCCTGGAGGCACCCGATGCCCTGGGGCACTTGAATGCCTGGAGGCACGGATGCCCTGAGGGCACCTGATGCCCTGGGGCCACCTGATGCCCTGGGGGTACCTGATGCCCTGGAGGCCTCGATGCCTGGAAGCAAGCATAGCAAGGAGATTGACTGGTGGAATGACGCGCTCTTGGACTCATTTGTCCTTTGTTTCACTACTGAACACCACCATATCACCCTTTTCACTTCTGACCACCGCCAACATGACCCTTTTTTCACTACTTGAACACCATCACACGATCATTTTTTTCACCACTGAACCACCATCACATGACCTTTTTTCACCACTGAACCACCGCCGCATGATCCTTTTTTTTCATGCACTGAACCACCATCACACGATCCTTTTTCACTACTGAACCACTGCCACATGACCTCATTTTCACCGACTGAACCGCCATCACATGAATCCTTTTTTCACTACTGAACCACCCACATATCACCTTTTTCACTCTTGAACCTACATCACATGACACTTTTTTTCATTGCTGAACCACCATCAATGAATCTTTTTTTCACTACTGAACCACTGCCCATGACCTCTTTTTCAGCACTAAACCACCATCCATGACCCTTTTTCACCACTGGAACACCCGCATGATCCTTTTTTCACGAGCCTACGAACACCATCACACGACTATTTTTTCACCACTTGAACCACATCACATGACCTTTTTTCACCACTGAACCCCCGATGATCTTATCTTTCTACTGACCACATACTGAACTTTTTTCACAATGACACCCCACATGATCTCTTTTTCACCTCTGACGACCATCATCACGATCCTTTTTTCACTGCTGAACCAGCATCAATGACCTTTTTTCACTACTGAACCACCATCAATGAACTTTTTTCACTATGACACCATCACATAACTCTTTTTTTTCACACTGAACCACACCATATCACCCTTTTTTCAACTACTGAACCACCGTGCACATGACCTTTTTTTTACGACGGAACGACGCCACAGGTTACCTTTTTTACCGACTAAACCACCACACACGTGACCTTTTTTTACAGATTGAACACCCTCATCACGATCCTTTTTTCACCACTGAACCAATACATGACTCTTTTTTTCAATACTGAACCACGGCACTTGACCCTTTTGCACTACTGAACCACCATCACATGACCCTTTTTCACACATGAACACAATCACATGATTTTTTTTCAATACTGAACCACTGCTACATGACCCTCTTTTCACGCACTGAACCACCATCACATGACCCATTTTTCACGACTGAACCACCATCACATGAACTCAGGATCACATGACCCTTTTTTTCACTACTAAACCACCACACATGACCCCTTTTTCAAGAACTGAACCACTACCACATGACCCCTTTTTCAGATCTGAACCACCACCACGTGACCATTTTTTTCACGACTGAACCACATACACGATCTTTTTTCACGACTGAACCACCATCACATGACTCTTTTTCACGCTGAACCAGCACCACGTGACCCTTTTTTCACGACTGAACCACCACCATATACCTTTTTTTCACTTCTGACCCACCATCACATACCCTTTTTTTCACTACTGAACACACACTACCCTTTTTCATTTCTGAAACCACACATCAATGACCCTTTTTTCAGAACTGAAAACACCATACATGACCTTTTTTCACATGAAACCACATCAACATGACCTTTTTTTCACTACTGAACACCATCTACGTGACCTTTTTTCACTACTGACCACCACCATATCACCCATTTTTCACTTCTGAACCACATCACATGACCCTTTTTTCACTCCTTGAACCAACCGCACATGACCCTTTTTTTTTTTACTGCTGAAAGCACCGCCACATGACCCTCTTTTTTCACCTCTGAACCACCATCACATGACCCCTTTTTTCACTAACTAAACCACACCATGTGACCCCTTTTTTTTCACGACTGAACCACCATCACATGAACCTTTTTCCACTACTGAACCACCATCACATGCTCTTTTTTCACCACTGAACACCACCATAATCACCTTTTTTTCACTTCTGAACCACCATCACATGACCCTTTTTCACTACTGAAACACCATCACATGATTCCTTTTTTCACTATTGAACATCCATCACATGACTTTTTCAACTACTGAACCACTGTCACATGACCCTTTTTCCATTACTGAACCACCATCCAGTGACGCCTTTTTTACTACTGAACCACCATCACATGACCGCTTTTTCACTGCTGAACCACCATCACATGAACCTTTTTTTTAACGACTGAACCAACGAGCACATGACCCTTTTTCACAACTAAACACCACATGTGACCTTATTCACATTGACCACCATGAACGAGTCCTTTTTTTCACACACTGAACGGCACCATTCACATCTCTTTTTTCATACTGAAGCCACCGGCACTTGAACCTTTTGAACTATACGAATCCACCATCCACACTGACCCTTTTTTCACCAGCTGTTACACCACCATCACATGACCTGTTTTTAATACTGAACCCTGCTGCATGACCTCTTTTTCACCACTGAACATCCATTCACTGACTTTTTTTATCACTGCCTGAACCACCACTCACATGACGCTTTTTAGCGCGCTGTTCGAAGAACAGAGAGTATAGCGATATCCCCCGGCGTGAGCGTGAGCGTGAAAATGTTAAAAGTCTTTGTGTGCAAGTTATTTCCTTTGTAATTGTTTTTATCTACGCACACTATTCTTTTACTGATTGCAATATACAAATACATACAGTGGGGAGAACAAGTATTTGATACACTGCCGATTTTGCAGGTTTTTCCACACTTACAAAGCACGTAGAGGTCTGTAATTTTTGTCATAGGTACACTTCAACTGTGAAAGACGGAAATCTAAAACAAAAATCCTGAAAATCACATTGTAGTGATTTTAAAATAATTATTTGCATTTTATTGCATGAAATAAGTATTTGATCACCTCCGAACCAGTAAGAATTCTGGCTCTCACAGACCTGTTTAGTTTTGTCTTTAAGAAGCCATCTCCATTCTCCACTCATTACCTGTATTAACTGCACCTGTTTGACACTCGTTATCTGCATAAAAGACAGCTGTCCACACTAATCAATCAGACTCCAACCTCTCACAATGGGCAAAGACCAGAGAGCTGTCTAGGACATCAGGGACAAATTGTAGACTTGCACAAGGCTGGGATGGGCTACAGGACAATGGGCAAGCCAGCTTGGTGAGAGGGCAAACAACTGTTGGCGCAATTATTAGAAAATGGAAGAAGTTACAAGATAAACAGTCAATCTCCCTCGGTCTGGGCTCCATGCAAGATCTCACCCTCGTGGAGCTCAATGAATCATGAGAAAGGTGAGGGATCAGCCAGAACTACACGGCAGGACCTGGTCAATGACCTGAAGAGAGCCGGGACCACAGTATCAAAGAAACCATAAGTAACACACTACGCGCCGTCATGGATTAAAATCCTGCAGCGCACGCAAGGTCCCTCTGCTCAAGCCAGGATGTCCAGGCCCATCTGAAGTTTGCCAATGACCATCTGGATGATCCAGAGGAGGAATGGGAGAAGGCATGTGGTCTGATGAAGACAAAATAGAGCTTTTTTGGTTTAAACTCCACTCGCCGTGTTTGAGGAAAAGAAGGATGAGTAAACCCCCAAGAACAACCATCCCAACCGTGAAGCATGGAGGTGGAAACATCATTCTTTGGGGATGCTTTTCTGCAAAGGGGACAGGAAGATTGAACCGTATTGAGAGGAGGATGGATGGGGCATGTATCGCGAGATCTTGGCCAACAACCTCCTTCCCTCAACAAGAGCATTGAAGATGGGGCGTGGCTGGGTCTTCCAGCATGACAACGACCCGAAACACACAGCCGGGCAACTAAGGAGTGGTCCCGTAAGAAATCATCTCAAGGTCCTGGAGTGGCCTAGCCAGTCTCCAGACCTGAAGCCAATAGAAAATCTTTGGAGGGAGCTGAAAGTCTGTGTTGCCCAGCGACAAGTCCGAAACCTGAAGGATCTGGAGAAGATCTGTATGGAGGAGTGGGCCAAAATCCCTGCTGCAGTCTGTGCAAACTCTGGTTAAGAACTACAGGAAACGTCTGATCTCTGTATTGCAAACAAAGGTTTCTGTACCAAATATTAAGTTTGTTTTTCTGATGTATCAAATACTTATTTCATGCATAAAAATGCAAATTAATTATTTAAAATCTACAATGTGATTTCAAGGATTTTTGTTTTAGATTCCGTCTTTCACAGTTGAAGTGTACTATGATAAAATTACAGACTCTACGTGCCTTTGTAAGTGGAAACCTGCAAAATCGGCAGTGTATCAATACTGTTCTCCCCACGTATATTGTTTAATTATTGGATCAGACTTCACTGCAATGCTTTATAAAAATATTATGAGACTAGTCTTTTAAAAACGATAAATGTATAACAGGCGAGCATTGGGTGGCTTTGATTTCACTACTGAACGACATCACATGACCATTTTAGCTCGCCTGTTCGAAGAACAGAGAGCTATATACCCGGCGTGAGCGTGAGCGTGAAATGTTAAAATTTTTGGTGCAAAGTTTTTTTTTCCTTCTAATGTTTTTATCTACCACTATTTTTTTATACGCCCGATATATATATATATATATATATATAATATATATATATATATATATATATATTATTATAATATATATATAATATATATATATGTCGGGGGCGTATTATGTGTCCTGTGTCCGTCGCCGTCGTCCGTCGTTCTGTCCGACTCTTAACTCCAAGTTTTCAACTTTCACGTTTCATATTTGGTACATAGGTAAGACTGTGGAGGACGGTGGTGTCGTGACATTACGTTCGTCATCTAAAGTGGTTGCCATGGCACCAGGATGCTGTTTTCCATCGTTCTGTTCCCCGCACTCTACTCCCTAATGTTTTCAACTTTCCACGTTTATATTTGGTACATAGGTACAGACTGTGGACAACGGTGTGTCGTGACATATGTTCGTCAGTCTAAAGTAGTTGCCATGGCAACCAGGATGCTGTTTTTCATCCGTTCCTGTCCGCACTCTAAATCCAAAGTTTTTCACTTTCACGTTTCTATTTGGTACATAGGTACAGACTGTGAGAACGGTGTGTCGTGACATACGTCGTCATCTAAGTGGTTCCATGGAACAGGATGCTGTTTTCCATCCGTTCCTGTCCGCACTCTAACTCCGAAAGTTTCAACTTTCACGTTTCATATTTGTACTAGACAGACTGTGGACACGGTGTGTCGTGACATATGTTCGTCATCTAAAGTAGTTGCCATGGCAACAGGATGCTGTTTTCCATCCGTTCTGTCCGCACTCTAACTCCAAAAGTTTCAACTTTAACGTTTCATATTTGGTAATAGGTACAGACTGTGGAGACGGTGTGTCGTGACATACGCTCGTATCTAAAGTGGTTGCCATGGCAACCGGAATGCTGTTTTCCATCCGTTCGTGTCGCACTCTAACTCCCAAGTTTTCAACTTTCAACGTTTTTCATATTTGGTACATAGGTACAGACTTGGACACGGTGTGTCGCGACATACATTCGTTCATCTAAAGTAAGTTGCCATGGCAACCATGGATGCTGTTTTCCATGTAGTAGCACAATTCTGTATATACCTTCTTGTTTCGGGTATAATTGTGCTCACTTGCGCTTTGTTACTGATTACAATACTCAAATACATATATTGCTCTAAATTATTTGGATCAGACTTCACTGCAATGCTTTTAAAAAATATTAATTATTAGACGAGTCTTTTAAAAACGATAAATGTTATAACAAGTGAGCATTGGGTGGTTTTTGACACCAACTCTGGTATCACTACTGACCACCATCACATGACTTTCTTGCTGCTGCAATTGCAACGACGTGCTCCTTTTTCTCACCACCACAACATGACCTTTTTCACAATCACAATGCATGCTCTTTTTACCTCGCCTGTTCGAAGAACAGAGAGCTATAGCGATCCCACGGCGTCAGCGTCAGCGTGAGCGTGAAAATGTTAAAGTTTTTGGTGCAAGTTTTTTTTCCTTTCTAAATGTTTTTAATCTACCACACTATTTTTTTATAACCCGATATATATATATATATATATATATATATATTCTATAAATATATATATATATATATATATATATATCGGGGCGTATTATGTGATACCGGTCCCGTCCGTCCGTCTGTCTGTCCTGCTGTCTGTCTGTCTGTCTGTCCGTACTGTCGTTCTTGTCCACACTCTAACTCCCAAAGTTTTCAACTTTCACGTTTCATATTTGTTACATAGGTCAGACTGTGGAGACGGTGTGTCGCGACATACGTTGTCATCTAAAGTGGTTGCTATGGCAACAAGGATGCTGTTTTCCATCCGTTCCTGTCCGCACTCTAACTCCCAACACTACATATTACTTTTATTTTAGATGCATTTATCTGGCAAGGCGAATACCATAAAATTTGGACCATTGAGCGCATCGTTATATAAGCGCATCCCTCAATTTAAAAAAAATCTGGAATTTAAACACACACAAGCCGACTGGTTTATAAGCCGCAAATGTTGCACAAAAAAACCAAGCGCAAAAACGTCCGAAATTAGCCCACAAAAAGTGATCGATCTTGCTTTGAAGTCTAATCTGAACAGTAGAAACACCCCAGACATCCCTCTCTGTGTTTAACCCAGTCTTCAAGTTCGTCTTCCAGTTTGGGCTATCGGCATTTCCTACCTCTGAAAGCCTTTGTTGACTTTTGCAGCGAGAAAGTTCGCCCTCTGTGAGTTTTGAATGCCCTCGTGTGGACCTCTTGTTTACTGATTACAAATAACAAATACATATATTGCTTTAAATTATTTTGGATCAGACTTCACTGCAATGCTTTATAAAAAATATTAATTATTAGATGAGTCTTTTAAAAACGATAAATTATAAACAGGCGAGCATTGGGTGGCTTTGACACCACTCTGGTTATTACTACCGCACGCATGACTGACTGACTGACTGCACCTTCGTCGTTACCACAACCATCAGGATGTTCCCCTTTTTGTGCTTTCTTCGATCACATTGTTCAATTTGGTTTAACTTGTTGAATGTAATAATTGTGATCCGTACTTGGTGTTGGAAGTTGCAACACACGAACACACGCACATATACATGATATGAATTAACAAGATGATGAATGCTCCCAAGTTGCGTGTCTGTGCATCATGCGTGTACTAAGGATGACGACTGAACCACGACTCACAACCACACAACAGACACGATGGCATGTTTACTCAGGACCACTAATACATGTCTCTTTTACTCAAAACAACCACTACGCACAACAACCACTATGGCAAATTGATTAAAAAAAACCTTTTTTCCCCATTATTTTTGTGTATGGCAGCTTGGCTGCCGGGTATCTATCATTTTGTTGGGGCGCGACTACGCCGCTGATGCTGTGCCCCTATACCAGTACACTGGTACTCATTTCGCCAACCTCGGAAGGATGACTGGCTGAGTCAACCCTACCTGGTGTTAATTCAGTAGCCAACGGGGCTCAACTTCAGGACCCTAAGATCCCAAGCCAGCAACCCCAACCACTAAGCTAACACCAGGCTTAACAAACAACCACAAATCGATAAATAAGAAGACGTCGTGCAGAGCATGATACTTGCAAATTCCATAAAACAAATTTGACCTCCAAAATAATTGGCGAGTTGAATTCATTGACCTGAAATATAATTCCTCTTCAAATTTGAAGTCCATCAGATGAAAATGACGATTTATAAATAGGCCTATGTTGACCTTTTCGCCGAAGTTGACCTCAAAAATAATTGGTGGTTGAATTTGGTGACCTGATATGCAAATCCTCTTCAAATTTCAAGTCAATCGGATGAAAATTGAGGATTTTAGAAATTTGACAGATTTGTTGCCCCTTGTCCGATGTTGACCTTTTGATCTCAAAAACAATAGGATTCTTCCTCATGACAAACTCGACCATGTGGTGAACTTTTGTGAAGATCGGTTTAAAGTTGTGACCTGCAGGCGATAAAGAAACAAACAGACAATAACAAAATTCTCTCTATCTATCTCTATATCTCTATATCTCTATATCTCTATATCTCTCTATCTCTCTATCTCTCTCTCTCCCCCCTCTCTCTCCCCCTCTCCCCCTCTCCTCTGTGTCTCCGTGTCTCCGTGTCTCTGTCTCTCTCACTCTGTATCTCTCTCTCTCTCTCTCTCTCTCTCTCTCTCTCTCTTCTCTCTCTCTCTCTCTCTCTCTCTCTCTCTCTCTCTCTCGTGCCGCTGATGCAGTGTCCCTATTACCAGTACACTGTTTACTCATTTTTTGCTGACCTCGGAAGGATGACAGGCTGAGTCAACCCCACCTGGTATTAATTCAGCAGGAAACGGGGCTCAAACTCAGGACCCTAGGATGCCAAATCAGCCACCCTAATCTCTCTCTCCTCTTCTCTTCTCTTCTCTTCTCTTTCTCTTCTCTTCTCTTCTCTTCTCTTCTCTTTCTCTCTTCTCTTCTCTTCTCTTTCTCTTTCTCTTCTCTCTCTTCTCTTCTCTTCTCTTCTTCTCTAGGCAGCCTGTGGCTGCTGGTTGCATCATTGGTTGGGACGCGGCTATGCCGCTGATGCAGTGTCCCCTTACCAGTACATTGGTGCTCATTTTGCCGACCTCGGAAGGATGACAGACTGAGTCAACCTCCTGTGTATTAATTCAGCGGCCAATGGGCTTGAACTCAGGACCTAGGGTCCCAAGTCGCCACCCTAACCACTAAGCCAACACCAGGCTTGCAAAATCGACGAACCAATATACTTTGAAAATCTTCGATTTGCAAGTAACAAACCACCACCACATTACTTTTTTTCACTACTGAACCACCACCACATGACTTTAATTAGTCCATGAGAGTAAATTGTGTTTCCAAGGCAAGGCTTTTTTCATAGCCGAATCAAAATGGTGGCTAAGACCCATGAGAGGTGAAGTTGGGTTGACCAGATAAGCCTTTCATGAAGGGAAGCCGTTAATTATCTTCCAAGGGGTGGGGGGGGGGTGTTTAAATTTACCCAATACGCAGTTTACATTCATGCATTCCCTTGGAGTTCCCTTAGGTTAGGGCAGATAAGTTTCATGGTTTTTGGAGTTATGGATCACACACACACACACACACACACACACACACACACACACACACACACACACACACACACACACACACACACCACACACACACACACAACTCTGGCCAGAGTATCTGTATGCTCATCCATTTCGTTTTTCCATCTCGAGGCCACCATGGTACGTGGGGTTTGTGTGCATCGTTTCGCTTCTCTTATTCTGTTTCTCTGCACTGTTTGATAGCCATGGTGGTGTTATTGACAGCACTTTTGGCATTGGATGGACGTGCGCACAGACTGTTTTCCTTCTCCTTCACGATTGATTGTGCAAATCGTACTTGCATGCAGTATCCAACTTGATGTTGCAACAAACAACTTTGTTTGTTTGTTCTCAAACAACAAACAAAAAACTTTGTTTTTTGCTGCCGTTGTCACAATTCTGATCTTTGTGGGAATGGTTTATTACACTTCAAACATATTACAACCAAATCCAAGTTGCTCATGAGTGGTTAAGCAGCTGTTTTTTGACCTGTTAAGCAACATCTAAGTTAAGTTGCGCACTGACAAATCACATCATGAACACGTTTTTCAAAAAGAATAAATCAAGAAAATGGAAATAGAATACTCTAAAGTCTAAAAGGAGCGATGAAAAATGGATAGACATCATTACGATCGACCACAATAATCTCTCACCAGTACGGTGACTTTCAAAAGGATGTAATCCGCCCCAGATTGCTCGAGGCCACCACGGCGTGCGCAGAGACCCCTCGGAACTAAGTCGACCGGGGTGGCCTGGACGTCTATCGTATGTGCCAGCTAAGGACTGCAGCGTGGAACGGCTTAACAGGCTTTTAAAGAAGCCGAAAATACTTGGAAACGTACCTGCGAGAAAGGGGTGCGTGTTTGCACAACAAAATATCTGGAGAACTTCCCGATCAATCTGTTCAAAAAGTTGATGTCCTGCGGTCTGTGTCGCAAAACCTCCTGGCAACGTGGGCCGTGAAAGCTTTGTAGATTGTGCGATCTAACCAAACCTTCGTGCTTAACACCGATGGGAAGGTCATTGAGTGTCGTTATAAATAGATATTCTTTGGTTCTGGTACCACAGCAGAAATGATACGAGATTTTAGCATTAATTTGTGAAAGGTGTGTGTGTGTGTGTTTTGGCTTAATGGTTAGGGTGGTTGGCTTGGGATCCTAGGATCCTGAGTTCAAATCCCCCTCAGCTGTTGAATTAATACCAGGTGGGGTTGACTCTGCCTTTCATCCTTCTGAGGTCGGCAAAATGAGTGCCAGTTTGCTGGTATCCTGTGTCGGAGTGGCGACCCGTCCAGGATTGTACCCAAATAGCCAAGGAAACTGCCTTGGCAGCACCAACAATCTGCACAGAGTATGGTCCCAATGGATGGTGTGTGTATGCACGTGTGCGCGCACGCGCTTTTTAGTGTTATAACCACGGCCGCCGCTAGCGAATTGTATTATCAGGAAATGATAGGAAACAGACTCCTTTCATGCATGGATATCTCTCGTGTTTCCTCTATTTCCATGAGTCCGATTTGCATTCAGGAACAGAACAATTGTTGTAAACCGCTTTGATATATCCACTCTTTTGTCTAAATCTTGGAAAAAAAATTTTTTTGAAAGACTATTTGAATCACAGATTCACGTTAGTAAAGGCAGGGTAAAAGTGCTCGTCGAGCAGAACCGAGTCAGTGTAAACACCCACAGCGAATGCACAACCGGCCTCATTTAGCATTCATACGTCATTTTTAAAGTCGCGTCTTGTCTTGGTTTCATTTAGAAGCGTGCATTCTGAGGCCTACTCATTTAATCATCAAGTCGAGTGGTGCGTTATTTATTTATCCTGTGATTTGACGAGTCTGTGGGAAGGGCAGGCAGAAGGTGATAGTTTGTGGTGAAAATGATGTAAGGGAAGCGAGTCATTCAGGGACCAAGGAAAATCAAGGAAGGTTTTAAACGGTGCACTGATCGTCGGTTCACGCTCTGTGCCGGCATTTTAGAACTGGACATTGTTGGTTAGCTGCGCCAAGATGCGGTCACTTCTAACGGGCTGCGTCTGTGAGCAGGATTGAAAGCTACTCTTGCAAGATGGCTGGAGATGACAAGCAGATGTTCAAGCAATTTTGTCTGGAAGGAGAACCTCACCTCATGCAGGCCTTGTCTCCACCACAGACTCTGGCCGTGAGCCCAGGAAGGTGTTCTACCAAATTATTGTGCTCAGCCAGAGCTAAAACGTTCCCGTTATGCAATGTGCTGCTTCATTTGATGCATACCCAAGCTTTTATTAGCTCGACACCAAAATGTCCCACTTTCCCCACGTTTCAGGTTGAGTAAGAGTGCAGAGGAAGGTGGAGACGGCCCGTTGTGTGACACTTGCAGTCGAAAGACATTGTACTACCTGATTTCGACTCTCAATGCTGCCTTTCGACCAGATTACGACTTCAGCCATGCCCGCTCGCATGAGTTCAGCCGTGAACCGTCGTTGTCCTGGGTTTGTGTGCACTTTGATTTTGGGCACCGCATTAAGTAATATGGGACAAAGTGGTGAAAGGTAATGTGTCGGCACTTGCGGACCCGTGTTTGCAGGTGGAGAGTGCAGTGAATAGTAGCCTTGGCTCTGCTGCTGGTGCCCGCTTCACCGAGCTTGGACCGGCGCTTTGGAAGGCTATCGACGACGAGATTGTGCTGTCTGAGTGCGACATCTACAGGTGAGAGCATTAAAAACTAGAGTAATTCGACTGTGTGCAGTCGACGGGTATGCCTCCGCTCTCCCGCACAAACACTTGAGTATTGACATATTTGACCCTTGACCGTTATCATCTCTGGCCCAAAATCTAATCAGTTAAGTGCCCTGTCTAACTTTACCTTTGTACCAAGTTTGATGAAATTCTGTCCAATATTTCTTGAGTTAGGGCGT
>CM068959.1:13010732-13036640 GCA_035128595.1 Eptatretus atami | reverse complement strand
CGAGAGAGATTCAACTCTTTCTGGCATAAAAAACCCACCGATAAGCATCATTTGCAGGTATACAATGCAGACTTTGCATATAGCATGTGTCCTAGATCATCCATGAAATTTTTATACAACATGCATCCTTGGATCAAAGATCTCATTGTAGAAATTAAATCACTAAAATACATAATCTGAGAGCAAGAATTTGGGCAAGATATTGATATTTGGGCAGCCATATTGGATTTATGCAAATGAGATTTTGTTCCAGGGAAGTTTAAAAGTATGAAATCTCTTGTATACAAAATAAACCACGAGTTGAAATAAAAAATTGTCCATCTGTGAGCAAAGATATGGCACAATTTGATAATTGGCGCGCCATATTGGATTTATGCAAATTAGATCGTATTTCCGCAACAGGATTGCTTAGGACTTTTGTATGGTGTTCTGGGACCTCATTAGAATGCATTGCGCTAAAAAAATTCTGTGCAATTTGTTCGATACGCTGAAAATGGGCTGGATTGGCTGGACATCATTACAAGCTACTGTATGACATAACAAGCTTTCGTGGAACTCTCATAAAGAGAACAAACCTAAGACAATGAAAATGGCCTCTGAGAATTCCCCCAAGTGATAACCTTAGTCACCCAGTTGTGGATTAACATTCATGATGATTCCCAACACAATCGGCAAAATCCCATACATCTGCAACAGCTTCCAAAGAGGCATACAATTAAAATTTGAGGCATCATCATCTTTTATGACGACTTTTGTCTGTGTATGAGGACGTCCAAATGCCTCTGTGCCGCACCGTTCACATACATACGACGTAGTATAAAGTGACAAATATTATTGCGGTCATTATCTAAATACTCCCCCTTCCTTCATCTTCATACACAGCTTCATTCGGCGGTCAACCAACCTTTTTTGATCCAGCACAGAAGACTCCTTCGGAGAATCGAGTAAGCAGTGCCAAATTGAAATCGTGCATTTTAACTTTTGAAATCACCGTAACTTAACAGTTTTGGAGGTAATAATATAGTCATACGACATTTCTTCGTATGCACCTGGTGTTGGCTTAATGGTAGAGTGGTGGGTTGGATCCGAGGGTTCTGAGTTCAATCCCACTCGGCTGTTGAATTAATACAAGACGGGTTAATACTTGGCCTGTCATCCTTCGAGGTAGGCAAAATGAGTGCCAGCATCTGGTATCTCTGCGTCGGAGTGGTGACTTCCGTCAAGGATTGTGCCCAATAGCCAAGGAGACTGCTTAGGAGCACAACGCCTGCGTGCACAGAGTATGGTCTCAAATGGATGGATGGATGGACCGTTTTCTGCACGTATTGGGCTGGTAAGGATCAGCCTAGAGAGGAGTCGGCAAACCTCTGCCTTGGCACAGGCCATATCTGGCTCTTCTACAATCCCATTGTGGCTCGCAGAGCCGTAAAGTTTATCGTGAAAATGCACATATAAAGATCAAATAACACGCCAAAACACTCAATTCAAAATATTATGATATGTGCTTAAAAAACATAGTTATAAATGCCACGGGTTGTAATTTTTGTGGTGTATGGTCATTCTAATTTTAGATTGCCACTTGCCGTCCTATGCCCGTCCATCTTGTTGTTTGCTGTTATTGTCCCAGGCCTGTCCCTGAGCTGTAATCTCTGGCCTGTCCTGCATGAACAGGCTCGTGGCGCTGGAAGACAATCTTCATTGTTGTCATATCTGAGTTTGTAGTTTCATTGAGTTTTGATTGGTCAATAGATCCTTCAAATGCAGTAGCTCTGGTTGTAACACTCGAAATCGTTTCATCTTCGATTTTAACTGGAACAGTTTTTTCTGTAATTCCAAATCTTTAACAAAGAGTTAACATCTGCTGGCAGTTTTGGTTTGACAGTAAACAGCAATGGGCCACAACATAAACTTTACATTTTTACGATTTCATAATTGCACTTCACAAATGAAGTACGGCTACGTGATGGTGCTTAAATTGTACGATTGTCTATTTGTGCACCACTGCTCAGATTTTATTTCTGTTTGGCTCTCTGCACAAAAAGGTTGCCTGACCTGGCCTCGAGGTGTAAATGTCTTCCTGGTTTTCGCGCATGAAGCGGGCATCATGTGTGCGGTCATCTTGTAGGTACGATGCAATCCGGAGGAACACGTCTGCCAAATCTGGTTGTTGGTGGACATTGAAAGATCTGAAACTGTCTGTCGTGGAGACGAGGTGAGTTTATTTGCAGGTATCCGTGTTATAAACTACAGGACCACTGCAATCATGTCGATACAGCCACTTTACGGCGATTGAACAAACCAGCAGCCACGTGCTGCAATTGTATACGGATGAAATGAACTGAATACAACAGATTGACGACACATCCAGCCAATTAGGCATATCAGTAGACATCAAATTAAACACTGAACAATGGGCCAAATAATAAAACTCATATAAATTTACAAATCAGCGTTCCGTTTTATACAGAACAGGAACTGAAATATGGTGCGGTCAAAACCTGGTCATTCTCAAAGAGACGATGCAGCAAAGCTGCAAGATGTGATCCATCATGGACAATCCCTCTAATGCTTGAAGGTCAACGGTCCGCGAGGCAATGCCAATACCAGCGTCGCCTCCACCAAAAGCTGAACGGTATCTGGGATGTGTACGCGGTTAAGCACAGCCTCCACCGTAACCGCAAACTTCAGCTCCCCTGGTGTCATCTCGTGTGGTGAAGATTGAAACATATAGGGTTGACAATATGGGTTAAGAATACTGTGATAGTTATGCCAAATGCAAAATTAAGCAGTTACATGAAGAAGATCCCAATGTGACCACTTCAATAATCAGTGCAGTGGTTGCATTCCCAACCACACCAGAGCCTATGGTTTTTCAGGGTCAGTAAATTTACTTTAAAGAACAACTAATGAAATTAACTGACCATGGTTTTCAGGCGAGACTTAAAACTTGTAAATCTTCAAACAATTCTTACTTCAACAGATATCCATGTGAGTGGATGGGCCAGATATGGTAAAACATCTTACTACGTGATTTGACAATCAGACAAGAGATGATCCAGACAAGAAAAAAAACCACAACAAACCCCGAGCTATTAGCAGATCTCTTGACAATGACCTCACAATGTCAATCAGCAAAAAAGAAAAGAAAACAAAATGCAGAGCAAACAGGGTAACTGTAATAGATACTCTGACACCACATAACATGGAGGGTGCCAGGAAGCGAATTGAAAGCAAGATTCCTCATTTGAATAATCCAAGAACAGAAACCTTTTCGGGAAAGCGTGCAAGCTAGCATTTTAGGCATCAGCTTGGAGATCGTTAATGGGTAATCATCAGAAAGAAAGAAAAAATCTACTTAATATGCATAGAGATGAACCCAACGCTAATCATGTAGCATGCACCAGCAAACAGACGTCGTCAAATCTCACCTCGCGTGTAGTTGACGATGGCAAGACGAAGCCATCGATGGACAGTCCATTACACTGTGGGAAAGATAAGAGTTTGTGAAGAACAAGGGTGACACGAGTAAATAAATTCAATGCCAATAAAAACACAACAACCTATCTTATACAAACAACAAAATTCAAAACCTTCCAAAGAGTCTAAAGTCCGAAGCATGCCCGAGCAAATATGTTGCGGTTATGGCAAAACCGCGATGTCTCTAAGGCAATGGCACCCAACATACAGTGACCCCAGGCCCAGTTATTTCATCTAGCGCGTGTAGCTTGGACCTCGCCACATGTCTCGTGGTTTAACGGGACGAAAGTGCATTGCATGGATCTCATAGTTAGGTCAAATAAATTATCTCCGTCATATCTGATCACTCTTTAACACTTTCCTTTTTAGCCCAGAAATACACGACAAGCATGCAAGCCACATGCATTCAATCGGGAAATTGTTTTAAAAGCAACCGCGATGCCTCCGTGGCCGGATCATCCCCATCCTGTTGTAACACAAGACCAGGCTGCCATGGTGAATTTGCGCGCCATTATTTCATTCAAATCTCCGCACCAATTCCACAACCGGCACCTACCTTACTCAGCACCTCGCTCTACCAAATCTCACCCTGACCACAAATGCCTCCCGCGACACGGGAAAAATATTCCCGCACCCCTCGTACCTCTGATGCGCTAAATTTCGCGTCACTCTATTTAGAGGACATCAGCCGGGTCGGATGGTCTTCGGTGGCCACGCGATGGCTCAATCGCACGCAGGACGCTAAAATAGGTCCACCACATCTCACGGAACGTCCTGAGTGAGCGTACGGAATTGTTACAGCCTCTTTCAGTCGCCAGACCACGGGAGACGGGGGAATGAGGAGGGGTCTGGGAAGGGCGATGCCTCGGGAGTTTGGCTCGGGTTCCCGGGTGTGCATTTTGGCTCTAAAGGAGCCCAGTGGGTGGGCGGAGAAAGTACCGACTGCACACGCCATACCAGACCTACATCGGTGCACGTTGAGGGCCGAGAGCATGCCCCCATGTTAAGTAGCGAGCTCTGGCCGAAGCTGGTAGGCATCTGAGCCAGTTTCCAGTCCGGAGCCTGGCAGGGCGTGCTAGGGCCGCTGTGGCCGAATAGAGAAGCTAGGATTTTGGTGACAGCGCATCGCTTTCTGCCTAGCCCACTCTTCACCTGGGGCTTATGAAAAGGGGTTAGTGCAGAGCCATTAGAGCGAGCTTCTTCTCAGGCTCTTCTTCAAGAACCTGATCCGAGTCGACTGCCTCTTCCAGACTCCCTCCGTGCTGTCGATTCCCGCCACCCCCGCGAAGCAGATCGACCAGTTCGGTGGCGCACGTTCACAAGCCCTGGCAAATAAATGGCAGGAGATAATGCGCATATCAGCGAGGTGGCGAACGCATCAGGAGAGCGTCCCAGTCACACGCTACTATATACAGACCTTTACATGGCTGAAGGTTAGGGGATCTTCACTATCTCATGCATATATCTCCCTCTCTCTCTATTACACCCTCTATCCCGTCTTCTGTGGACCGCACAAAGAAGAACGTTTTACTTGACTCGCAATCATTTTCCCTCTGGCATTACATAACCGCCCACTCAGTCGCCTACATCGTACTCCCACTCCGCCCGTGGACACAGTATCTTTCCAAGTATCCCTTCTCTAAGCTCCTGGGTACGTTGGTCAGCCACAGCCAGGTATCCGAGGGCGCTCATTCTCCCCTTTCTCTTTCTTTATTGGCTCTCTAACTGTGTGTGTGTCTGTGTGTGTGTGTGTGTGTGTGTGTGTGTGTGTGTGTGTGTGGTGTGTCGTGTGTGTGTGTGTGTGTGTGTGTGTGTCCCTAGAGAAGTAAGATTCGTCAAAGATAGTCAGGATAATCCTGCTGTGTCTTCTTTTTGTAGGTTGCCTTTTCACACCCAACAAAATTGCTTGCTATCTCCTGCTGTACCATGAATTAAAACCCTATCTCCTGTGCCACATACTTTTCCTCACTTGATTGTAAGTAATGTGCTTTTGTATAGAAATGTTTCCCAGCCTCGTTTTCATGTTTCTTCCATTGGTCCATTGGTCCCAGCAATGGCCGCACCCTGGTTTAGCCAGGACATTATTCCCCAACGGATCTGTTGCCTAGCCGGCTAAACGTGCTTGGCAGTTCCACCCGCTTGATCTGAATTTGGTAAGGGTGATCCGATTTGAACAAGTGCATCCGAGGGGCGCGTTTCCCGTAATTAGATCACGTGACTTTAGGTAAACAGTATTAATTAGACCGGAGGACGCCTAAGTCGCTGTGGTCGAGTTATTGGCTTCACACAGGTCGACAAGCGACACCGCTGCGTCACAAAGTTTTCGAACGGCCTGCGATTCCAGAGATCGGTGGGGACCCGAGGTCAATCAACCCTCGTGTTTTCAAACCCTCGACCCAGGGATCGCGCAGCAATACTTTCCTGAAAGATCCGCCATCAAGTGGTTGAGCGGACGTGTGAACTGATGGGGACTTCCCCACCATTTATGAAATAAAAGTCAACAATAATTTAACTCTCCAGGGACGCAGTGAACTCAACTGTTTGAGCGACAAAAATGGCAGGAAGACGAAATTGTTTTTTTTTTTTTAAATCACAAGGACACAATCATTTATAATGTCAGGACACTCTGCCCCAGATGCATACATACTCACTCACATCAACGGCCAGTGGTTTGAAGGATGTGCCCAAATAAGCTCAGCCAGGGGCTCCTCAAATATTTTTTGATCGTGGGCCAGAAACCAAAATTTTCATGAGCAACTATGAAACGCAACCAAAGACATTTTAAACAAGTAAAAGTTACATTCTGCGAACACCACCTTGTAAATTTCTTGCATAAAGGTTTAAATCCATTGCTCGCTGTCACTGCTCACATCTAATCTGAAAGCAATTGCGGTCGTTAAGCCGATAATTACAAGAACAACTGAATACAATTGATAGCACAACCAGTACCCTAACAATCACCACCACACATCATCATCTGGGCCTACATGCCATGATGATCGGCGTCAGCCTTCATTAGTGGGACGAATAACACAAATACTTTATCAAAATACTGCATCATAATTCTAACAAGGCAAACTATGAACGGTCAGAGGTAGTGCAGTTGTATGTGAGAGTGCAGTTGCTTGGCTCATCCATGACTTTTGTCAACAACGTGGCCTGAAACGTAGTGCCCAGGCGGAGACAAATTGTTCAAGGGATGGAACCCCGGTCTGTGAGGCGGAGTGGCATTGTTCTTGGTATACTTCATGCTCGAGAACGTTGCCCCGCAGACGTATGTAACTGCCAAAAAGCTGATGAACTTGCATGCGTGCTTACGACTCATGAAAGGGACGAGGCAGAAAACTTCTAGAATGAAATCCAGAATGGATGACATCTGAAATTGGTCGCCTTCAATCCATATTGCTTCAGCTCAACCAAGCTCCATTCTGCAGATGATCAGTTGCCATCACAGAAACCACGAACCAATGGAAAACGGGGCTTCAACTTAATTTGCGATGAGCTGCTAATTTCCATAGCTTGCATGTATCAACGGCCTTCACGTCACTTGGCACTTTCTTGAACAACAACCGGCTGATATCTGCGAGGGTCTTCTTCAGTTGTGAATATCTTCACCTTGCAACACGCCACCATGCGTCATACTTGGAACCACGACGTGTGAAGTGGCGCGCTACCACATTTCTCTTCTAGGCGCATGCCACCACTGTCCGCCTTGTACGCTTGCCAGGCAGAGAACCTTGCCATTAATGCTCCAAAAGAACTTCTCCTCCACTCTTGTTGAAACCTGACGTTCTCACGAATCAACCTTCCACTTCTTATTCTCCATTGCTGTGTTACTGAAATGAGAAACACTATAGTAGCACCCGAGGAGCATGACCATGGGGAGGGTAGAGATGTGGAGGAGCTAGGCGGAATATGTGCGCACAAAATACTTCCTGTATTTCATTCCAAATTACCCCTTCTTCTCAATACTCCAACCTAAAGTTCCTTGAATTAAGTTGCAAGGATTCTTCCCTTCTTCCTTTAAAAGTATTTTAAAACATTTAAAATACTACACTGGGAATTCACCATGGGTCATCGTCATCAACGATCTATCCGCTTCTTCTTTTTTCTGCAGAAAGATTAATTCTGTTCCTTTCTACTGGTTGCATCCTCATTGTTCTGTGGTTCTAGCAATTCCACGAGCGTTTGACTATGTACAACAAAAAACCTCACCATTGACAGGGGGATTAGTAGGATTAGCTCCACGGTCCCGGAGTGGACAGGGTCCCTCCTTTTTGAGGAACCCTTGAGCTAGCCTCACACACACAGTCAGCTAATGCTGCAGAGAGACTGCAGGTGAAGGGTAGCGGGTGGGAAGAACTCTGCAGGTGGAAATGCAAAGCTTGGAGGATCAAATACTGACGTCAGTATGAACCCAACCGCCTCTGTGTGTTTCCTCTTGCCAGTGCTCATGGTTCGGACTCGTGCTCAATTCTAAACCTGGTTTTGGTCACGGAGTCGAGTTTTAATTCTCTCCGGCTCGAGGGCTTCCAACAATCAGCCAACGCTACAGGGACAAAAGTCGAGGCCCTCGAGGCCTCTGACCATTCCGCCTCGTGTAGAGCACCTTTTCACGCTCCCACATCAACTGATGGACAGCGACGGAAAAGACAACCCCATATGTTTGGGGGCGGTGGGAGAAGAACATTACGTGTTGCGCTCCCACTACTCAGTTTTAAGCAGGAGAGACACGAGATGACAGGTATCCCAGCTTTATCTACAAGCACAATCTCCCAGCTGCTTTTAGCAGGGAACATTATTACACCAACTGCATTACGGAAACAACACACTTAATAGAAATAAGAGTGTAAAACTACACGTGAATATACGCGGCATGTCGACCATAAACCAACGAATGCACTCTCCTTAAACGCCACGGTAGCATCACTGCTAGAAACAGTAAATGTACAACCAATCCTCCTTAGGTCATGAATTAACACATTTTGTTTTTAGACAAATTTACAATTCGAAACAAGCTTTGGCATTGCCTGGCCATTTAATAACCTATAAGACTTCTCCCTACCCTAATCCACACCTTGGCCTCTTGCTCTGAAATATGCTTCTCATCTTTGGTCGGTTGGATGGGAAGTTCTGTCATTCCTCGCACTCAGTTTCGCATCTTTGGTCGTTATTACCAATTGGCAACGCACAATTAAAATAACCGCGTCATAACGGTTGAGCAACTTGTATCAGGACTTATCCATTTGCAAAAAAAACAAAAAGTTTTCCACTTTTTAAGGCCCTAGAAATAACATGAGTTGATCTCACGAAGCATTGAGCAAAATTACTAGTTTGATGTAGCACATGCTCCTCCAGTGGTTCCACAGAACGGAAGCTGAATGAACTGTATATGGTGTGGGGCCTGTTCTCAGTGAGTCCCAAAACTCTTCAATCATATTACAAAGAAAATTGACCACGTCATATCGGCCGCAGGATTCACTTCCCTCGTTGACTATTCTATCCTGATGAAAGTGCCACTCTTGACAGTGGATTGTAATCCTTCTAAAAAACTCTTGCTGACTCCTTCCTCTGGATATGATGCATCTGAAACTGAGCAATGAACCATTCTCTGACATTGTCTGTTTTTTTTTTTTAATGATCGGAGATGAATTCAAATCAGTGTCGGGGAGCAATTCACAATACAAGAGGGGTGTCCTACGACTTTTCGTAAGATATGCAAATCATTACAAAAACCCCAAATGAGTGGGGAGAGACAGAGCTCATGTCGGTGATTCAGTGGTGTCAGCAACCAAGGCCTTTTGATTAAACTAAATGGTTAATGAATGGCTCATCATTCACGCGATTCCATGCAGGTGCTGATGAGAAAACGACATTTCAGTCTAACAGTTTGTATATTGTAGACTGTGATCCCACCACCCATCCCATTTGGGCAGACAGTGCCTGCGCAGTCCCGGAAGAAGGCTCCTCGAAGGTGCGACCTGAGCCTTTCTTGCTGGTGAGCTAACGAGGGATTGGTGGACATTCCATTTTTAAACATGGTTCTTTCCAAGTACAGTCAGTAAGTTGGGAAGGTTTATCCTTTTATTAACTTTTTTTTTTTTAAATCCCATTTTTCACTGTTGAAATTATTAGACTTGGTTTGTCATCTCATTAATTAACCTCACCACCAAGGTGGCAGGTGGTTGTTTTCACTACCTTTTCTGTCCGGTTTGTGTGCAGGACATCTCAAAAAGTTGTGGACCGGATCTGGTTGAATTTGGTGAGATGAGGTTGGTGTGTGACAAAAGGACTGAATGATTAATTTTGGTGAAGATCCGAATCCGAGAATTTTTTAGTGATTCTTACCATTGAGAGATACGGGCTAAACATTATATAGCACGATATCTAAAAAGTTGTGGACTGATTTGGATGACTTGGTGGACAGTTGGGTGTGTGCCCACGACAAATGATTCGATTTTGGTGAAGAACGAATCCGGAATCTGACTACGAGAGCTATAACTTTTTAAGTGATTCTACCATTGAGAGATAGGGCCAAAAACAATACTATAGCACATATGTCAAAATGGAATGGGCCCGATATGTTCCATGATTAGGCATTACGTGACGAAGCAATGTGCTTAATTCCGAGTGCCCTTATATTTTCGACATAGAATCCCCTTTGAAACTTTATAAAGCACAGTTTGGAAAGTTGACAGTTTAAAAGAGGTAACGGTATGAAACCAGCAAAAACATGAATCAGATATTGCAAAGGTTTAACACTTATTTGAACAAGGAGGCATCCACACACTTGCCTTGCATGTAATATGTACCGTAATTGCAGTTTCCCCTCCAAGTTACATAATCAAAAGGCATAACTGGCTCCAATCAAACCTTTCCCAGAATCTTTCCAAACTTTTGGTAGAAACCAAGGGACACGGTTCAAAGCGCACCGTGCCAACTCTACGACGCCGCTAACCACTGACCTAAGAGACAACATGGCAGAAGAGACAGAGAAGGAGGATCGCAAAGCAGGTTGCGCATAATATTCTATCAATTTTCAGATCACAAACAAGGTTTCCAAGTCCCACGTTAAAAAATAAAAATAACGAGCGCAAGTGAGCACAATAGTACGCCCGAAAAGAAGGTAAATACGGAATGTGCTAACTACATGGAAAACGCCAGGAAGCAGGTAGCAATGTAGAGTACAGAGAGAACACGAAGCAAGAACAAACATGGAGCAGTACAAAGTAAGAGCATCCTGGTTGCCATGGCAATCCCTTAGATGACCAACGTATGTCGCGACACACGTCTCCCACAGTCTGTACTATGTACCAAATATTGAAACGGAAGTTGAAAACTTTGGGAGTTAGAGTGCGGACAGGAACGGACGGAACGGACGGACGGACGGGCCGACCGGTATGCAATAATACGCCCCAAAATATATATATATCGGAGTATAAAAAAAAGATTAGCATTTTTGTTACAAAAAAGCAAAATAAAATAGCCAAAGACACAGAACTTCCGGATCGGAGATTTTTCAAGTGTTCGTCGAATCTGCATCTGGCCCATTCCCCACACGCTCATTAAGTTAAGTTTTCCGAACCGGGTTTGTCCGTGTTTTCTTGTTTAATATCTTACTGCTATCATTTTGATTCCGATGTTGCTGTTTTGTGTTCTTGTCAATCGCCAACCTCGTTGTGCTGTATTGTCAATTTGTTTCAGTGTTTGTTCAGTTCAGCGCTGTGAATTCTTGCCGCTGTGTTCCTCAATCTTGCTTCTTCTTCCCAACCATTGTACTTCTACCTCCAACATTATCCTATTTCCCCTCCTCACTTCAAAAAAAATAAAATATATATATATTTAACAATTTTTTTTCACTCCACAACGATCTCATTCGACTTGAATTCTCTGCTGTACTTCTCGAACTCCATTATTTTTCCTCTGTTATTCAATATTTCCGACTGTCTGATCTTCATTGAATATAAACAACCCTTTCTTCTTCCTGTAAACGCATTATTAAATGCTTCACTTTCATTATTTCTCCATCAGGAGTACCCACGTGTTCTTCTTTTCTTCTTCACCAAACACTATTCCTCTTCTTTCACAAGACCTTCCAAAACTGTCAGCGAAAGCGTTAGTTCCACCATCCTCCCCCGCACTTACAGGCACCAACCTTCCTCAGTGCCTTGAACAAAATTCTTACCACCCATCTCATGAGATTTATCTCATTTATCCAATTGAAGAATTTAAGAATCAGCATCCCTCCAGTTCATGTCCCTTCTTCCATTTCAACGCTAACACCCCCTCAAAGCTTCATATCCCTCTTTTCTGGATCCCTCTTCACTCCACCATCTCAATGCTTCCCCTCACCTCACCCCCTCAGCTTACCCCTCACCTCTCAACTGTGTACACCTCAAACTCCGAGGTCATCCGCTCAAACCTGAAGACCTCTGCAATCTAGGCCGCTGCTGATAAACGCAGAAGTCCCTGGATTCCTTCATTCTTTCCCCGGTATTGTACTCCTCCGATTTCGATTGATGGAGGAGTTGCACTTTGCATAATAACTCAATTCCTCACTGCCCTTGTACTCATCTTACAACCTCCACCACCAGAGTAACTTTGGGTTTGAGACTTCCCTCTGCTGCCACCTCTTGTTGTCTGTGTTGTCCCGCCTTTTCCAAACAGTGACACTCCATTTACATCTCTCTCACACAGCGAATGGCCAACTTTTAACCAACTCATTCAACTCTCTCTTTCCTCACATGTATTATTTAAATTGTCACCATTAACATTGGCTGGGTGTTGGTAATCTTCAACTAACCATCGGCATTTTAGAAAAAGGACTATCTGTCACGTTCCATGACCAATACTGTGAACTTTCCAACTCAGATTTATCCCAATGGCATCCTCCCTTTTGAGCTTGGTGATGACAAACTCCCTGAAAATGTCTCCTGCTCTTCTCGACTCCAATTTGGGTCATCTGATCCTATACTTGTGAAAGTAAACAACTCTAGCTATTCCTCAGAGAACTCCGTCATTGGCCGTCAACATCTGGCAGTAAACTGAATCGTGTGGTGAGGCGGTTTCTCTGAAACAACTTGCCTTATCTGTTATTGCCTCCTGAAAGCAAACCCAGCCCGAAGGCATTCAGCTAATTCCACAAAGCCATACAACAAGTGTGCCATTCTCAGGAGACCAGAGAACATTTTGTCCAACCTCACATTGAACTTTCAACCGTCTCCTCCTCTAAGCCGTGGCCTTGGTGACACCGCTCCTTCCCAATTCCATTTCCAGGTGATGCATGACGTCATCGCAGTGAGTCGAAGGGAGTGCTCAGTTTTTACCTGTTTGGTTTCTTGTTTTGTTTGTTACTACTTAGAAATCTAAGATTTCGTAGTATATTGATGACTTCGTCCCTGTTTGTGTGTTTGTTTGTTTGTGTGTGTGTTTTGCTTGTTTGGTAGGTCCGATAACCTTCGAGAACGGAAGAAGCTACCAATGTCAAATTACACGCACAATGTTCAGGAGGGGTGATGGCTAGCGCTGATTAGATTTTGTCAAAAATCGGTCAAAAGGTCAGGTCAGTGAGGTCCACACAATTCGTAAATTCAATGTGGAGAAATGGAGTATTTTGCTTCGTCGACGTTAGAGTTTTTTTAACTTCGATTTTAATTTGTCTTGGTTTTGGCGATCGCTTAGCGACGCTTAACACTCGGTTGTTCGAAATCTGGCGTAAAAAATCGGATGTTTTGGAGACGTTTCAAGATGTAATAAAAATATTTCACTCCACGCGTACGGCTCGTCACCGTGTGGCAGCCGAGCTCGAGCAACGCGTCGTTGAGTCACGTAATGGTTTTTTGCGTGTCGCGCCGACGGTGTTTTCCATAACAGATGGTGTTAAAGTCATTTTTTTTATCCCACTAAAAGGTTATCGTCGCATGCCTGACTTGCTAAGAGCCGTCGGATAATGTACAGATTGTTGGTGGATGACCGGAATTTTTTAGCGGTTTTGTGACTTTGTAAATAATATTAAATAATTGCGTGGAGAAATGGAGATTTTTGCTTCGCTCGACATTACGAAATTTTTGATGGTTTGGGTACAGAATCATCATAGAAACTTCTCTGGTTTTGCGGTCGCTACCTTCTCTAGACGACAGCTTTTATTAGACAGGGTCAGAGGTCAAGTTGACGATTTCGTAAGTACAGTGCTATGACTGCTTGTTTGTTTGTTTGGGCGATATCTGAGCCATCCTTAAGCTAGGAAACTGAATTTTGGGGCAAAAGTGAAGATGTGCTTTTGGAAAAAAACTTATATTTTTTACTTTTGATTAAATTATTTAATTATTAAATTATTATCGATTTTATTAAATTCTTTAATTTATTTTCGTTCTCATCTGGGCAATATCCGGGCACCCCTTTGAAGTTGGAAACTGATATTTTGGACATCGACAGTGAAACAAGTGATTTGGCTATCAAGGGTATTTTTGATTTTATTGATTAATCATTATTCATTTTTCATGAGTTTACTTAATTTCAAAAAGTTACAGATTCGGATGAAACCAGTGGGTGGTTAGGTATGCTATTAGCCAATTCATAACAAATTAATTCATTTTATGATTTTATTTATTTTTTTTTTATTATCGGAATTAATCAATTACTCATCAAATTATTTGTACACCGCTCCTGTCGCAATTCCATCTCCAATGTTCTGCACGGCGAGTGTCCATTGTACATTTCACCTCAGAAGTACACAGCTTCAATTCCGTCTCCTTGTGGCTGCACACGCAGCATCGCGCGGGTGGCTGAAGGGCTCCCCAGCTGATGTCGCACTGCTGGAGGATGTTATTTATTTATTTGGCGGTGTACTTTGAATGCACCTCTATCTTGTTTAAGTCGCCGTCTCTGGTGCTGCTCCCTCCATCCTTCCCATCTGCTTCAATGGCATCAACAGCCGACTCTGCTCATCGCAGAGGATGAATGCCTCAATTTCTTGGTGTTTTTCCTTTCAAATATGTTGTCCGCAGCCTCGCTCTTCTGTATCAGTACTCATCCTAATAGGTCGTCACACTGATCCTGATTCTGTCCTTTTTGCACCTCAGGAGGTGGAAGTTTTTTCACCCTCGAAACGCATTTGGCCAAATGGTCCGAGGTACAGTCAGCGTCATATCGCCCCGAACCGCTCTGCGCAGGTACGTCAAGTCCATGAGCTAGACCCAAATTTCATGGATGGTACCACTGGGGGGAGTAAAGGCCATAATGATTTTCTGAAAGTACATGTTCTATAGTTTCAGAAAATCCATAAGCCAAGGCTGGATCCACAGCTTAATTGTAAAATCGGCCTTTGACGCAGGCGTGTGCGTTCGAATTTGTTGACAATGAGGTCAAAATTTTGGGGTAGGGGAATCAAAAATGCAATACCTCAATTAAGTAGAAGGAATAATTTAACAAATGACCACTCATATTTTTGCTAATCAAATGGTTTTTAATTAAATTAGTTTTATGCAAATTAGGTCATTCTCAAGGTCACCAGAGGTCAAAAGGTCATCACTTTTGCGGGTGTCTAAAATCTGGATACCCATTTAAGAAATCACCATAAAATCTCAAACATGGTATTTCCTGATTCAAATGAGTCTTATTATAGCTGAAGGAGCTCAAAACCATTTAAAGAAAACAAAATGAGGTTATCCCTATCAACAGAGATAGGACATCGGAATAATTGCGGACATAAATTCAAAAAAGAGGAAAAAATGTGCGATTTGGCGGTGGGGAAAATGAAAAATGCAATAACTCTACTAATATATAGGAATTATGTCCAAAAGACTTTTATTTTGCTGATTATTGTGGCTCTGTTGCACAAACAATGTTTTATGCAAATTAGGTCATTACCAAGGCTCACCAGAGGTCACTTTGCATACAGCATGTGTTCGCAGGTCATCATAGGTCATTGCTCAAAATACATGTATAATTTGCTAGTAGGACCAGTTGGGTCAGTTTTTTTTGTTTTTGCTTTTGTTGCCAACTCCATCTACAGGTTTCTAAGTGAATTAATTGGTACTTTTGTTTTCTATTCATTAGCAAAAGAAACACTTGACATTTTGACTTTTGACACCTGTCATTGTAATGTAAAGCAATGATTAAATCATTTCTGTTGTACAAGACATGAAAGCAATGATTGCTGGCATTTTCGAGGATGTAGTGCATGTAGTCAAGGTAAGTGAGTTAACCTGGTGAAATAGATGTAGAAATGTCAACGCAGTTGAGATTAGGGCTTACTTCCAAGGTCAAGAACACATCCATGTACATTGTACATGTACATGTATTACAATGTACATTTCTCTGTCTCCAGTCTAAATCTTGCAGATTGCAGGATGTTAATTCAGGAATTTGATATCAATATGCCACAAATTATATCGATTACTTTAACTCAGCATGCATCTTTTAACCCTTTGCTGGCGGTCCACACATAATTGAGCTTTTTACAGGTTTTCACAGATTCTGACATTTTTGACCATGGTTAGGTTTTTCCTGGAATGAGATATAAAAAGTTGAAGATGATGTACTACAAGTGTTATTATTTTTGTTATTGAAGAAACTGTCAACAAAGACACCCAGACGCCAGGCCTTAGGTCTTTTCCATAGGGTTAAAGTAGAACATTTACCAAAATTGTGCAGTAATGGAAATTAACGCCTGCCCTACTTGGACTATGACCAAAATCAATTAAATTCAATTTTGAGGCCCCTGTGCTTGATTGGCAAGGAATCCTGGGGATAGTATATATGGAAACTCACCATAGAAGTTGTGGTGGGGGGGGGGGGAGGTGTCATTCTTCGTTTGTCCAGAGGGGCACCTAAATATGAGGGCGGGCTTCGGTGATATGGAATGATGCATGCGTGGGCGGGTTAGGGTGATACGGTTCCTAAAGGGTTAACATTACATTTTGATATAAATCAATAAGATGCTTTTAAAATTACATCTCTACGACGATGCTTCCTTTGGTTTTCAGGGTCGCGAAGTGCATTTGAGCGAACCCTACTTCATGATGGATGAGGATGAACAGGGTGTTCCTGCTGAAAGACAAGCTGGTGCTGACGCAGGGGAACATTGAAGTACAGAGGAAAAAGTTGTGCAAGTTTGTATTTTTGATTGCAATGATCGTAACCTGAACTCAGTTCACCAAAGGGCTGGGACTCGTGGACAGACTTGTTCAAGCTGCTGAAATTAGGGGTATCATCATATTCTCATGATTGCTGCGAATAGCTGAATCTGGTCGCGTTCCAGAGGTGTTTTATCATAACCAGTGTCGAAATCGTTTCATTAAAAAGAGAGACTTGGATGACATAAGTGAGAGCAAGAATACAGAGGATCCACCTGACGCCACTGCTAGCCAAAGATCTTCATAGGAGAAGATCATCGGCTCCATTTGCATCTACTGTGTATGAACCTGTCTGCATATTCTGTCTTGAAAGTAGCAATACTTGAAAGGGACAAATACAAGAGACCAACTGGTTAAATGTGGTAGATCCGCTGCCGACGGACAGTCAGAGAGGCAGCTATACGTAAAGAGATGGTCGTATAATCATCCTTTGCAAGGAATTAGTGGCGCTGAGGCACTATCATGGGCAGTGCTATCGTGCATTCACAGGCCTAAGAAGTGACAACTGATGACAATAAAATTTACAAGGAAACTGAGCTGAATCCTGACGTATTTATGGCAGAGCTGCAAAGGATTATGAGAACTGTTCAGTATATCAGAATGATCTGTTCAGCAACCTATGTGTTAGACTTACTGAACTACAAAGAAACTGACAGAATCCTTGTTATCTATGGGTGTAACTGAGGTAAAAAGTTCACAAAAAACATATTAGAGAAACTTGTTGCTGAGTTGGTGAAAGCCTACACATGATTCCTGATGATAAGTAAATCTTAGGTTTCCCAGATATCTTTCACTAGCGTGAGTGTTGTTAGAAATGTAAGGTTGAAAGAGAACTGCGGTTTTCAAAGAGAACTGGTCATAATGAGAACATGTCCAAACTGGTTCTCCTCATGCTTAGACTGATGTCAAAATGCAGGAACCAAATGCTTGGCCTCCTGTACCCGCTCATTAGAAGGCTCAAATCCTCAATATCAGTCCCGGTTCACTGAATTGCATTTTGAGAATTCTTTTCACGGAGATCTAATCTATCTTGTCAGGTGGGTACTGACGGGGGTAAGTCCAGGCAAAAAAACAATCGTGTACAGACTTGGTTGCGTGATTCGGAGATACGAAAGCCTAAAGATGATCGACTGAGCATCAAGCGATACGATAATGCCAAGTTTCCAGATAGTTTTCATCTGGTAGGTTGTACAGGAATAACTTAAGGTTAGACGACTGCAGTTCTCGCATTCATCCTACTTGCAATTGACTGTTTTCACTTTATCTGTAGATGGTGAAGTTGCGAGCCTCGACAATGCACTTTTCATTAGGTTGGGGTTAAAATAAATGTTTGTACATATGTTGGCCTGACTACTTGGTCCCAGAGATAAAACGTTTTCGCTTGTCATTTTTAAATGATTTGGTGGTTTACAGGACGATGTGGAAAAATCGCTCAATGGCAGGTTTCACAGCTAATCCCAAGACTATAACATTTTTGAAACCTCTGAGTGACCTGATAAAGTTAATTATGAGCATTAAGTAGCATTCCAGTGATTAGAACTATTTACAACAAACAGAATAAAGTGGTCCGTTTTGACTCACTAAAATTCCATGTTTTGTCATTTTTACGTGATTTCTTGAAGGGTATCCATATTTTAGGTACCGCACAATGATGACCTTTTGACCTCTGGTGACCTTGGTAATGACCTAATTTGCATAAACATTTTTGTGCAACAGAACCACAATAATACAGCATAAAAGTTGTCTTTGGCTAATATCTATATATAGTAGGTTATTGCATTTTTCATTTTCCCCACCAAATCGCAATTTTTTCCTCTTTTTTTGAAATTTTGTCCGCAATTATTCCAGTCCTACCTTGTTGATAGGGATAACCTCATTTTGTTTTCTTTAAATGGTTTTTGAGCTCCTTCAGCTATAATAAGACTCATTTGAATCAGGAAATACCATGTTTGGATTTTTTATGGTGATTTCTTAAATGGGTATCCAGATTTTAGGCACCCCCAAAATGTTGACCTTTTGACCTCTGGTGACCTTGAGAATGACCTAATTTGCATAAAAAAATTTTAATAAAAAACTTTGATTAGCAAAAATATGAGTGGTCATTTGTTAAATTATTCCTTCTACTTATTGAGTATTGCATTTTTGATTTCCCCTACCCCAAAATTTTGTCCTCAAATTCGAACGCACAGCCCTTCAAAGGCCGATTTTTACAATTAAGCTGTGGATCCAGCCTTGGCTTATGGATTTCTGAAACTATAACATGTACTTTCAGAAAATCATAGTGGCCTTTACTCCCCCAGGTGGTACCAATATTTGGGTCTAGCTCATGATTAAATGTGAAGGATGTATTAAGTCTACTTTATATACCTTAACTTGGCATGCATTTAAAACATTGGAATTCAACGTTTTTTTGTAAGTTAATTGGCCTCATCAACCAGGGAGAATCAAGCGACAATTATTTGGGTGTAAATCCATTCCACATAAGAATGCTGGCCAGTAGACTTCACAAAAAACATCACCACAACACACACACACACCACACACACACACACAGAGCAACAACACACACACAACACACACACACACAACAACTGCCATTTATAGTCGTCTTCCGGTGTCTTGTGGGTCTTTTTTGGTCATCTGGATCTTTTTAGGTCCTCCAGTACTTTTGGGTTTGGTTCATCTGGGTCTTTTGGGTCATCTGGGCATTGTAGGTCTGCGGGGACTTTTGGTTTTTTGTGTCCTCCATGGTATTTTTAGGTCTTTTGGTCCTTTGGGATCTAAGGTTCTGAAGGTCTTCCAAGGTTCTTCAAAAGTTCGAAGGGGTCTCAGAGTCCAAAGGGTCAAAGGTTCTTGCAATAGTGCATAATTAATTATAGATGTATGTATTAAATTCACACAAAAAAGCCATGTCACTCACACACACGACTCATCCATTTATAGTAGATTCCTGCCCGCAGCAAGCAGATAAACAGACCGTGCAAAACATAACCTGCAAGTCATGTTAGTTGTGGCAGGTAATTCAAATTGAATGACGTTGCGCACCATAGGCTTGTTCAGAAAGATCTTGCAAACGAAGTACAGATGCAAGTCAGTTGTGTTTTTTGAATACAATTCTGAGTTTTGACATCTGTTTTGTGGTCAGAACCCGGATCTGGCCGAATGCAAGTTGAGTGCTGCTTGTACTGCCGAAGACTACTTTGAAGTCCATAACTACTCGTGACCATGATGGCATGGTAGACCAATTTAAACCTTGTGGCCACCAATCAAGTTTTGGTGTTTGGGAGCTCATGGAATTAAATTCCTGAATATCTATATACCCTGTGGTGCGGTGGAGTAAATCAACAGTTCGTGCTGTGATTTGCTCTTTGGTGTCTTTGACTCAGAGTTGTGATGAGGATCGAACTGAGTGACTTTTTTAACTGTGATTTTTGTGGAGAATTTAAGTGACTTTTTTTTTGAAAAGCCTTTTACGTGTTTCTAAGCTGAATAAACACATTTTTCGATATCAAGGGGAGCGTGGAGAGAGGGACATAAGGAAGGGAGGAGTGGGGGAGGAAGAGAGAAGAGGGAGTGAGGGGGGTGGAGGAGGGATGAGTGCCTCGAGGTTGTGGGGAAGGGGGGGGGGGTGGGGGGAGAGAGAGAGATGGAGATCGAGATAGTTAGCCGGTAGCTGTACCGTAGCTGTGTGTGCGCATGCGCACAAGATAACAGGCTAGGACTGTGGGACCAATAGGTCATCTCGAGCAGCTCTGAATGATTGAATAACCTGAGCAATCCAAAACTGATCAAGATGGGACTGGCTCTGCAATGTGGCACGGTTCAAAAGTGAGGTTCAGCTGGTGTTTTGGAACATGTGGGATCAATGGGGAGGAGAGGCGTCGAGTGGTGGAGGTGCAGAGAAGAGTGGAAGTGGTGTGTAATGCCAGGAGACATGATGGAAAAGGAGACAGGGCAAGAAGGTTTGGTAGGAGGTTACAAAGCTGTTGCATGCAGTTGGGGATGGAAGAGTACCGGTGTGCAGATAAGTTTCTGGACGGAGAGATCAGCAGCAGGTGGTTGAGTGGAATCTGGAATGATGGATAGTTAGGCATGGGTTGTTTATGGAGGCAATAGTTTGTGTTATGTCGGCATATGGCCACAAATGGGAGAGGACAAGGCAGAGAATCAGGGATTCAGGGAAGCGCTGGGAGATGAATGATGATGGGAATGGTGGTTTGGAGGTGATGCTGTGCATTGCGGGGACCGTTAACGCACACGTGTCACAGATGAGCCGGGTGAAGAGGAATGGTGTTGGTAAATTTGGTTGGGGAATGAAGGAAAAGATGGAGTCTGGGAGCTGGTGGTGGAGGAAGGATGGCCATACTGGGTTTATGCTTTCCAAAAAGTGGGAAAGCCACAAGATTACCTGTAGGAGTGGACAGCATCGAACAGAACTGGATTTGGGGTTAACAAAGCGACAGTTGTGGAAGGGTTAAAGATTGTAAGACAGTGATGGGAGTGCATGTGGACCACCCACCACAATCCTGTGGTGTTTGTGTACTGATGAAGAAAAATAGTGAGGTAAGAGCAGTGGTCAGAAGATTATTCGGTGGGAAAGTGTAGGGGTAAATGTTAGTAGAGAAAGGTGAAGGTTGAGGGCTAGGTATGGCACAACTTGCGTGAAGGAGTGGAAGAAGTACAGAGAAGGCATTTAGGGGAATTGCAGAAGTTTTTGTGTGGAAGGACATCAGGAAAGGGTGCATCAATCGAGGGATAGAAACGCAGGTATGGTGTAATGTGAGGAGATAGCAAAGGCAGTGGTGAATAATAAGGATGTTGGAAGATATGGGGAGGCAGCCAATGTGGGGATTGCGCACCTGTATGGCAGAAGAAGAAAGCATCAGGGAGAGCTGTGGATAATGTGAGGAATGATATATTGAAGAGGAGGTTGCACACAAGTATGGAGAGGATGGTGGGAGGAAGATTTATTAAATATATATTGGCTCCGTGGAAGGGATCGAGGATCAGTAAGGACAATGAAGGATGGTTGACGGGGGGGGGGGGGTGATTTAAGGGCGGTGAGTGCACGAGCATCACGCTGTAATGCTCCTAAGTCCTGTAATGAAGTTGCTGGAGACGATTCCTTGGATGGGAAAGGATAAGGGTGTGGACATGGATATGCAGAGAAGAGTTAGCAGGGGTTTGAAAGGGTAGGGATGACTGATGGGATTTTCGCGGAGAGATGGCTGGTGGGAAGAGGTTGGAGTTTGCAAGGTGACGATGCATTTGGATTTGTGGAACCTGGAAAATGGCCCTATGACAGCTGTCCTGAGAGAAGATGGTGATGGTGACGACTGAGATGGATGGGAGTTCGGAGTAGGGTTCGGTTGGTGGGAAGGGATGCCAAGGGAATTAAGGAAGAGTTTTGTTGTTTCCTGGGATGTCTGAGGACGGTTAGCATGACCATCGGTTTGAGGCAGTGAAGCGCTCTCACCAGTCATGTTTATCATGGTGATGGAGCCTGGTAAGCAGGAAGGTGAGCTTGAGGGGTTGTTATGGGGAGTATGCTGTCTGGACGATTTGTTGTTGTGTGGGAGTGGGCAGCGAGAGCAGGAATTTACTGGGGGAGTGGGAGGAAGCCAATTTGGGAAGCATGGGCTGAAGATGAGTACGGAAAGACTGAGTGATGTGGGTTCGGCCAGCAGAGAAAAACAAATGAATATCAGGTTGAGGGGAGAAGGAGATCAGACATGGAAGTCGGTTTGGAGTATCTGGGGGGAACAGTTATCGGGGATGGATAAGTCGAGGCGAGGTTCGGAGAGGTTTCAGTGGTGTGAATGCATGGAGGAGAGTGGAGGGAGTAATGTCAGGCAGAAAAGATATCGAGGGATAATTGAAAAGTTCCAGTGGCTCCGTTCTCAGGGCCGAGTGTCCAAAAGTACCCGGAGGGAGCACAGCACACAATTAAAACACTCACGTTAAACTTTTCTGTTCTTGACAACCAGGTGAACAGTGCACTGACATAACGGAGATTTAAAATGTCAATCTTATTAATTCTACTGTCCTACGTTCCAGTGCGAATATCATTCAATAAGATTCCATCACAATGATTTCCAACACCAGCCCACAATAACTGTAAAATTCCCCCACAGGAAATTCAAAATCATGCTTCAATGCTTTTAAACTTACTCAGATTGCATACACATGTTTCAATGCAGTTCAATATGTCCATGACTCTTAAGACAGGCTCTTTGCACTCACGTTTTATACAACCCTTTTATAGGATACGTGCCGTGAATCATCTTATGCTTGTACTGTCATAAACATAGCGTGCAGCTCTCAGCCATTCAGAATGCCTCCCGATGTGGCAATTAGTGACAGGCGCGCCGTGGTGTGGAGTGAGCGAGCCCCCGTGCGTCAAATTTTTCCTCGCAGTAAGGAATTCACGCATCACCGCAGTAGTCTGGGGAGCTCATGACGGAAGATTTTCACTCATTTTTTCCCTGAAGGTTTGACGACCTTCAAAGTTACTCATGCCACTTAAGTCCATTCACAAAAACTTTGTCCAGCTGCATCCGCCAAGTTGGGTCTGGACCCAAGACCCCCTTGAAACGCCTTTTGGGGTTATATTCAGCCACCATCGAATACATGGATCAAACTTTGTAAAAACAAAGTATTTATGATGGAGATTACAAAAATAATAACTGACGCAAACCTTTTCAGGGGAGGGGGGGGAAGGTTTGGTCAGACCCCTCCAAAGTACCCCTTTTCGGGTTTTGATTTTACCTCATAAGTTAACATGGACTAACTTTGTCAAAAGTAAAGACGTAAGATGGTAGATCAACAAAAATAATAAAATTGACCAAGTTTTCAAGGGGAAAGGTGTGGTCAGATCCCCCAAATTGGTAACCCACCTCGAGAATAATCCCTTTTGGGGTGGTGATTTTTACCCCACGAGGTCATGACCATTTTTTTGTCAAAAACAAAGAAGTATGATGTTGAGATCACAAAATAATAAACTGAACAAATTTCAGAGGAGGGGAAGGTGTGGCATCAGCACCCCGACAAAGTCCCCCTTATGTGTTCTCCTTACCTCCATAAATTACATGGACTGAACTTTGCCAAAATAACACGGTATGATGGTAGATTACGAATAAAAAAATGACTACCTTTATTTACGAGAGGTTAATTTATTTACGAGGAGGTTACAACATCGTTGTCACAGCTATTCGCTGTCCGCTGCGCTTCCACCCATCGCTGTCACTTTCTTCGTCTTCGTTTTCACAGTCATCCACGTTTCCTGCTGTAAAACAAAATAAGTATTTTATGCCCAAAATGCTTTCTATTTTGGGGAAAACCAAATTTACTTTTTCTGTCAACCATTTTTCTTAAATGCATTATTAGAAACGAACTGATTGGACAGACAATTGTTTTCTTACCTCCTCCATCACTCCTCGAGATGTCATCTTCGGCGTAAACAACATCACGATTTTGGAGAATATCACCATAACCATTGCCAATCAGAATATCCATCCTCAACTGGTTTCCAGCCAATATAGTGGTGATAATGCCGATTGGGTTTTCATTGTGTAGAAGCTAGCCACCGCCCGCAACGAGATGAAGTACGCTTTATCTTCTGCAGTCGTACTTCCGTGAGCATGGCCGGCAGAGCAACTGCCATCAACTTATTTTACAAACAGCGAATCTTTTGCTCTCCCTTTCCTTTGGTTTGTATTTGTTCCAAAATTTATCTGGCAGATGGACTTCATCGACGATTGCTATCTTCTTTTTGCTGTATACATTCAGCAAAAACTTTCTATGTTTGACAACTGTGGTCCTCTAGCTGACTTCTGTTTCACATCTAAGGCTTGACTGAAAGCTGCCTGTGCATCGGGTTTTCCTGCAGTACTTCAATGGCCTTATTTTGCCCTTTCTGTTGAATGAGGAAGTGTAATCACAACCGTGAAAAGCGTGATATGCTGGGAGAGAGTTGGCAATACATCTCGCCGAGTGTGGCGTGCATCTGCATTTATACTGAGTATCTTTGATATTGTTTGGTTAGCATCCTGCTTTATCCATCATCTTTCAACGACTGATCAATAATTGGTAGCAACCCTCGTGCAATAATAGGCAGTCAATGCCAGATGTACGACGACGACGTTGTTTTTGGAGTTGGTGTATGTTTGCAAGATGGTAAAACATCCGACTGTCAGCTTTCTTTCATGATTGTTGCCCAGTGTAGCCTCCGCACTTCCTCCTTCTACTGCCTTCACTATCTTCTACCATCGACACGTCTGTAGCTGGGTAGCATACATCACGCAGAATTAGCATGGAGAAGTTTTTGCTGGAAACGTGTCAGCTAATCCATCATCCTCCCACCTGTTCACAAGGAACTCATCAATGACTTTGAACTGGCATTTTTGAGAGCTGAAATCCATTACTTTACTTTGTCGTTCTGAGCTGGAACCAATGATCTGATATGAAGACGATGTTGAAGCCCGTGAATATCTCTCGGGCAGTCTTTGATGGGAAATTGAGTCTTGGAAGTGGAAGTCTTGTGTAATTTATTCACGTGAGTCCCATCAAGCAGTCACTGATATTTCATTATGAAAGCTTGAACTTAAAAAACCACTTATTTTAAAGTAGTGACAGTTCACACCGATTGTGTCTTCCTATAGAATGTAATTCTACACATTGGATACAACGAATCGGTGGTGTGGAATGCCAACGCCCATAGGAAAATTCGATGAATCATATGACGATACAAATCTTCTCAACCTGACAGTTCTCTTTTTGAACGGGGGACGATGCAGTTGGAAAACGCGGGAATCCTTCAAAAAAAAAAATAAACATGTTGATAACCTCGGAATACCGTGATCCAGGAGTTGATGGAAATCCTATGTCCGGTGCGTCGCAGGGCGTTTTTATTACCTGAACGCTGTCTCATTTCAGATTGCGCCAGGTGCCAGCAGTATGATCTAAATAAGACATGCATTTAAAAAACCAGATCTGTAGCGAGAAATCCTGATGCGAGGGAATTTCATTAAGTGGGAGCATTCTGTTTTGCCGAATACCTGATATGAGAATGTAAAAAATACTCGAAGTGGTCCTGACGACAAAACATGTATATTGGTTTTCAAGGGTCTGACCACACGCTTCCCCTCCTCTGAAATTTGGTCAGTTTTTATTATTTTTTGTGATCTACTAAAAATTGGTCCCATGGCGGGGAGGCCTTGTGGGGTATATTACACCCAAAGGGGATTTTATTCTGAGGAGTACCAAATTATGGGGGGATCAGACAACTTTCCCCTTG
>CM068959.1:12995825-13010707 GCA_035128595.1 Eptatretus atami | reverse complement strand
TCCGTCTCAAGTAGGAGAGATCAGGCTTTTATATTTTGATACATTTTCCGCCGAAGTGCAAAAGTTTCAAAACCGCGGCGAAATGTAAATCGTCGGCATTTGTTTTTCAAATTTATATGTTTGTGCGGCGGTGGGCGCGCAAAGGCCGAGTTCAGCGCTGTGAAGCCGAACTGCGCAGATAGCCTGCGAGTAGCGAACTGCACAGTCGGTCTGTTCGGGTATGGGTCTAGAGGCAGTGGCCAGCGTGGTCGAGATTGCTGTGGCTTCTGGGGGCGAAAGTGATTGTTAAGAAGTATGGTAGGGTATGAAATTCGAGTGACTGGTGATTGGTGATTAATCACGGGAACATGTCTTCGACGACGATGATTCGTGCGCCGAGGTAAGCGATTGGCATAAATTCAGGTGCAGCAGCACAGGGATGCATTCGGCACGGCCTACTCTGCGAGTCGTGGTTGCTGGGCCGATTTTAGGTGTTGGGTCCATTCGGCTAGAAAGTTGTTACAGCCAGCTGGTCGATAGTTGAGAAGATTTCGGGTGCCAAGTAGCGGTTAAGAGTTTGTTGTCCTGCGCTTGGATAGAGATGCTGATGGGGATTAGCTGCGCCGTTCCAAGGGGAGCGGGAGAAATCAGGGCTATAGATAAGGATGTGTGCTGTCATACGGGTAGAGGGTATGATGGGGAGTGGTTGGGAAGGTATCGGTATGATCAGATGGTGTTCCTCGGAATGAAGCTCGGAAGGCTGGTTTGTGATGGTGGGAGTGGATTTGGGGTAGTCAGGGTTGTGTGGCGGAGGGTGTTTAGAGAAGTTGATGTTATCGCGGAGCTAGGACAACCTTTTTTTAATCATATCAACACTATGGCATGGTGTCACGCACACATCTACGATGGAGCAGTATTTTCTCAGCATGTTTCATTTGTTTGATGATCCAACAGTTTTGTCTATAAAGAAAAACATGCCAGACTAATATTGTAGAATGAACAAGTTTAATCTTCCTTTATTGTTTTTCACATCAGATGATACAGTGAGCAATGGATGCTGCTTTTGAATGGTCTTCCATCTTCAATGTTTTCTTAGATCCTCTGGTCCGCGGGATTTATATTTCCCTCCCCCACCTACCCTTGTCTTTTCCACCGGAACATCCGAAAAAAAATCATAAAAATATATAATTTCTAAATTGGAAATTATATTTATATTTAGTATTTCGACCTCCGACCCTAATTTTAGCGAAGAACTGCGTAAACCAAGTTATAAAATAACTACGGCCTTAAGGTCTGCTATGCGTCCACTTTTCATAAGTTGCTTGTTTATGTCGCACACATCTTTCTAGTCCCTATTCTGCGTTGCACCCCCAATAAATGCTATTGAATGTACTACATACTTTCTCGCCATTGTTATAAATTACTCGTACGAATGTTTTCTGCTCGTTTTTTGTCTTTTCTTGCATTGATCCAGCATGGTCCGAATCCTAGCTTAGCCGGACTTTATTCCAACAATCGTTCGCTTTCAGCCGGTACGGTCCTTGGTCAGTGTCTTGCTCGGCCTGCAGTCCGATCCAGTAAGTGATCCGGTGCGGTCGAGTGATCCGGTTCGGACATTAGGCGTACTGAGGGGCGTGTTCTCCTGTAATTTAATACCGTGGTTAATTAGGTAACCGGTGTAATCCAAGACGGGAGGAATCCTCGGTCACCGGTGAGTTATTGGCTATCCACCGGTTCGGTTAGGCGACCCAGCGCGAAACACAAAGATGATCCGTTGCGACGGCCTATCAATTCGGGGAGTCTGGTGGGAGCCGAGATAGCTTACCCCCCCCCCCAGTGGTCTTCTCACGCGACCCCCGGCCCACAACAATATGTATGCATGTATGTTAATGTATATGTATATATTTACGGTTCTAGGAACCGAGACCAGGCAATGGCACACAAACATACAGCGGGTTCGCGGAGTCGTTTATTTAATTATTACATGTTACAGTCGGGTCTTCCCTTGTCTCCAGTGGAACGGAAAACATGCGTGTTTGTGAGGGAGTTAAAATAGGTCTTGATCTTTCAGTTTTGTTGTTACTTTATTCCTTTTCCTTATGGCAAATTATGTCTAATATCGTTCCTACGGAATAGCAAGGCGTGTTGCACCGTGCTTCTGCCATAATGATGCCACCAACCGCGTTAGCATTTTGCTACTTATCCTCGTCGCTACAGCATAATCACTCAGCTTGTCTTAAATAACACAAGTACTTTATTCCTTAATTTACAACGCACTTCCAGCTCGCCATTTGTCAGCACTGCTCGCAGATTGTAGATGCCTGCTGCTAAATGTGACCCAGACTAGTGCGGTGCAGACGATCAAAGACACACCACAAGCACTTCAACTGCCTTGCTATTCTGCGCTGTAGCCTTAACCACAACACCTCGCCTAACCAGGACATGCACTCAGTGCTTGTTCGCTACAACCACACGCTGCTTCTGTCCCGCTACTCCAACTGGTTTTCCACCACCAAAGCCTCGCTCACCACACGATTTTGTGGACCATTAATTGTGCCTTCTGGAAGAACGTACCATTCTGCCTGTCAGTGTCTTCCATTTGGTTGCTTTTGTTGTCGGCATTTGTGCAAACCAAATAGGAGACGCTGTAGTTCACGCGCCATCTAACGCAGGAGATATGCGCGTGGCGCCATCAGAACGTAAATGGGGCCATTGTTCTCAACTTCAAACTCTGAGGGAGGTGTGACATCATGCGGGCAAGTTGCGCGGATCATGGGCACGTTTGCGCTTGAAGCACGGAAGGTGGAGCCATCGACCCTTGTTCCCGTAGCCACATCTGCAGAGGTGGGTTGACCCCGCCTTCCGCAAACTCGCCCTCTCGAGCTGCCATAAAAGCAAGGATGTTCGTTTGATCCGGCAAGGCTGGTTTTTCGTTCTTGAGCGTGGCTTTGGGCTGAATTTTTCCTCTACTCTTTTCTCCTATTTTTTTTCCTTTGCTTCCCTTTCCTTTTTTCCCTTCCCCTCTTTCCTCTTTCTTTCTTTCCCCTTCTCTTTCTTTCTTTTCTTTCCTTCTTTCTTCTTTTCCTTCCTTTCCCCCCCTGCCTCTTCAGTTTTTTTTCTCTGCCCTTTTCTCCTCTTTTTTTCTTCTTTTCTTTCCTCTATCCGTTTCTTTCTCCTTTCTTTCTTTCCTTCTTTCCGTCTCCCGGTATAGGCATTCCCTCTTGATCTCCCTTTCCCTTCTCCTTCCCTTTTTTTCTTTTCGTGCCTTGTCTTTTTGTTCCTCCGCTTCTCTCCCTCTTTCTTGTCCGTTTTTCTCCTTCCTTTTTCCCTCCTCCTTTCTCTTCTTTTTCTTCTTCTTGTCGTCAATTTTCTTTTCCTTCATCAAAGGTTCCATCTGTTCTTTGTTTTCTCTTCTTCCCTTCCTTTTCCTTTTTCCTACTCCTCTTTTCCTTTCTTTTCTTTCTGTTCTTCTCTCTTTTCCCTTTCTTCGTTTTTCCCCATCCCTCTTTCCTTTCTTCGTTTCTCCTCTTCCCTTCTTCGGGGGTAGCTACTTCTATTTCTTTTCTTATTCGTCTCCTGTGTTCTGTCTTTTCCTCTTCTTCGCACTGCGGTTGGACAAGACTGGTGCACGTGCTGGAAACGGGCCAGATCAGGATGAGGCCCATTGGAGAGGCGGGCATCTCCTTATCCATGCTACCGTTTTCCCTTCCTTCCCAGAATGGTGACAATGTGGAACGGTGGTGACTTTATGTGACTCCGGGGTATGCCCCATCCCACCTGAGACACTCCTGCTTGCCGGATATACCTGCACGCTGCCACCCGTCGTTGTGTGTGTGTGAACGGAGCCTTTGCCGGTCATGAAGCATCAATTCACGCCCAGCAAGAATGAATGATTCATTGTCCAGCCGTCTCCTTATCCGTGCTCCGTTCCCGTTCCCCACACCGTCTTCGAAGTGGCGATGATGATAATAAATCATGCAACCTCACATATGACCTCTGGGGTATGGCCGAATCACACCCAGGGCCCCTGCTGCGCCTGGACGGTGGTAGGGACAAAGCACACTAAGGCTCAAGGAGTCGACAAAGCGCACCAAACTGCATGCTAAGCACACCTCTCAAATGCCTCGGGCTATGAAAAACTGTTATATCAGCATGGTCCTAACACCATCGGAAGCTCGGTCCCACCTCGAGGGCTGAAGCTGAATAAAGCCCTTCCAGCCTGCATGGCCAGGCTATGTTCCAACTGCATGTCGACTAGCGTGACCTTCGGGAGCCATGTGCGCAGTCCCTTGTCCTGCATCTAAGCTGCCGCAGTTTGCAGCATATGTGTGTACGTGTGTAGGGTGTCTTGTTGCGCGCTTCGCAACCAAGTACATCCTGTCTTGTTGCCTTACCATGTGGTTAACTGTTGATGGTTGGCCAACATACTTGGGCTTCACAAAATCCTCGCATGGTTACATTGTAGATGATGTTATTTCTGTCTAAATATACTTGGAACTTGTAGATGACAACACTACTTGAGACCCTAGCGACTAAAAAAAATTTAAAAAACGCTTATCGATGTCATTGCTCTTCAACCCATTGTCATGGCGTTATTTATTTTTATTTTTTGTTCAACAGGTGGAAATGACATAAAAATAATGTTACGAGCGAGTTCGAGAATCGACTGTGAAGTGTTAATATTCAGCAAGAGAAGCCAGCCTGTCATGTAATGAACAATGAGGGACATCGCATGATACATCTGCAGGTAATTATCAGTGAATTTTGAAATATGTCCCTATAATGATATTGTACATACAGTATTGTTGAAGTCATCCAGTTCACCGGTGGTCTGGCTCAAATCGGGCGACCTTGTCAAGCGTCGTTGGCGGCAGCCGATTCAGTCCTCCTGGGCGCGGGATTACGAGTCTTCCACCACAATATGTGGCGTAGTGGGACGCAGCCGATGCAGGAGTGTGCACGCTTCATCAGTGCTTCAGCCGTTCTCCGAATAATGACCGGAGTGGAGTCGTTTGTGTAGGCATGGCTCACTGTGGCCACTTCCAAAATCTTCTGTTCCTTTAATGGACGTGTGTAATTGTGATAGCGATAAAAGCACCATAATTCCACTCTGAGACCAAGTGTTTCTAAGTGTATTTGAAGGACATGGAGGAGGAATACAAATAAAGCAAAACAACCATCAAATAATTCCCTTAACCCCATTGAATACGTGCCACGAGTCGATGAATGAACGAAACGATCGGCGACCTTAATTAATCCAATTACTTAGGTCTCTTTCATTCCACAGAAGATAGAACCAAGATAGAGAAAGACAGGATCAAAATAAACGCAAACTGGCACCTGGTAGATGCAGGCTTTACGGCAAGTAGAGACGCAAACACAGGCAGCTGAAACGTTCGGCCTGGGCGGGACAGAAGTCAGCATGAAGGGGAGCGTGGGCCATGGCTTGCTGTGTGGGGCCATGGCTTGGAGGCTTGCGGAGCAAAAGGAATGGTTTGGGAAGAAACCCCGGCAGCTCATTGCGCCAGGTTCCTCAGCTGGTTCCACGGGCATCTCCTCCGTCAGAACATAAAGCGGTCAACATACTACATATGTTAATTTCAATTCAACATGTTTCTCATTTATGGTCAGGCAGTTGGCTGAGGGATCTTAAATGTCAGAGTTTGATGCCCTAGCTGTACCAAAATAACACCATGTGGGTTGCACTCAGCCGTGTCATACTCTGAGGTGGGGCAACAATGAGTAGGCAGCTTGGCTGGCAGTGAACGCAGTCGAGTATCTGTGTCAAGAGCGGTGGCAGCGTTCCAGGATTGTTCCCACTCACCAGGCAATGAAAACTGCTTGGCACCTTACGTTCCTGATGCGCGAGGAGGTCCTCATTAATTCAAAAACATCAGAAGGCTTGTTACCGTGTAGCAAGTAACTTGGAGTCAACATGGCAATGATGTGCTAAATGGCCTATTTCCTTGTTTAAGGACATCGGATCATGTGACACTCATTGCACTCAGTGTATTTTCGCAGAGACTGATGACGCCTTTTTTGTTAATTTTTATTCTCCTCTTGAAATAAACATTTAAAGAACATGCAGGTGCAGTCTTAGTTCAGCCTATTCACTGGTGAGGGGGTTGGGGGCACCTTCCATATGATGCTTGATCACAAAGTGCGTGATTCTCATGTTTTTACTATTAAATTGAGGAATTTGATAAGTTTTTATTGGTTACATTGAACCTTCCGCCTGTGAAATAATGTGGTATTGGAAATTTCAAGAAATTGGCACTGGGGTTTGGAAATGTATAGGAACATAACAACAGATTCGCTCTTAGATGATATATATATCTCTAATTATAGATAAAGCTTGCACACTAAACTCGCTCGCGCGTCAGACGATCTGAAATTGCTGTGGCACTTAGCGGACATGCAGACAATGTTTGGGGAAGTTTTTGGCGTTCCTTAGTACACTGTGCATTTTGCACAATGCGTATTTGTTTGTCATTCCCGTGTACGGTTCTTCGTCTGCTACCAGGCCTATGTTGTACTGCTATCCCGTGCATGTGCACGGGTTATGCGCTAGTATATAATATGTATATATTAACTGTACACCACCCCTCCGAGAGAGGGTTAGGGCGGGATTTGGATTAGCTTTTTGGTGCCCATCCAAAGTTTCCTAAGGGCATTTATAAGTCGATGAAGTGTGGACTGGCATCAAGCAGAACGGCAGGTGGACAGGTGGTTTACCCCCTTCTAAAGTCATTAATAGTCAAGCTGGGTCTTTGCTAACATTCTAAATTGATGTTGTAATTTTACTTTGACTGTCTCAGTTTTAGAAATTGAGAATCCATTAGTAGAGACATCAGTTGGTGTGGTTGTACCAGTTGTAGTTGTACTTGTATGCAGTTGTAAGTTGTATTTGTCCTCATTGTGCTGCACATAGTTGTTCTAGTTTAGTTCCTTTATGTTGTTTCTCTTTGGCTAGATTTGGCACCTACAGACACTGGGATCTTCGTCCGTGTCTTCACTGCTCGGACACTCCAGACTTCCTAATGTGTTTGGTTGGCCTCAAGTGACTGCACCAGTTATAGTTGCATTCTTCCTAACTCTGCTTAAGTGAACGCTTGTCCTGACCATGACCATGGTTTCTGCCACCAACCTCTATTAGGTACACCACGCTGTGAGCTTGAAAATTCAAAACTCAGAGGCACTTTTTAAATCTCCCCGATTACTGCCTACATAGCAATCACTTACATCCTGATCATCAGGATGGAAGATAAAGATACTATTTAGATAATTTTTTTTTAAAAATCGCCGCTTTTTTCTCATCTCTGGTTATTTTGCACATTCTTGGCTTGTTTTTTTCCTTTCAGGGCACTGAAAAGTGGGAGTCAACCGAGGATTCGGTGTTAGTGGAGCATTTTTGGCCACATTGTCTAATTGGGTTGTACAAGTCTCGGAAAAATGAGAGGTAAGTATGGATGGTACTTTGGCGTTGGCCAATAATATCGATGCACGTAGTGAGTGCTCTTGCACTTGGAGATTGCAGTTCAGCAGTGCTCTTTTGGGATGCATTTTATTGGGTGCGGTGCAGAGATAGACAGTTGATTCATGAACATACCGATTCGTGCCCTTGGACTACATCGCCGTGTCATTGAGAGAGACTCCGCGAACATGGGGTCATCTCGCAGATCTCCAGCAGAGATTTGCGTCCTCCTTCTCCTTGGACATCCTCATCATCGACCAGCTCGGCTGCATGGTTTATCAGGGCTCTGTAGTAAAAATATGACTTGATAGAATCAACCCGCCGCTCTAATTTTTGGCATGGGGACTGTTCGTGATGTTTAAAGTAAGGGGGTTGGTCGAAATTGAAGTTTTATTTTTATTTTTATTTAATGTTTTATTACAGCAAGGCATTTAACCAGGAGGTCGCTGAACCTCTTCGCATCAGATCAGCTACAAGGCCGCTTCGTTGTCTATTCAGCCACGAAAGACAAGGGATGCATTTACAGGTGTGTACGGATGGAGGTTTATCCCAGTTTGGGGGAAATTTTAATGCTTTTTTTTCATTCGCTCAACCTGGAGTAGTTGCGGGGAGGCATTATGGATGCACGTCCGTCCGTCTGTCATCCATAAGCACTTGCAACTTCTTCTCTGAACATCACGCACAACTTCGATTGAAACTTGACCACAACTTTATCGCCCGTGATGTACCAATGTTTGTCGTGGCATTATAAAAGAAACTCCAATAGGTATTTTACTTTCTTCTCGCATTGCAATATTTTGTGCGTCATCCATGGCTACAGTGGTTCCCTGGTTTTGCACAGGGGGGAAAAAATTCATTTGGTTCGTAATGCTTGTTCATCATTCAAGTGCAATTTTGTTGAACTTGCATAACGCCCTCTTGATCGTCTTCGTGATGAATACGTGGCAATATACCTGCACAAAGGCTTTTGTCCATAAATAAGGAGATGTGTCCATGTTATCTTTCAAGGAGATGGAATTATTCATGCTGCACATCACTGTTGGCACTGCTCAATATGGAATTTACTTGAACTTGTCATTGGCACATCGGAATCAAACCGCATGAAGCGACAATTTCAAACGTGAGGTCATGAAGTCTGAGATATTGAGTGCCTACCTTTAATTTGATGGACATGACGCTGTGTGTGACCCGGCAAGGCCACTGCTCTCGCTGGCGTGATAAATGCTCTCGCCAAATCGCGGCTAAACCTTCAGGGTGAGAACCTGCTCGTGAAACTACTGATGAACCTGTTGGAGCTGTTTGTGCAGTTGGGCCTGGAGGGAAAACGGGCGAGTGAGAGAGCTCGTGACAAGGTCTACCGCTGAAGGTGATTAATGGATCTCAATCTCTATATTATGTTTTCCGTGTTGCATTATTTAATTATTTTGCTATACTAAAGTCTCTGTGTTTCCTTCATTTCTTCTTTGTTGTTGAATTTTTTAAACATCGTTCTTCTCTTCAATCCTGTGAACAACTTCTCATTGAGCCTTTCTTGCTTTCACGTCTTCAGCCAAGTTGTTGATGCATGTCCCATTTGTTTGTAATTGTGTATGACAGTTTAAAAAAAAAATTTGGCTTTAAAAGTTTCGGTTTTTGTTTAGTTTGGGCGCATTCCTAATATTTGTCAAATGAATGCTGGGTATGTTTCAGGTTTCAAATCTCACATCTTTATATATTCATTTTTGGTACCTCTCTAATCTACATATTTTAAGTGCTTGGTGCGTTTGTACGTTATTCTTTCAACAGTGGGCCGTCGTAGCACTTTGAAGGCCCAAAATGTGGGTGTCGTACTTCAAGAATCTGGGCAAGGTTTTTGGCGCTACCTGTGTAAAACCTTGAAGGCCTTGATGTCTGTCTATGAGGCCACAAAGGCTGCTATAAAGTGTATAAGTTGGGATGTGGGTCAGGCAGTGCTGTGGCCCAGCCAGCAGAGGCAAAAAGGGGTAACTACCATGAGGGCCTACCTCATAATGCTTTTCAATGTCCAACACGTCCCGAAACTACCATGGGAAAAACTCACAAGTCCAGCTAGCAGTGCTGGTTCACACGCGGGCAGTGCCGATTATATTCCCCCCCCCTTCCTTGACAGCGCTCAGTATTCTCTCTTCCGCCCCCCTCCCGCCGCACTCCTCCAAGGCAGTGTTGGGTAGCCTGCTGGTGTCCTGTACTTCATTAGTAAAAGTGCAGGTCGATATTTCCTCATTTTCTGCACGTAATTAAATCTCCTGATGTTTTTGTTGTTGCGTGTAAAAGTACATTTGGTTTCTATCCCACATGTGAATAAATTGGTTTCATAAAGGCTCATTTATGGGTCATCGGTATGCCTGGTGGTTGGCTTAATGGTTAGGGTTGTTGGGCTTGGGATCTAGGGATCCTGAGTTAAATCCCACTCGCTGTTGAATTAAACCAGGTGGGGTTGTACTCTCCTGTCATCCTTCCGAGGTTGCAAATGAGTGGCCAGCAATCTGGTATAATGACTGTGTCGTCGGACGTTGGCGATCCGTCCAGGATTGTGTTCAATAGCCAGGAGACTGCTTTTCGGCAGCACCAACGCTTCTGCAAAGCAGAGTATTGGTCCCAATGGATGGATGATGGTGGTGGGTCGGATAGTAATGATTTAAAATTATGATTTGCATTTTCTGCATTACATAATAAATTCAAAATTGTTATTGTTTTATGATTCTGAACCTGATGGGGCGAGTAACGCAAAACAAACTCTTTCCTTATATCTGTAAATATCTTGTTTTGACAAAACATTGCAGAAGTTTTTTTTTATTTATTTATTATTTTTTTATTGTGATGGACACCAGTGGTTCTTTTTCATTTCCTTTCGTATGCAGAAGGCTGCTGGCTGGATCATTTTGATCATCATGATTATCCACTGAGCAGTGCCCCTGTAAGTCAGGACAGAAATTTTGTCATTGTCAGGGTGCTGTGATGAGCTCTACTCTTTTGCAAAGGGACATTGTTGGAATCTTCATATCCCACAACGAATGCCAGCGAATGGGACCACCCAGTTTTAACATCCATCCAAAGGGGGGAACCGGCCCCAACAAAAAAAAAAAAAGCACATTGATGAATCACCCTCCTGTGAAACATGGGTGACAGTTTTACGGGGTCAGGGGATTCAACGCCAGGGCACAGACGGCTTAAGGGTAGAGTGTGCGTGTACCTCTCCTTGTGTCCATATTGTTTTGTTTATTGTGCTGTGTTAGCTCATATAATGTGGATATATCTTTTATTACACTGATAATTATTTTTTTTTTCTTTATAATGTCAAGCGTGAACGTAGTAGCAAACTGTTACGATATTATGCCACCTGCTATTTAAGTGCACCGGGTTAATAATAATTTTGTTTTACCCCCCCCCCCAGGCTTCAGCATGCTGGTAATCTGGCGTCTGTTATCCCAGTCATCGCTGTGGTGAGTTTATTAAACAAGAATATATTAACAAGGAAGAGTTTATGTGGTGATTGTGTTAATAGTTTGCTATGCTCGGGTATGTTGCAGCCAGCATACGTGAATGTATGGCAACCATTTTTGTAAGTCGTAAAAGAAATACAGGGGTACAATTTTGAGGATAGGGGTCACGGTTTACTGGAAGTTTCACGGGTTTCAAGTTGGGTTGGTGGACTCGGCCGAGAAAAAGCAGGCTCATCGTAGGGTGAATCCGTAAATGGCGAAGAGGAAGGGTCGGTAGCCAGGAACTTTTTCCTGTGTGCTGAGGAGTGTGAACAACTGAGGTGATGACTGGCGGCTCAACTCCTTCCTCATCCACCGTATGATCCCTGGTGGCAGGATCTTAAACGTAGGAACAAAGGAGGGAAATGGCAGACACAGCGATGAACTTTTTTGTGATGCACTTGTTTGCATGAGCACAGTGTTATCCTCCTGTGTTATTAATTTTTGTATTAACCATTTTCAAAACGGGGAGAGGTCGTAAGGATCAAACGTGTACTCACTGGTGTTTACTTCGCAGCTCGGGATTGTCTGGAGATTCGCAAAAGGTTGGGCGTATTGTTCAAAAAGTCTTTATTCCAAGTTCATGTAATGTTTCTCAAGGTTGTACTTCTTGTGCACAGGAATTTTTTTGGAATATTACTTGTCTTGATCTGCTCAAGAGGGATCAGGAATATACTCAGTTGAGCGTCCCTCAGTTGACGAGCATGACTGCATTAGAAAGTGCGACATAAATTTGACTCATTTTAGGTTGTTTCATTATTATTTTATTATTTTTTTTTTTTTAAAGCTTAACTTGTTTTTTCAGCTGATAAGTGGAGAGGAATCACTATATGAATTCTCAAGTCGCGGATCTTCACTGAAATCTATTATTCAATTAGTCCCTTGTGACACACACACCAAGGCTCTCCACCCAAGTTTCGGCCGAATCCATAAGATAAATTTTTGAATATCCTGCACAGACAAACAGAGTATTAGGCCCGCTTTGCATCACCATTTATAGTGTTTCGCTACATCACTCCATGAATACGGCACCAAATCCATTTTGTCGCCATGATTTGTTTCTATATGTCGATCATGTTGAACGAAGATGGGCGGGGCTAGTTTGAGTCTTGTATGTTGGTTGGGCGTTACTTTGTGACGTTCGCACATACCTCCCTCCTCATATCGCTTTGGCTGCTGCATTGTAACTGCCATCTTTGCTATAATGGGTTTGAACGTTGTGCTTACTGTTACGTTTTTTGTCCCCGCCCGTCCGACAAAGTCCGAGACAGGGGATATTAAATGAACTTTTTTCGCCACCCTCCGACAAGGTCAGAGATGGGGGACATTGGAAATGAGTGAGCGAGCACGACCCGATCATCCTCTGCTGATCTTTGATAAATTGTCAATGTACTGTTGTGGTACCGATATTCTTCAAACTTTCAAGACAGAGATTTAGCCTTTCATAGACACAGACCGTGAGAGAACATAACCAGAAGATTCAGCTAATCCTTCAAAATCCATCAAGAAATTAATCGATTTTCTTGTTCGCTTTCGATCTTACCTCCTGTAAGCCAGTGTCTCTCTGCACCCTGCTCCTGATACTTTTCAATCGACCAGCCAGCTTCACTCTGTGGTTTACGTTCCAAATTCACCATACACCTCCAGATTTAAACTTCACTTCCCTTTTTCCGAATGTAACGCAATCTTTTTTATAATAAATAACTAAATACATCATCTTTTGATATACAATCCATAACCACGGTGGCTTTCCCCGTAACACTGAATCTGTTTCCACCGCCTGCGTTTACGATCCTAATTCACCATTCACCTCACAATTTTTTTTCTACAATCTTCATTACCTAATCTGATGAAAACTCTCTTCAAACAATAATTAATAATAAAAACGATTTCTTATAATGCTTCATCTCCTTTTCACACGTGTGGTTTCTCATTACTGCATCATAATCACTACTCCTCTTATGTCACGACTAGCATCTCAATTCGACCTCTTCTCAGAACACTGCGAAAAATCCAATGCTACAGCGTTTCTTCTCCGCCATTCTCTTAATTTGCTTGTGGTGGTCGGTATGGCAGCTTAGCGCTGCCGGGGTAGCTAATCATTTCTTTTGAGCGCGACTGTGTCGCTGATGCAGTGCTCTCCTACCAGTACACAACTGGAACTGGTACTTCATTTCGGCCGACCCTGAAGGGATGACTAGCTGAGTCAAGCGCCCTGGTGTATTAATTCAGCGCCTGAACGGGCTTGAAGCTCAGGACCCTAGGATCCCAAGCCGCACCGTCTAACCACTGAGCCAACACCAGGCTAATTCGCCTTTATTTGCATCCCTCAAGAAAATGTCTTTTAATCCGCATTTCTGAAACGAGAAAAATAAAAAAACCAATTGTGCTATGATATTCACTTTTCCATAAACATTTCTTTTTTTCCAATTTCAGTGCGACTCACCTTCTCACCTCTTCCCTCTCAAAGCAGCCATTCACACTCTCCTCCTCCAAGCTCCTCTCATCTTTCTAAAAACTACTCCTCACCTTTCTCCCTCAAGCTCTCCCACTCACCCTTCTCCCACCATTCACTGCCCACTCACGCCCTGCATCTCAAAGTTTCCCTACCTCACATCCAAAAGTGCCCTCTTCCCTGCCATTCACCTCCATCTTAACACTCCACCTCCTAAATGCCTCCAATTGCCTTTGCTCCTCTCCTGCCTCTCCTCGCCCAGCACACAGACTTTCTCCTCCTTCATGCCGGCCCTCCTGAGCTATTCTGGCAATCCCTTACACTCTTCAGCAACTCTCCTTTACTCACCGCCTCCTCCCTTGGTCCTACCCTCCCTCCCTCCCATCCCCTGCAACCCATCAAAGCCTCCCCCCATCCTCTCATTAACAGTGTGGACCTCAAATATCTGGGGCCTTCGCTCGAAATAACCTGACAGATTTTCCATACAGGTTGCCACTGACAAACAGCATAATCTGCTACTAGAAAACTTTCCTCTCAAGCCATCTCTGCTCCAGTATTAGTCTTGAGCTAGACCCCAAAATTTCATGGATTGGTACACCTGGGGGGAGTAAAGGCCACTATGATTTTCTGAAAGTACATGTTCTATAAGTTTCAGAAAATCCATAAGCCAAGGCTGGATCCACAGCTTAATTGTAAAAATCGGCCTTTGAAGGCATGTGCGTTCGAGATTTGAGGACAAGATTTTGTGGGTAGGGGAAATCAAAAATGCAATATCTCAATAAGTAGAAGGAATAATTTAACAAATGACCACTCATATTTTTGCTAATCAAATGTTTTTTATTAAAATTAGTTTTATGCCAAATTAGGTCATTCTCAAGGTCACCAGAGGTCAAAAGGTCATCACTTTTGCGGTTGCCTAAAATCTGGATACCCATTTAAGAAATCACCATAAAACATCCAAACATGGTATTTCTGATTCAAATGAGTCTTATTATAGCTGAAGGAGCTCAAAAACCATTAGAAACACAATGAAGATGGCCTGGAGGAACGAAAGGGTTCAGCCTTAAACGGGGGCAGTTTTGCAGCACTCGGTCACCTCACTGCAGAATATCGTAGTTCATTTTTACACATGCTCAGGGACGTCACTGGAACACGCAACTTCACGCCGAGCACTGGTCATCCAGATCTTAGCAAATCTCGCATAAAGAAGGATGAAAAAGATGTATTGTCCTTGATTGACATGCTGCAGAATAACTGGATCAATCCCTTCAACACTGAGACCTCAGTCTTGTTAGTATTCCACTGGGATGGCTGCTCCAGAAACATCACAAAGGACTGTTGGAAGCTAAGGCGAAAGGTGAAAAGGCTCAAGGAATTCCGAGAAGACGAATAGAATGTGAACCTGCAAAGACAGTTTTTTGCCCATAAAAAGCAAAAGCTTAAGACATTCAAGTGACATGATTGTAAGAAAGAA
>CM068959.1:12984132-12995800 GCA_035128595.1 Eptatretus atami | reverse complement strand
CATTTCCATAGAGCAGCAACTGACTCCACGACTATGCAGGTAACAAATCTTTTTGAGACTTCTCAGCAACTGCTCGTTACTCCAAGTCCGAACAACATTCGCCTAAGGATTCTCCGAAGAAACCTGGCACCAAAATTAAGTCTGTTCCAGATCCTTGTCAGAGTCAATCGCATCATAAAGCAAGACTGAGAGACCATGACTGGCAAGACTCGAACTTTATCCTCCCACAGGTACGCCAGCACACCCATGATCAGTGAATCCAGACTCCCCCGGCCTGACCAGACTCTATTGACTGCCGCTCACAGCAGCAAAGACATGAATATACGCCAGGAATGAATCCTCCTTGACCTCAACTCCTCACCACAAACAGATACACGACACGACAGCACAGCCAAGATGCATTGAAAAACCTGGATCTAGTTTTACCCAGGAAACCCATAATCCTAGCAGCCCCGACTCCTCATTAAGCACCCGCAGGCCGAAGGTCCAGACAGCCGGTCACCAGGATATGCGAGAGTCGTGCAGCTGCAATATGAGACTGTATCATGCAAAAGGTTGCATTCAAGACGCGAGGCACACAGCTTCATCCTATCCACAATCCTCACAGAATCCAATCCATACAATGCTGAAAAGTTGGGGACCAATACACACCCCTGCACCAAACCCAGTCACAACTGAAATAAAGATCAGGATGGTACCACCACATATCCAGCACACTTCTAAGTACCAGAGTAGATTCAACATCAGATCCAGTTGCGGCGGACCTCACGTAAGAGCAAGAATCCTCCAGAGGCATCACCGATTCACTGACATCGAACGGGCTTTAACCAAAAATAAGAGAATTGTTCCCTTTGCTTAACATACTGCAAAGCAGCCCCTAGCCAGCGTTGCAAACTGGTCATTGACCCGATACTGTTCGTCTGGGAGCTGCCGAAGACAAGATACGTCATCGTTAACCTCTTGTAGTGTAAAGTTAGTGAACTGCTTCTGGACGACTGGGCTCAAGCATGATGGTGGCGAACCCATGATCAAGAATTATCCAGACCGCAGACATCAGGAGCAGCACCTCGAGTCATGAGTGCCAAGAGATTCATGAGACTCTGGGTACACCGGGGGGATAAAGCCACATATTCTTGAAAGTACATGTTCTATAGTTTCAGAAAACCCATAAGCCAAGGCTGGATCACATTTAATTGTAAAAATCGGCCTTGAACGCAGGCGTGTCATTCGAATTGTTGACAATTGAGGTCAAAATTTGGGGTAGGGAAATCAAAATGCAATAAACTCAATAAGTAGAAGGAATAGTTTAAAAATGACCACTCATTTTTTGCTAATCAAAGTGTGTTTTAATTAAAATAAGATATGATGATTGTAGTCTCCAAGGTCCCAGAGTCAAAAGGTATCACTTCCGAGAACACCGAATAGAATGTGAACTGCAAAGACAAGTTTTTTTGCCCATAAAAAGCAAAAGCTTAAGACATTCAGTGACATGATGTAAAGAAGAAATACCAGTGCTGGAGACAGATTATTCTCAAAGCTGACCGTGATTGTTTGCCAAATGATCTGATTGCACAGACTAGACATCTGAGTATGAAGAGTTTTGGCACATCAATTAGGGCCAATACCATGGGCAATTGCACACCAGAGGGCACACTGAGAAAAACAAAAAAGTCTTCATTGAGGGATAGTTTAAGAAGGATTTGCAGCCTATAGAGTCAATTGCCAGAAATTCTGCTTGCATAATTGATGGAATGGCCCTGGTGCAGAAGATGAATGCAGATGGTTGACATTTGCTGAGTTATTCTCAGATGTTGCACAGGATGGTGCTGAGGGAAGGTTCAGTCTCAAGACGTGTTGACGTTGTGTTTGACGTTTATTGGGACCAATCGATAAAAGATGCAGAGCGAGTTAATCGGGGGTCTGCCAGCGGGACAACATTCAAGCCTATTGCCCAAGGACACAGGATAAAACAGTGGAGAAAGTTCCTTCGTAGGTCCGAAAACAAGAACCAACTCATTGAATTCCTTGCAAATGAATGGAGCAGCACAGACCAACGGGAGGAGCTAACAAATAAAGGAAATGTTTGTTACAGTTGGAGAAAGGTGTCAGAAGCTATCAGTGAACTCGGTTAGTGATGTTGAAAGCCTTAGGTCTAGTCAGGAAGAAGCAGACACAAGGATGCTGTTGCATGCTGCGCATTGTGCAAAATATGTTTTTTCTGAAGTCGTGATCGTGTCTGAGGACACAGATGTGTTCGTTTTATGTGTAGCATTCTCCTCCCAAAATAGCATGTCCATCTATATGAAAAAGTGGCACAAAAACGCGCATCCACACTGACATTCAGAAAGTTGCAACCATAATTGGTCATGATATGTGTGACACACTTCTGGGACTTCATGCCTTCACAGGGTGTGATTCGGTTAGTGCATTTGCTGGCAAAGGCAAGCTTTTCACTGTAAAACTAGTCCGCAAAACTGAGGAACATCAAGAAACGTTGAAATGCCTAGGTTCCAATTGGGATTTTGTCCACCGACCTTTCAACAGTCTAGAAGCCCTTACTTGCCAGATATACTGCTCAGACTCCAAGCGAGAAGTATCAATGAACTACGTTTCAATCTGTTTTGTGCCGGGAGGTGAGGCAGAATCATGGCAGCTTCCCCATGTTCAACGTCCTTACTAAACCACTGTAAGAGGGCGAATTATCAGTGCGCAATATGAAAAGGAGCTTGGAGGCACTCTCGGAGATTCCCCACCCATTGGAAATGGATGGAAGATTGAATGAAGATTGGTCATTGATTGGAGTGAGCACCACCTGCCCCAGAAGCTGTATGGAAATTCTCTCCTGCACTTGCTCGAAGAGTGCATTGAGGAAACTGACTTGTCTTCAAAATAGCTGGCAATGTACATATATGTGCAAATTGACCACTTGTTCAAATCAGAAAGGCACTGAGGATGAGTTGGTGACTTTGGAAGATATCGAAGGTAGAGATGATGAAAGTGACGATGATGATGACGACGATGCAAGCGATAGCGATTAATCACAAGTTTCAGGTGTTACATTCTTCTCAGTAACAAGTAGTTCGCCTGCTCCTTGACTTGCAATTGCACTGTTTTCCATTATATTTTTTTTTAGATGTGAAAGTTGCGAGCCTCGATATATGCACTTTTTTCATAGGTTGGGGTTAAAATAAATGTTACATATGTTGCCTGACTTACTGTCCAGGAATAAAACGTTTCGCTTGTCAATTTTATGATTTGTGGTTTACAGGACATTGTGGAAACGCTCAATGGCTAGGTTCACGGTAATCCCAAGACTATAACATTTTGACCTCTGATGACCTTGATAAAAGTATTATGAGCATAAGATACATTCCAAGTGATAGAACTATTTACACAACAGAATAAGTGGTCAGTTTTGACTCACTAAATTCCATGTTTTGTATTTTTACGGTGATTCTTGAATGGGTATCCATATTTTAGGTACCCGCCACAATGATGACCTTTTGACCTCTGGTGACCTTGGTAATGACCTAATTTGCATAAAACATTATTTGTGCAACAGAATCCACAATTATCAGCAAGATAAGTGGCCATTTGGCTAATATTCTATATAATAGTAGTGTTATTGCATTTTTCATTTTCCCCATCCCAAATCGCAAAATATTTTCATCTTTTGATATATATGTCCGCAATTATTCCACGTCCTACCTCGGTCGTATGTTATAGGTATAACCCTCATATTGTTTCCTTTAAATGGTTTTGAGCTCCCTTCAGCTATAATAGACCCATTTTTGAATCAGGAAATACCATGTTTGGATATTTTTACGGGTAATTTCTTAAATGGTTATCCAGATTTTAGGCACCCACCAAAAATGGTGACCTTGTGACCTCCTGGTGACCTTGAGAATGACCTATTGCTAAATTTTGCACTAAAATAGATTTGATAGGACTAAAGAGTAATAACTTTTGATAGCTCACGAAAAATTTCGTGAGGTGGCTCATGTCCTGTAATTAATTTGCTCCTGTCTCACCTTATTGAGATTATTCCGCATGTTGTGATTGTCCCCTACCACACAAATTTGTCCTCCGAAACTTCGAGGACCGCACGATGCAGAGCATCGTCGAGACATGCTGTCAGCGCGACGGTTGTATGCGGCTCAGAGGATCGGACGTTCGCTCTAGCCCTATTGTGTGTCGGAAAGGATCGAGCTGCGCCAGGCCGATTTTTACAATTAAGCTGTGGATCCGCCCGTTAGTGGGATTTTCTGAAAACTAATATATCTAGTACTTTCAGAAAAATCAAGTGGCGTTTACTCCCCCAGGGTGAACCAAATACTCTTGTCTAATCTAAGCCATGGACTATAATGCCTCCAGCACCCTTGGTGCGGAGGCATAAAAATAAATGTTTCTAACCTCCGCATACGAGTGTGGAGGTTCACGAAGGATGTCCTTTTTGGAACCGATGACGTCTTCCCCTTTGCTTTCGACTAAGGATTGTCAGGCCTGACTTAGCTTACATCACCTGTGCTCCCACCCCATACAGCTACAATCCTGACTTGGCTTCTGACCCCTATGGTGAAGAGGGCAGTCTCTGGTCCTTCAACTACTTTTTTTACAACAAAAAATTGAAGAGGATCGTTTTCCTGACCTGCCGCTCTGTCAGGTAGGATTTCTTGGCAGAAGCGTGCAAGGCACGCCATTTTGAAACGCGTTGATGCGATATTGCAAGTGCAGTGTGCCTCTTCACGAGACATGTAGATGTACGATTACACCTGGATGCACGAATGATGTGTACAGCAGTTTCTCGTTGCTGTGTGACTCTCGACTACCCTGGAATCTAGACATGGTATTGGACGAGGAAGACTATGTACAATGTGAAGGGTAGTTTAATGGTAAGTAGCGTCCTTGTATTTAGCTAACGTTTGTGTGTGTGTGTGTGTGTGTGTGTGTGTGTGTGTGTGTGTGTGTGTGTATATATATATAATTTAATTCAGTTGCAGAAATAAAGTGAAATGATTGATGTTGCAGTGCAAAATGCTCATTGACTTGTGCTTTAACTGCAGGATGTGCTTTGCATTGTACTCCATGCAACAGCTCCTTCAGGCATGGCCTCCCACTGTTCACCTTCACCGGACTGTTTTGCCACCTGGTTTTACATTTTGGAGAGCATTATACCGTTTGACCACGTGACTTTTTGAGTTTAAGCTTCAGCACCTCTCGGTCCACTCTGCCACAGGAATTCATCGATGATGTGGAGATTACCTACATTGTAGCTATCCAGGTTGATTGTTCAATTTATTCAAGCATGGTTTGCAAAACAAAGCAATGATTTTTGGTATTTTTGGGGGGATCATTAGTTGTAGTCATACAGAAAATGGAGCCAGGTGTTTATCCACCAGGTAACCCACATTGAGAAATGAACCTGTTTGGATTTTCCTCCATCACGTGAACTTTTTAATCGTAGCCCTGTGCATGTGACTCCGTTATCCATTGGTCTTGCTTCTAGAGGGGCGTACCGACTTTTTCCAGCAGCCTAGTAGTTGAGCCGGGCCTACTTTCCAACACGACTCTTCCGCGCCGATGGAGTAACCGCACGCATGTGGTGAATCCGTGCAATCTTGAAGTGGTGCTTTCTCGGAATCTCCCACACTTACCTTCAGCAAATTGTTTGAATACCGTTTTGGTTTGTACTCAAAGGTTGTTTTCCTTTTATAAGCAGCTTATTCTAGGTTGTCGTAGCGACACGTGCAGCTGGGTTTATGGCACGGATTTACAAATGTTTTGATACCGTTATTTTAAGGAACAAATGGAGGTCGTCTGGTAAAGAGAGGTAAAGTGATCGTCCGTACTAATTTTGCATCAGAGCCCTCCTACGGACCATAATTTTATCTGGTCTCTTGCTCCATTCGTTTAATTTCATAAACTCTTGCTTTCAGGAAACAGCCGGTTCCTTGTGGAGAACAAGGACAGATAATTGTTTGGTGACGAAGCTCATGCAGGTGTGTGGTGTCAGACCTCTCAATTTTTATTCTTACTTTTCAGTGCATTGTGTGTTTGATTTGATATTAACTGCTATAAATAGAGTAACCGGCTCGGCGAGGATCCTCTGATCCTGCCGCCATTGAAGTCACAACCGCAGCCAAATTGGAAGGCCCAGTGTAGCACGTCATGGGTAAAAGGCGCTCGTTTTAAAATGCCATCACACGTTCTTGTTTGGAATTCCCACAGTGGTCCGCGAGCCGATTCCGGGGCATTTTATTTTAAATTTGTTTTCCTCGGATTAGTCAACCATTTCAGCAAGGGAAGCAGATTCAAACAAATAATCCATTTCCTCTGCACAGCAATCGTTTTTTCAGTGTCTTCAAATTAAATACTTCAATTTGCACCCTCGTGTACTGACAGGGACCGAGCAGGTACGCATCATGCTGTACAAATTTAAACGTGTCAGAGTGCACTTTTCTTACATGTGGGGGTAACAGTCTTGATTTTTAAACTCATCTCGATGCAGTAACAACGTTCCACACAACTCGAGCAAACTAGCCGATGGCATTTGTATTCAATGGGGGGAGGGGGGGGTGAACTCGGTACAAATAGCGTGTAAGTGTTTTGACGGCCTAGTTGGTCCCCAAAAAATACGAGAGAATCCCCAATGCTGCTTTGGCAATATTTCCTCCCTTCACCCCATTTCTCCCAAATAGTAAGACCTCCAATCTTTGTTCTTCTCAAAAATGGCTTCCTTTCGTTCCTGAGCGACTCGTGTTAAACAAGTGAGTTCTTTTGAAAAGCACTGACGTTTGTCTGACAATTATATAAATGTGTGCACATTTTATTATTTTCATATGATTAAAAAAAGAGGAAAACACAACATTTCTCAACTTTGTGTGCATGCCATTAAATTATTTCGAGTTAAGCGGAGGGCATCACATACAAATCTTTTACAAATGGTGGTGGATGACCCAGTAATAATGCTATAGGTTTGTGGCCATATGGCTTTGCCATGCTCAACAGACCAACATTGTTCAAATTTTATTAAAGTTGCAAGGTATACAAGTCTGAGTTCCACGGCAAATACAAATATAGCAGTGGTCAGTGAAACACCAAGCTCTCATTGGAACATTTCTCCTCGAGCTGTTATAAGCGTCAGGTTGGCTCCATTGTGTACACATTTAATGACCCACCACATGTCATAAAGCCTTTATTCATGCTTAACCCGATTCAAGGCCACATAAAATTTGTGTGGTACGATGGAGGGGGAATGCCAGCCAATGGGCCCGATCTCACAATCTGCACAAGCCAAGTAGCGGAGCACGGGTTCTGAACCAAATGCAGCTCCATTTGTGGTTTTTGTGAAGCCGACGTTTTCAAATGTATACATATCCTCCACGACCCAATGGTGCTCCAGTGTCTCTGTCTGTGGCTCCTTAGCTTCAGGCACTGCCTTCTTATGGTACACGCAAGGCAGGGACATCTAAACATGTCAAAGAAAGGACAAAATTGAATATTTGTTATCATGTCATTGTGGTGAAGTGAGAACATGAATCAACCAAGAAGTCACTTCTATTACAATACGTAAGGGTCAGAGCCAGGATCATTTCTTAGTTGAGTAACCAAACACACCACCCATATTACCCAACTACCCTTGCTGGTAGGTGTCGTGTTAGTCGACTCCTTAAATCCGTGGCCTGTTCCAAAGATATTGATATATTTGTAATAAGAACATGGTAATTGCAGGAAACCTGTAAACACAAAAATCAATGCACAAATGTTACCATAAAAGAGGCTAATATATATATATATATATATATAATCACCAGATCATCTCAGTTGCGTGGTTCGAATCCAGTGCATCATGTCAAAACATCTGCGAGCGACAGCCACCTGTTTCAGGGACCTCCTGCCGTTACGCCATGTCCAGAGCCACGTTACCGTACAGATTGAGGTCTTTAAAGTGAGCGAGTGCCACGCTGATAGGCAATCACGTGAGAGATCTTACCAGGGCCGAGCGAACCATGACCACGTGAAGCAAACTTCTGGACCAATTTACCTTTAACAGGATTTAGAGCCACCAGACAAAACTGTCAGAATGAACAAAATTCACCCAGAGACCACGTCAGGTTTGTAAATTGTATTGATTTAACAAAAGCAAAAGGTTCAGGAATGTTCAAGAAGCAATAAACAATGGATCCAATCTAAACCTCGAACCCCAAGTTATCCCTTTACTGGCATCGGCACCCACAAAACCAAGCGACAGCAGATCCTTAATTATCCTATTATTAACCTCCGCCATCGAAGATGGACGGAGGTTACTGTTTTCACCCCTGTCTGTTTGTTTGTTTTTTGTTTGTTTGTGGAACAGTATTACGGAAAAACTCCTGGAGGATTTCGACGAAACTTGGTGGGGGGGATTAGGTATGGTCCGAAGATCATGCCATTAGATTTTGGACTTGGTCCAAAGTCCAATATGGCCGCTATGGTGGCCATTTTGAAAAAATATTTGAATTTTTGTTTTTGCATTTCTACATGTTAAGTGATTTCCAACAAAAAAAAATAAATTTGTTAGAGAAAAAAAACCAGAAAATTTGCAATTTTTTTTCAAAAAATTTCGATTTTATTTGAAAATATTTGAATTTTTTTTTTTGCATTTCTACATGTTTTAAGTGATTTCCAACCCCCCCCCCAAAAAAAATTTGTTAGAGAAAAAAACAAACAATTTGCAACTTTTTTTTCAAAAAAATTTCGATTTAATTTTTTTGGCATTTCTACATGCACGTCGATCAGTTTAGTTTATTCAATCGTGGTTCAATAGAGTCTGATCCGTTCTGACTCAATGAATAGGATATCAGGTTCACTTAATGACCGCAGTATTGGCGGCGGAGGTTTTGCACTCTACCGAGTGCTCCCCTCTAGTTTAAGGATTCAGACACTTGATAGAGACAAGGGAAAGTTAAGAGAGAACAGAGTTCTGGGCCAAACCAGTAAGTTGCTGTGTAAAGTGAACACCTGGTGCAGCTGGCAGCAAGGTGAGGGCCATGTCCAATGGGTGGGCGTGACGCGGCACGTGTGGCTTCACTCCTTTTTCGTTCCCTCAGAATGCAGCTTCTAGCTTGGTGGTTCTAGATCTGAACCTGATCTATGATGCCCCCCCCCCAACTTAAAGCTGGGCCCGCCGACATTGACAATTTATGCCCTCTCCTTCCATTGGGTCATGCCCGACTGGTGGGCGGGCTTATGCTTTTCCCCTTTGAGCCATGGTTAGGCACCATGCACACCAAGGCTGTGGAGACAATGTCGGAAGACGACAACTTTTGCGCCGAGATTTGCGCAAATGCCTAATGCGGTGCAAAAAGGGTCATTTAGACATAAACGGAGGAATAAGGACATCAATAAAGGGTTACAGAAATGAGGAATTTTACACACACACACACACACACACGGTGGGCTGACATTTCTAACTACAAATTATCAAATAATAAAATCACATTAATTACTTAATGCTAATTCTTACCACTCAATATGGAAATAAATATGCCATATTAAGCGTTATTAACCCGAGAAATCATTTCCACACCATATATCCATACATATCTACAAACAAACCACACACCAACACAACACCACACCACACACACACACACACACACACACACACGTGTGTTCCCCAACCCGCCCTGACAGATCGCTACGAGTACATGGACTGTGTATCTGGATTAGGTTCTTCTGAACATCGATGGGACGGACAATAATTGGGGTTGTGCATGTACGGGGTAAGTTCATTTACTATTAATCATGTTGGGGAGCTCTCCAGAAGCTTTGATGGATGTTATAAATATGTTGTTTGTTTGGTTCTGGGGCCCCAAGAGAAATTATTCTTGATTTTTGCATCTATTGGTGAAAGTTGAACTGTACACGTGTGTGTGTGTGTCCATGAGTGTGCGTTGTATCCACGGCAACGCTAGAATGTACTAACAGTAAATGGTACGAACCTATCACAACTCTCAATCAAGGATATTCCTTGTACTGTATTCCTATATTTCTGAGAGTCTGATTTTCATTCAGGAAATGCACTATGAAGGTTAACCGAACCGTCCAGCCGAACCGAGTCACTGAAAACACACAAACAGCTCATGCACAAAAGGCCTCGTTTACCATGCGTACGTCATTTCGACAGTTGTGGATTGGCACAAGGAAATTAGATGGAGGTGGAGGCCATTCAGCCCATCATGCATGTGTCACATCAACACCACACTAATTTATCAAAACCAGATCTTTTTTATTTTTTAAATGTATTGTGTCCACATCAACAAAGAAAACACACATCAACAACCCCCCTTGACAAGACCCCCACCAACAGCACTCCATACACACGCACACAATCACCCATCAATGCTCAAGCTACCTAAAAGTCCTGTCAACATCCCCATACTCCTCCATCTCCATAACTTCCAGGTTCCTATCTAATTCTAATTTAAACTTATCGACTTTTTCTGCTGCCACTACCTTTCCAGGGAGACCATTCCATGCATTAACTACTCTCTCAGTAAAAGTCCCCTTCCTTACCACCGTCTTAACTCTCCTTTACTCTCAGTCTATGGCCCCTGGTTTTATCACTGTCAACTCTGTTGAATAATTCATCTTCACTTATTTTATCCATACCTTTCATTATCTTAACATCTCCATCATATCTCCTCGTAACCGCCTCCTTTCTAGTGTATAAAGCCTTCCTTCAGCCGCTCCTCATAGCTGAGTCTAGCTCGGCCCGGAATCAATCTAGTAGTCCTACGCTGAACCCTCTCGATGGCATCGATATCCTTCCTGAATTGTGGTGACCAAAACTGCACACAATATTCTAGATGTGGCCCTCACTAAATTCCTGTACAATGTTAACACCACCTCTTTTGATTTATAATTGATCCCCCTCCGAATACAACCTAAAACCCTCTTTGCTTTACCTATAGCTGCCTGGCACTGTGCTGCCTGCTTACCTCCCATATCTATTACCACCCTCAGATCCTTCTCCTATGTGACATGCTCCAACATTACCCCTTCCATCCTGTAATCTCCATTTCCATTGTTCTTTCCCATCCCCAACACCTTACACTTGTTCAGGTTAAATTACATCTGCCAATCTTTTGCCCAATCTGTACAAGTATCAATACTTTCTTGTATCTGATCACCACCCCCTCTGCTATCCACCTCACCTCCAAGCTTTGTGTCATCCGCAAATTTGGAAAGCTACTCTTCACCCCGTTGTCCAAATATGATGTAAATAATGTTTAGTAATGGTCCGATAGATTCCTGAGGTACCCCGCCACTTACATCCTCCCAGCAAGACATCCTCCCACTCACAGCCACTCTTTGCTTTCTATCACAAAGCCAGTTTGCAATCCAATTAGCTACCTGACCAACCACTCCACAAGCCCTCACTTTGGCAAACAACCTCTGATGTGGTACCTTATCAAATGCCTCATTAAAGTCGAGATATACTATGGCCACTACCTTTCCCTCATCCACCCAATCAGACACTGCTTCATAGAACTCCAAACGATTTGTTCAACAGGAACTACCTTTGGTAAACCCAAGCTGACTACCTTTAATTAGTTTAAATGGTTCCTCATCTGGTCTCTAATTAATGTCTCCAACACCTTCCCCACAAATGAAGTCAAACTAA
>CM068959.1:12954636-12969942 GCA_035128595.1 Eptatretus atami | reverse complement strand
TACCATTTCTGCAAAAGAGAAAAATATAATAAATAGATCACTCCTAAAATGTCCAAAAAACACAGTTATAAAGGATATCAGATTACCGATACTCTCTTATCATTTGCTCAGGATAAAATTATATATATATATATATATATATATATATTATAATATATTGTTGCGGATCCGGGGTGCGGATTCTCGCCCGACTCTTGGCGCCACCCTCACCACCGCCGTCCGGCGGTTATATAACGCCGGCCGGCTTGGCAGCACCTCGGGACGCGTCTTCAATCGCGGATACCAACGTAATCCTTGTAACCTTACCAGTTGGGAGATAGAACCCCGATTACAGACTGGTTGTTGTCAGATGCCGAGCGTTTTCTGCCAGTCTGTAACCATTTTTGGTTTTATATGCAATCGAAACGGATCGTTCCTCGACGCGACACAAATAATCAATAGCGGCACTTCATCGAATCAACCAGATTAATTGGGGAACATCGAGGAAACAAACACAAGCAAAATTCACGACAATGTTTTATTAACATCTTTAACCCGTTCTTAACTAGGGAACTACGGATTACAGGTTTCGAGGGCGTCCTTACCGAGATATGCCTTTAGACCAAGGTGCAGACAAAACAGACAGACAGACAGCATGCAAGCAAGACAGAGTACTTGGTGATGTCTCATGGACGAGAGGACAGTGGCAAAAGCACGAATGTTGCTCGCAACAGGCGATGTCCACGATTCGAGCCCCAGCTCAACAAGCCGCGTGGCAAGATGGGACCCACACTCTTTCCTTTCCGCACCGCCACGCGGTCTCCGCCCTCTGACTCTGCGTAGGTTGACGATGGGCCTCAGCTGATTCTCTCTCAAGGTCCAGCGGACAAATCCAGGCCCTGGCCTTTCTCCAGACAAGGCCAAAATCGAAGGTGCCGGGCTCCGGCAAGCGGATCGGCAAACGTGTCGAGCCGTTGTGTGAGCAGGACCGTCCAGAGGCTCCGTCGTCTCCTCTCCTGCCTCCCCCTCGAAGCCTGACTTCCCAACTCCGTCCTCTCAGTTTCCTCTCTTCTCTCTCTGTCGAATCACCTTTTCTTTTCCTTTTCCACGCTCGCCTCTCAAAGCCGGCTGCCGTCTCTCTCACGGCAGAGTCCTCGACGTGCAGCAGGTTCAGCGTCTCTCCCGGCAGATCCAATACTTGTCCTCCTTCGTTCGCTCGCTTCGAGCCACGAGCGCGCCTCGAAAACCAACCGTTTTCCCAAACTGAGAACCTTTTCTCTCTCTCATTCGCTCCTTCGAAACACGAGCTCGCCTCTCCCAAAGCCGACAAACTCCTTTTCTCTCACAGTTTCTCCTTTTCCGCTCGCTTCAAAACACGAGCACGCCTCGCTCGCCGAAGCCGACAAAACTCCTCCCCTTCGCTTCACTTCCTCTTTTGCCACACCCTCTCAGCCGACTGGGCGGGGCCTATCGTCCGTAGAGGGAGAAGAAGAGGAGCCCTTGCACACCACACTGTACGAACAATAAAAACATGCATCCTACACCTCCCGACACACATTAATGTCCATTCTAACCACACAACCAAGCTAAACATGCATTTAAGGGGGGATCTGAGCTAATCCTATATTTAGTAGTCCAATAAGGGCCATTTCCGTAACAATATACAGTTAAAACCCCGCTTTCTGAACACCCCGATTATCTGAACACCCCGCATATGAACGCGTTTTTGGCCAGTCCCCAAATTTTTAGATAGGAAATCCTGTACATAGTGCCCCCGATAAATCTGAACACCCCGAAAATCTGAACACCCCGCATATGAACATGCTTTTTACCAGTCCCAAACAAGTTTTACCCCGCACTGTGAACCTACTCCAACCTTTGAAGGCATCAGTGCGAAACATGGCCATTGTTCAGCCGCGGCTGCATGGCAAACGTCATACAAACAAACGCCCGTTGCTAATTACCACCCATCGCGCAGTTCGTTTTACTGGACGCAATGGCGTGGATAGAAAATGCAGCGGGTGTGAAGAGATACAGTGACTTAATTAGAACCTGTTTCTAAATTAATCAATGGTAACAACCAAATAAGCGTCAAGAAATTAACAATTTTCGTCCAATCAGCAGAGCCTCCCCCTTGAGGGAGGGGGCACAAGAAGGCCCTTGCACACCTCCCTTTCCATCAATCTTCACTTGCTATTGAAGTTCACGCAGTAGCGATACACCAAAATGGCGAAAACGAGTCACGATCTGCCTTGGAAGATAAAGTCCGGTCTCGGTAAAGGAAGCGGAATCCAAGTCGCAACGCAAACTTGCTGCTGATTTCGGAATTTCGCTCGGGCGCATGTGAACGGTATTTTACGTCGTAAAGAGTCGATATTGAAGGAATCGAAGAACGGGGCCCTATCTTCGCGAAGTCGACGAAAAAGGAGGCAGTTTCGTAGACATGACAACCGCGTGCACACATGGTTCCATGCTGCTCGTTCAAAGAGGATCCCTGTCAGCGGACCTATGGTAAAAGCGAAGGCCTTAGAAAAGCGCCGACTGCCATTGGTTGAGGTGGATTTCAAAGCATCCAACAGCTGGCTTGCCCGATTTCAAGCTCGAAACAAGATCTCGGCCTTTTTAATATTGCGGTAATGTGGGCGATGATGGATTATAATACAGGTTCATATTCACCTTATCTCCGAAGGGATGGTGCGGACGTAGCTCACTTACCTTTGAGTTGTCTAGTCTGGGTTTGATTCCCGACCCGACTATAAACTGCCGGATCGATGCTTCGTTGACGAGGCGATGCTTCACGAAGTGCATCATCCCTTGGATGGACGTTAAACCAGGTGTCCCATCCATGCTCGTGTTACATGTTGTACGTTAAAGATCGCAGGTGTCCTCAGTGAAGAGGAGGTGAGTTGTCCCGGCACCTTGAACAAGTCACAAGGTGTACTAATCACCTCCAGTTGAACATCAGGCCTGGTAAGCTGGTTCGTGAAAGGCTTAGGCCAAAAACTTTCACCGATTGACCCCACATAAAGTGTGGGAATAATTGGGGCCAATCTTTGTTGTAGTAGTAGTAGTAGTAGTAGTAGATGGTACTAGATCCCTGTGCCACAATATTTAGATATAGGGCTGCAATCCAAAGCAATGCCATGCTGCATCCAGATTGGAATTCCCTTCAAGTCTCCACTTCAGCTTGTGTTTTTCCTTCCATTAGTTTTTGGTCCCCTTCCACTTTCACCGGAGGGGACTATAGGTTTGCGGTCCGTCCGTCCATCCATCCCACCTGTAGTTTTCCAGACTTTTTCCTATACCCTTCAACATATTCAACTGAAACTTGCTACATGGCTTTATTATGATAAGTTACAGAACAAGTTCGAGTTTCACAGAGTTTCGTCAATTTTTCACTGAGTTATGCCCTTTTTGGATTAGACGATGTCACATCGGTAGGGGACATGTGTTGCAAAGCAATTCTCGCTCTTGTTGAATATGTTTTGCTTTCTGTCGAGCCAACTTTCTGTTTTTTCTTTATCTCTGCTGTTTCTTCCATACATCCTCAACTTTCACACCTTACACTGCTCTACAGGAAGGACCTCAGTCAAGGAAAGTTCCATTATCACATGTTTTCTACATGGTCACTGAAGTTTCAGGATTTTATAATGTAGTCATTGTGCGTTATTCCAAAGGTAAAAATGTTTGTTCCATGTTTACTAATGAGGTACGATGTTGGCAGGACTGGATGGCTAACAGGTTGGTTACCAGTATGGAGTCCTACATCCCAAAGACACCTGAAGGCAGCAGAGGAAAAAGTGCTGCAATGTGAGTTCGCATAACAGCCCACCTGTCGATGTTACACCTCTGCTTCCCCTCCTTTCTCGACTTCTCATTTTTGCATCTACAGCTCATTGTCCATTGTTGATGCTTCATCGAAACGTGCCTTCACCGTACATCCGGCTATGTTGACCATTAATGTAGATCGCATGCCTGTTAGCTTCCTCATGGAGAGCATGTTGCGTGATGATCAGCTTCCACTGCCATGTACATTCACCTTTTCTGCTCTCTGCTGTTTACCTTGTCCATTTCTGACTAAGCACATGCCATTGGCCTATCTAGCAGTGGCCATGTACCTATCACTGTGACGGTGTGCCGTTAGCCTTCCACACAAAGAACTTGCAATACGACACATGATCTTCCCAGTCTAGCACCAGTGGCATGTCCATTACTTTCCAGCCTAGCACCGCTTGCTTGCCTGTCACATTCCCCACCTTTCGATGCAACATGTGCATTGCCTTCCTCACCTATAATCGGCAGTGTGCTTGTCACCTTTCCAATCTATCAGCAGTGCGCGCGTCGCCTTCCCCACCCATCACGGGCAGCGCGCGTCGCCTTCCCCACCCATCACGGACAGCGCACTCGTCGCCTTCCCCACCTATCACGGCAGCTGCGCTCGCTCGCCTCCCCACCCATCACGGGCAGCGCGCTCGTCGCCTTCCCCACCCCATCACGGGCAGCGCGCACGTCGCCTTCCCCACCCATCACGGGCAGCGCGGTCGTCGCCTTCCCACCATCACGGGCAGCTGCGCTCGTCGCCTTCCCCACCCATCACGGGCAGCGCGCTCGTCGCCTTCCCCACCCATCACGGGCAGCGCGCTCGTCGCCTTCCGCCACCCATCACGGGCAGCGCGCTCGTCGCCTTCCCACCCATCACGGGCAGCGCGCTCGTCCCTTCCCACCCATCCGGGCAGCGCTCGTCGCCTTCCCCACCCATCACGGGCAGCGCGCTCGTCGCCTTCCCACCCATCACGGGCAGCGCGCCAGTCGCCTTCCCCACCATCACGGGCAGCGCGCGTTTCGCCTTCCCCACCCATCACGGGCAGCGCCGCGCGTCGCCTTCTCCACCCATCGCTGCCACCGTGCACATACCTTCCATTTGACAGGCCACCAAGCGGTCGCATTCCCCACCCATCACTGCCACCGTACACATCACCTTCCACACTTATTGCTGCCACCGGCACATCACCTTCCAGACCTATCGCTGCCACCGCACACATCACCTCCACACCTATCGCTGCCACTCGCGCACATCACCCTCCACACCTATCGTTGCCACGCACACATCACCTCACACCTATCGCTGCACCGCACACATCACCTTCCACACCTATCGCTGCCACCACGCCACATCACCTTCCACACCTATCGCTGCCACCACGACATCACCTTCCACACCTATCGCTGCCACCCCGCACATCACCTTCCACACCTACCTCCATGCCACGCGCACATCACCTTCCATGTAACAGGCAAGCAAGCAGTCGCCTTCCACACCTATTGCTGCCACTGCACATCACTTCCATACCATATTCCCTGCCACTGCGCACATCACCTTCCATGTGACAGGCCATCAAGCGGTCGCCTTCCCCACCTATCGCTGCCACCGTGCACCTCACCTTCCACACCTATCACTGCCACCATGCACATCATCTTCCACACCTATTGCTGACAATGATCACACATGTGTAATCCTTTCAGGTATTCGCAGCAAACTTCTGGGCAGCTACGTGCCAATATCACAAGACGGGTTGTCATTGTGGACGCTGACTGTCCTGAAGCCAGAGATAGAGGGTGAGGATCAACAGATTGATGACCTGGAGAGCAAATGTGAGAGCACCAGCCAGCCCCCATGGTGTTTCCGTACACCGCTTGTGCTCGTGCATGGTTTTGGTGGTGGAGTCGGTCTGTGGGTGCTGAACCTCGACACTCTGTGTCGCCGGAGGCCAGTTCTTGCATTTGACCTCCTGGGGTTCGGACGTAGCTCGCGCCCATCCTTCGAGTATGATGCTGCCACTGCCGAACGCCAGTTTGTGGATTCAATCGAAGCGTGGCGAGCCAGCATGGGACTACCCGCAATGATTTTGTTGGGACACAGCCTCGGGGCTTATCTCGCCACTTCGTACGCACTACGTTGGCCACATCGGTAAGTCGTTCGGTCGGTATTTCGGAACGATCAGTTGCCTGTCATGTGATTGTTGTGTAGTGTCACCTTGTTCTCTCCATTTTGTTCATTGCCCCAAATCCTAAATGCTTGATACCAGCATGGTCATCCACTTAGAGAATAATAACTTGAATATACATTGTTCGTGATAAGGGCAGCACCAAAGGCGGTATGTTTTTCTTTCTTTATTTTCCTCAAGATTGCACATCGAGTAATGGCAAAGTAGCAGCAAAAATGTAGAAACGGAGAATAATGCTTCGAGGTAACATGGAGCAAGTGGGATAGCATGTCGGGTCATTGCGGGGTGGACCGAGGGAGGGAAAAGGCATTTGTTTCAAGTGGAATGCTAAACAGCAGAGCATTAATCGCCATTGTACTGCACCCATGCTGCCCCCAAAAGGGTCCGACACCTGCTCCTCGTGGACCCCTGGGGTTTTCTAGCAAGGCCAGAGCACGTGGAGGAGACGAGACCCATACCGATGTGGATAAAGGCTCTCGGCCACCTGCTCAGTCCTTTCAACCCACTGGCTGGACTGCGAGCTGCTGGACCCTGGGGTAAATGACTGAAACATCATTAACGATGTACTTTACAGTGGAAAGGATAGTTGATTTTGCACTATGTTGACTTTATTTGCCTGGAAGCATTTTGGGTGGGGAGAGAAACCAAAATGTATATGAAGGAGCCTATTTTCACCGTTTTTGAGTGCGATCATCGAAAAGGGTGTTGAAAGCGATCACTCTTTTGATGGCCTCCCATGAGGGCCTTCAGGATGATTAGGTTAATACACCACATCATTGTCCTCCTCAAAAATAGATTGACTCAAGGATCACTAACAATGGAGAGAAATAGTAGTCGATTATAGTTCCTTAAATAAGGCAAAAAGTAGGGTAAAAGGACACAGGTGGCTCGAGACAAAACCTATGAGACAAACAAAAGAGAGAGAGAGACAGAGACAGAGACAGAGACAGAGAGCACCTTCCTCGAGTAGCAGCTTGTGGTCCGACGATGGCAAGAGGAGGTGGTGAGGGTAAGATACCGAAAAATTTGCAATAAGCCGACAATGCATGGGACATTTGAAGACTTTATTGTTTTATTCCACCCTCTTCAGGATCATGTAGGCACATCTTGGGGTTTTTAACCCTCACTCCACTTGCATGTGCGGACCGGCCTGAGGAAATAATGATCTCCAAATCTTAGTGGAGCGGGGAGTGGGAGGGGGGTGGGGGGGGGGGGGGGGGGTCGGGGTCGTATACCCTCGAGATGGAGAAATTGCTCAAATGAAAGAAAGGCATTTGCTGTTTAATAACAGGACGGTACCTTTGAGCTGTCTATTCTGGGTTCGATTCCAAACCAGACTATAAACTGCCGGATTGGTGCTTCGCAGGCAGGGCGTGGCATCACTGCACGCTGTCCCTCAGATAGACGTTAAGCCGGGTGTCCCATATGCTGGAATTATCTGGTTGACCTTAAAGATCCACGGTTTCCTTCAGGAAGAGTTTGCGAGTTATCTGTTGTTTTCATCACCTCTCTGCCCACCCCGTGCCATGCTGCACTCCTATTCAGCAATGATTAACTCTTAAGACCAATTGGTGGTTGAGGCAATAGATAATTGTCTTGACAAAAAGAAGGATCAAAACTTAAAATTGTGTGTCATCCAAGTTGGGGACTGACTGTGCTGTGAAAAGCACGATGGGACATATTTCCAGCTAACACCATGCACGATGAACTCCCTCAGGACCCACCCTTGTGCAGCGTTTCCGACCAGACTTCAAGCGCAAATTTGCCTCAATTTTCGACGATGATACAATCAGCGAATATATCTACCACTGCAATGCGCAGACACCCAGGTACACACCTCTGCACACTCATTTTCCATCACTTTCACTCGGAAATTGTTTTTTATTAGGTTTTTTTTTTTTACATTGCGATTTGACAACCTTAATGTAACATATGCTACGATGGCAGTGGAGAGGTTGCCTTCAAGGCAATGACCATCCCATACGGCTGGGCCAAGCTCCCCATGGAGCATCGCATTGGACAGCTTTCACCGGAGGTTCCGATCACAATCATCTACGGTGCACGTTCCTGGATAGACAGCCAGGCTGGGGCGCACGTAATTGCTGCTCGTCCTCACTCGTACGTGCGTGTTGTGGTGAGAATCGACTCCATGCAGAAATCGCCACGTTATGAATGCTTTTGGTTGCCCATTGTAAAGATTGCCCAACACATCACTGTTTATGTAGTATCGTATTGTGTTATTTTATTAGTTATTCATTCGTATGAATGTGACTTACTACTCTTGCAATACATATGCATTGCGTATGTAATAGATAGACGGTTCGTCTTCCCTGTCATCCTGTTTGTGTCGAAAACCCACCGTCGTTCCTTACAACCCGTTTTATATCCTTTCCTCTGTTATGTTTGAATGCTCTCTTTGAAAGCGCACGCACACCTTGCAGTGCGAAACTGGTGGAAGGATGAAGTTGGTGCCGTTTAAAAGCGTCTGGTTTACCTCGGAGAACTCGTGCTGATTCCGTTGGAACTCATAGCAACCGTTTGAGCTTGTGACATTGCCATTGCGGCCAAATAATCCCACCCACCAGTCCGATCACCACCAATGGAAAAGGGAGTGAAGGGCGTGAATCAGAAGTGAAAAAAAGAGGAAGACTCAGGCGATCTGGGAGAGGCCAGTTTTCACTTTGTGAACAGTCACACTGAGTTTCACTTCTCTCTCTCTTACCAAAGAACTTGTCCTGCAGTGGAGTTGAACTGCCAACCATCTGAGCCGTGCCATGCAGATGAGCCGTGTTCTCTCTTTCTCTCTCTCGGGATTTAACTGACGATTTGAATAGGTTTTGATGAAAATCTGGATCCGGATAGGAGCAATTAATTTTTTAGTGATTCTTCACCATTGAGAGATGGGGCCAAAAATGATATATTGCATAATATTTGCGATAATATTTCAAAAATTGTGGGCGAGTTATGACAAAACTTGTAGATGAGTTGCGTGACAAGATCAATCATCATCATCGTCATCGTTTTTTATGGCCTTTTCCATGCTTGCATGTGTAAGCCGTGGTTCACCTAACGGCTGCTTTCCAGACTGCATGATCCCTTGCTAGCCCTCTTGTTAGGCCTTTCACTCGAAGATCATCTCTCAGCAACACATCCCATGTTTTCCTCGGACGTTCTCTGGCTCTTCTTCCATTCACATTCATATTTATACAACTCTTTGCACAACTACCCACCCACATCCTTCCACATGTCCAAACCATCTCAACCTACCCCTACACATAACCTCACTAATGCTTTCTATACCTAACCTATCTCTTAATTCTACATTTGATTTCCTGTCCTTCAGTGTCACATCACACATCCACCTCACCGTTCTCATTTCATTTCGTTCACACCTCCGCTCACTCCTTTTTGATCACCCATGTTTCACTGCCATACAAATCATGCCTTCTAACGCAAGCTGCATAAAGTTTTCCCTTTAATCAGAGAGAGGTCCCTCTTGATGTCAATTGGGGTAACGACTCCCTAAACATCCTCCAGCCACTTCTAATTGTTGCAATCACTGCTGCCTCCACACAATCACCTGCACTAATATCACCAAGGTAACAATTTATCGACACATTCCAGAGACCATTCAACTAACCTTTCTGCTCCAACTGGAGTCACTTGTTTACCTGTGCAAACAAGTCAGGAACCACCTGCAGTCTTCCCCTGATGCCACTACACATCTTGTGCACCCAGCAGTTGTATGATTTACACAATATTGATTTATTTATAACAATTTGGACAATATTTACACCCCAACACTTTTCTACAGACAGCACAGGGCCACCTCCCTCTTTTTTTCCACGCTTCCTTCTCCCGCACCACGAATCAGTACTTTCATTTTCCCTGTATTCACTTTCAGTCCTCTGGCCTCCATACCCTCCTTCCATACTGTATATTTACCCATTACGTCTTCCACACTGTCAGCTATCAGCACAAGCCGATTATATTTTGGTTAAGGTCTGGATGCATATCCGGCCTATCAGTGGGATACAAAATGTAAACTGTTCAGGTTGGCAGAGGTATGTGCTCGACCGAATGTGAATTCCGCTTGTTCTGGCTGTTTTGTTTGATGGTTTAGGTTGGTTGCCGTATAGTTGGAGTGTGGTTCAAACCGTTTTACACTGCGCTCATGACCTAATGGTGTGCTCATCCAAATTAGATCGGTCACGGGCGTCTATCAGTGCTTCACCCGGTTAATTTCCTCGAGCATTGTAATGTGGCAAACAGGCCTGGGAACTTGCTCAGGACCATGGACTTGGCTAACGGTTGCGGTCATTTTTACACGACCAACAGGACTCAAACCGGGCAACCGGAATGCACCCACGGTTGTAACAATATCATGATGAGCCCAACAATCGATCGCAGACCTCATCGCCTCATGTGGGTGGGTGTTCGTGCGTGCATATTTGTGTGTTCTTTTTGAGGGTGTTTTAAAGTTTTGGTCATGTGGTTTTGGTGTTTTATGTGTGTGCTTGTTTTTGTGCATTTTCGTTTAATTGTAAATTTTCTTTTGTTTTGGCAATTTATGCTGTTTTGTTGCTTTGTGTGTTTTGTGTTTTTGTTACCTCTGCCACCGAAGGTGAAGGAGGTTGTTTTCACCCCTTTGTTTGTTTGTGGATGTCTCAAACATGTTTGTGGATGTTCTGTTTGTTTGTGGATGCAGGATATCTCAAAAAGTTGTGGATGGATCTGGATGAAATTTTGTGGACATGTTAGGTGTGTGACAAGGACGAACTGATTCGATTTTGGTGAAGATCTGGATCCGGATCTGAATATGAGAATTATTTGATTTTTTAAAAGTGATTCTTCACCATTGAGAGATGTGGCCAAAACTGATATATAGCATATCTCAAAAAGTTGTGGACGGATTTGAATGAAACTTAGGGGACATGTTGGGTGTATGACAAGGAAGAATTGATTCGGTTTTGGTGAAGATCGGAATCCGGATCTAAATACGAGAATTATTTAATTTTTAAAGTGATTGATTGGGCCAAAAATTGATAGGGCCAAAAATTGATTGATAGGGCCACCATTGATAGGGCCAAAAATGTATTGATTGGGCCCGGTGTGTTCTCGTGGATCAAACATTACGTGGCGGAGATATGCTCTACCGAGTGCCCTTCTTTTTAATTCAAGTTTCGTGCATTTCTGATGTTTTTTGTAAAGAAAAAAGAGTTTTGTTCACTTCATTTAAGTTATTTTGTTAATTTATTGGGTTTTTGTTTTTTTGATACATTGTTTTGTCTTTGTGTTTGTTTATGTGTTTGTTTTTTTGTGTATTTGCATCCTTGTGTGTACACATCGGTTGAGAAGTATTCCCGCAGTGATTCTATAAAATGTTGAGAGTCATCGACTTGGAGTAATCCTCGAGAACTCGGGACAAATATATTTTGTTTCCAATTCCTTTATCTAAAATGGTCTTATTCGGTATTATAGGTTAAAATAGAGTAGAAAAGATCATGGGTGGGCATGGCAAGGATATAAAACAACGGTGTGCTGCAAAATTGAAGTAGTCCAGATCAAACCAGACTGGTAGAGAACATTGCACACACAAAACAGAGCACAATGTCTGGCCTTTTAAAGATTAACGGGAGTAAGGTTTACTTTGGTTGTTGACCTTGTATCAGGTGTTGCATACGTAGCATTTGGCTTTGTTTTCCAATAATCTTGGTAATGGAGCACGGAATGAAAATCAAGTTGTCCAAAGGAGGATGTTTTCAGGTTTGAAAACCATGAGTTGTTGCACATAACATTTTGTTAGAGTTTGATTTTATTGATGATTTCAATGATTTGGTTCCTCCATCCTCATTTGTACGCTCATTTTGATATATTTTTTTTTGAAACAATGCAGTCTGTGCGGGGTGCGGGGCACCATGTCTACGCAGACCAACCTGAGGATTTCAACAAGATAGTGGAACAGATCTGTGACACCGTGGAATGACGGTTGTCTACTCGAGATCATTGCTGCGATGCAGTTACACTGGAGGATTTCCACAAGGTGGAAAGTCATGCTTTTGAATCCTGAACAACTGCTTCCCAGGACCCGTAAAGGTTCATAACGTTCTGCTCAGTTATAAACTCGTTGCGTTGATGTGCCTTTCAAGGACGATTATAATAATGGAATTGTTATTCACCCTGTTGGTAGAATACACTCAGCTCGAGCACACAAGGTTTGGTTGGAAAGCAAGTGCCCCGGTTAAGGAGGATGTAGCGGGGGATGGGGAGGGCAGAGAAGGGGTCGAAGTTTAGACCACAAAGTTAACTTTATCCCTTTTGCACAAAGTTGAATAAGTGAATTTGTGAATATTTTGAAACAAGGTATCAACAGAATTTTTACTTCACAGCATCATTATTCTTGCAAAAAAGAGAGAAAGTACTTTTGTGTTGAACCAAGTGGATGTTTCTCCTTCAGCAATCCCAAGCAGTTCGTGTTGGTTGCCATTAACAAAATCACAACCAGGACCCTTCCTTAGCAAGTGGCAGTGCTTGAATAATGTCCCCAATTAAGTGGTGCTGTGTAAAATGTGGCAATACTCCGTACTCGTATCATATCGTATGTATCCTAATGCAGTGGCTCCAACCCAAAGGAACTCGATTACAATCTTAATGGTAATTTGTTTAAAGGGTTTTCTACACTTTTTAATCACCTTGAAGTGTCGATGGTCAATCGAACCATTAACACCTCATTGGACTCTTGTTCAGAACAAGATTGGTTTTGCCTTCCATTTGACAACTAAAATGTACAAAAAATAATATTAAAAAAAAATTTGCTTTTGTTCCTAAACCAGTCCTTAAAATTGTAAATAGTATTTATTTTTGGGATAAATTTTCATCAGCATTGACACTAGTTTGGATTGGGGGGTGGAAGGAGATCAGAGTAACTGTATTGCATTCCCTTCCGATGGTATAAATTTTTGGATGATCAAATAAACAATTCAATTTTGCAGTTGCAGTTGCTCTCCCCTCACGCTAGCTGTGGAACGTGATGGCTCGATGTTCATGCAAGTTGTGCAAACTGCGATAAGAGTCATAACGCACATGGAGAGATCTTCTGGGCATGCAAAACAGCAACTCTGTAGTACTGTAATGAAGAATTTAATGTTTATCCAGGAATTGCAACAACTCAAAACCAGAGATCCTTTCGAGGCAGGCAATGCAGCACAAAGATGAGAGAGAGCACTGGGGATGGTGGTGCCACGATTGGGAACAGCTATGGCACTTCCCTCGGTCGTGTCACCTCACTCCACCAGAAGGGGGGGAGATCTGTGTCGCGGCGTGCCGGTGGCAACGCCTCATTCATTGGACCCTCTTTGGGAGTCTCCTCTTGCAGCTGTTGCACCTGATTTTGGAAAGAAAGGTAAGTGAGCAGTCAAGCAGAAATGCTGAGAGTCCAGAACATTTACACTTTTAAATGGATGTGAAATGAGCGATCAGACCGACAGCAACGGAGGTCGATTGATGCGAAATCGTTTCACTTGGATCACCACCACAATCTCAGATGCCACACATCTGCTTAAGTTCAAGATAAATGCCTCCTGCAATTTGGAGGGATTTGTAGATTCACAACACTTGCTAAGTGCTGGGCGGTAAGAGTCTGAACAGGAATTTAATTTGTCCAGCAATAACTTGCTTACTTCTCACAAAAGCCACCGCACCCTTTGCTGGCAGATGGGTCTTCCAGCTGAATATTGATACGTTGCCCTGCCTGTGAAACACCAGGTTAGCTATAGCTGGGTCCGAATTCAAACCTAAATCGGACAGCTCAGCGGCACATCAACATATCTTTAACCTATTGTAAGAGGGGGGAGGATGAGACGGCGGGAAGATGAGGAGAGTTGTGACACAAGACTCATGGAGGAGTTACACACATGCAAACAGTTGATGAGGTTGGGGAACTTGACGTCACTTTTCTCTCTGCACTTAGTGGGGTAATAAAGGAGAAATCCCCATTCCCTCCCCTTCCTCGAGACCTGTCCATGCTCTTCCCTCTAAACGCTGAGCATCGGACGAGGAAGTGGCACGCACCGTTTGCTATTCTTTGGTACGACTCAGCCAGAGCCAGACTCGAATAACTGAAAAAGTTGGGGGAAATAAAAACTAGAAATTCAAACACCCAACGGCTGGTATGGGTAAGAGAGCATTTCTCACTGACTGCGGCGAGAAAAGTGCCATCACAAAATGGCATTGGTCAATCTGATAAATAATTCATTTTACCTGCATCGTTAAGGCAAATCAGTATGAAGAGCAACAACATACTCAGGTGAGATAAACACCGTTAAACCGGCAGAGCGACGCACCTCTCGTGGCCAACTCTTTTCGCGAAGCTTCTTCCATTTTTCTTGCTTCGCAAAGTAATCGGGATACGCAGACTTTTCTGAGGGATGCCAGAAATCCAACACCCACTCCGGGGCCTGACAAGGATAGGGAGAGGTGGAGAGAAAACAAACAAACAAAAAAAACCCAACTACATGGACCAAATACCAACACCTGAATGTTATGCAATCCTTATTTAAAATCACTTCCGGTTTTGGGTTTGGAGCGACGGCAGGGTCTCTCAGGGCTCCGTGCTGACTTTCTCAAAGTTAAGTTTCCGGTCGTTATCTGTCCTGTTTTAATTGTTTATTTTCTCACCTACATGTTTCTGTGTGTTCCTAGTTTGGTTTTGTTTCAAAAATCGTGCTATTTTGTGAGTTTTTGTCGACCTTGTCTTACCAGGTTCCTTGAGGCCTACCCATCCTTCCCCTGTAGGTGTACAATCGTTTTTATTTGTATTCTCTCCCTATTACCTTCAATTACTATTATCCCCACTTTCCCCATCCCTCCCAACTAAACACTCTGCTTCTTGTCTTAAATTCAAAAAAAAAAACTACCTTTCTCCCTGCATACCCACGAGTCCCAATACTTCTTCCTCCTGCCGGCACACCATCTTTATTCTACTTGAGCTGACTCACTCACCATGACCTTCACGATTTCTTCCTGCAACCTTCCATCCTCGAATCTTACCTAATCTTCAAAAATCCATCAAAAAATAATAATCTTCCTTGTATCCTTTCTATCTATCTATACACCTGTAACCACGCATCTCTCTCCCCTCTTCCTGATACATTTCATCGACTTTCTTCACTCTGCGTTTACAGTTCCAAATTCACCTTACACCTCCACGATTTTACTTCAACCTTCCCTTTTCTGAATGTTATGCAATCCTTATTTAAAATAAATAAATTCACTTTTGACTCGACACCTCCCACAGCCACGAGCTTCTCCCGCAACCACGTGA
>CM068959.1:12935037-12952522 GCA_035128595.1 Eptatretus atami | reverse complement strand
ACGATGGGACACCATTATGTTCCCACTAACACCTATGACGATGAACTCCCTCAGACCCCCACCCTTGTGCACGTTTTTACCGACCAGATCTTTCAAGCGCAAATTTGCCTCAATTTCGCGCATGATACAATCAGGCGAATTATATCTACCACTTGCAATGCGCAGACACGCCCCCAGGACACACTCTGCACATCATTTTCCAATCACTTTCACTCGGAAATTTTTTTTATTAGTTTTTTTTTTTTTGTACATTTCGATTTGACAAACCTTATGTGTAACATATGCTACGATGGCAGGCGAGAGCTGTTGCCTTTCAGGCAATGACCATCCCATACGCGGGCCAATAGCTCCCATGGAGCATCGCATTGGACAGCTTTCAACCGGAGGTTTCCATCAACACATCATCTACGGTTGCACAGTCCTGGAATAAGACATCAGCCAGGCTGGGGCGCACGTAATGCTGCTCGTCCTCACTCGTACGTGGTGTCTGTGAGGGTGAGAAATGAATCGACTCCATGCAGAGGAATCGCCCACGTTGATGGAATGCTTTTGTTGCCCATTGTAAAGATTGTCCCAACACATCACTGTTTATGTAGTATTCGTATTGTGTTATTTTATAGTTATTCATTCGTATGAATTGACAATTACTACTCTTGCAAACATCATGCATTGCTATGTAATAGATAACGGTTCGGGCTTCCCTGTCATCCTGTTGTGTCGAAACCCCGTCGTTCCTTACAACCGTTTATTCCTTTCCTCTGTTATGTGAATGACTCTCTTTGAAAGCGCACGCACACCTTGCAGTGCGAAAAATATTGCTGGAGGAGGATGAAGTTGGTGCCGTTTAAAAAAGCCCGTCTGGTACTCGGAGGAACTCTGCTGATTCCGTTGGGAACCCATATGAAGCAAACCGTTTGAGCTTGTGACATTGCCTTTGCCGGCCAATAATCCCACCCACCAGTCGATCACCACCAATGGAAAGCGAGAGTGAAGGCGTGAATCAGAAGCAGTTGAAAAAAAAAAAAAAAAAGAGAAGGACTCAGGCGGATTTGGAGAGGCCAGTTTTCACTTGTTTGAACAGTACACCGAGTTCACTCTCTCTCTTTACCAAAGAACTTGTCTCAAGTGGAGTGTGAAACTGCCAACCATCTGAGCCGTTTGCCATGCAGATATTAAGCCGTGTTCTTTCTTTCTCTTCTCCGGCGATTTACACTGCGATTGAATAGGTTTTGATAAATCGTCCGGATTGGAGCAATTAATTTTTAGTGTCTTCACATTAGAGATGGGCGCCAAAAATGATATATTGCATAAAATATTTCAAAATTGTGGCGTATATGCCAAAACTTTGTAGATGAGTTGCGTGACAAGAATCATCTATCCATCATCGTATCGTTTTATGGCCTTTTCCATGCTTGCATGTTTGTGTAGCCGTGTTACCTAAACGGCTTGCTTTCCAGACTGCATGATCCCTTGCTAGCCCTTCTTGTTAGGCCTTTCACTCGAAGATCATCTCAGAACAACATCCCATGTTTTCTCGGACGTTCTCTGGCCTCTTCTTCCATTCACATTCTATTTATAACAACCTTTGCACAACTACCCAACCCACACCTTTCACATGTCCAAAACCATTCTCAACCTACCGCCTACACATAATCCTCACTAATGCTTTCTATACCTAACCTATCTCTTAATTCACATTTGATTGCCTGTCCTTCAGTGTCACATCACAGCATCCACCTCACGTTCTCATTTCATTTCGTTCACACCTCCGTCATGCCATCCTTTTTGACACCCATGAGTTTCACTGCCATACAAATCACTGCTTCAACGCAAGCTGCATGAAAGTTTTTCCCTTTTAATCAGAGAGAGGTCCCTCTTGATGTCAATTGGGTAACGACATCCCTAAACATCCTCAAAGCCATTCTAATTGTTGCAATCCGAGCTGCTGCCGTCCCCACACAAGCCCTGCTACTAATATCACCAAGGTAACAATTAATCGACACATTCAGAGGACCATGTCAACTAACCTTTCTGGCTCCAACTTGGAGTCACACTTGTTTACTGTGCAAACAAGTCAGGAACACCTGCAGTCTTCCCCTGATGCCACTACACATCTTGTTGCCACCCAGCAGTTGTATGATTTATCCACAATCATTGATTTATTTATAAACAATTGGAAATATTTTACACCCAACACTTTTCTACAACAGCACAGTGCCACTCCTCTTTTTTTTCCACGCTTGCCTTCTCCCGCACACGAATCATACTTTTATTTTCCCTGTATTCACTTCAGTCCTCTGGCCCCATACCCTCCTTCCATATGTATATTTACACCATTACGTCTTCCACATGTCAGCTATCAGCACAAGCCATTATAATTTTGCGTTTAAGGTCGGATGATTATCCGCCTATCAGTGGGATACAAATGTAAGCTGTTCAGGTGTGCAGAGGTATGTGGCCCGACCGAATGTGATGTCCGCTTGTTCGGCTGTTTTTGTTTGATGGTTTAGGTTTGGTTGCCGTATAGTTGGATGTGGTTCAAACCGATTTTACACTGCGCTCATGACCTAATGGTGTGCTCATCCACATTAGATCGGTCACGAGCGTTCATCTATCAGTGCGTTCAACCCGGGTAAATTTCCTCGAGCATTGTAATGTGGCAAAACAGCCTGGGAACTTGCTCAGACCATGATGGCTAACGTATGGTCATTTTTACACGACCACAGACGCAACCGCGGCAAACCGAATGCACCCACGGTTGTACAATATCATATGAGCCCAACATCGATCGCAGAACCCTCATCGCCTCATGTGGGGGTGTTCGTGAGTGCATATTGCATGTGTTCTTTTTGAGGGTGTTTTTAAAGTTATTGGTCATGTGGTTTTGTGTTTTATTGTGGTTGTTTTTGTGCATTTTCGTTTAATTGTAAATTTTCTTTTGTTTTGGCAATATTATGCTGTTTTGTTGCTTTGTGTGTTTTGTGTTTTGTTACCTCTGCCACCGAAGGTGAAGAGCGTTGTTTTCACCCGCCTTTGTCTGTTTGTGGATGTTCAAACATTTTTGGATGTTCTGTTTGTTTGTGGATGCAAGATATCTCAAAGAAGTTGTGGATGGATTCTGGATGAAATTTTGTGGACATTTAGGTGTGTGACAGGACGAACTGATTCGATTTTGTGAAATCTGCGATCCGGATCTGAATTGAAATTATTTGATTTTTTAAAAAGTGATCTTCCCTTGAGAATTGTGGCGAAAACTGATATATAGCATATCTCAAAAAGTTGTGGACGGATTTGAATGAAAACTTAGGGGAATGTTGGTGTTATGACAAGAAGATTGATTCAAAGGTTTTGTGAGATCGGAATCCGATCTAAATACGAGAATTATTAATTTTAAAGTTGATTGCGGCCAAAATTGATAAAAGGGCAAAAATTGCATTGATAGGCCACATTGATAGGCCAAAAAATGTATTCGATTGGGGGCCCGGTATGTTCTCTGATCAAACATTACGTGGTGGAGATATGCTACTACCGAATGCCCTTCTTTTTAATCAAGTTTTGTGCATTTCTTGATGTTTTTTGTAAGAAAAAAGGAGTTTGTTCACTTCATTGAAGCTTATTGTTAAACTTATTGGGGTTTTTGTTTTGATACATTGTTTTGTCTTTGTGTTTGTTTTTTGTGTATTTTGCATCCTGTGTGTACACGATTGGTTGAGAAGTTATTCGCCGCAGTGATTCTATAAATGTTGAGAGTCATCGATTGGAGTATCCTCGGAGAAATCGGACAAATATATTTTGTTTCCAATTCCTTTATCTAAAATGGTTTCTTATTCGTATTATAGGTTTAAAGATTAGAGTAGAAAAGATCATGGGTTGGGCATGGCAAGTATATAAAACAACCGGTGTGCTGCAAAAATTGGAAGTAGTCCATATCAAACCAGGACTGGTAGATGAACATTGCACACACAAAACAGAGCACAATGTCTGGCCTTTTTAAAGATTACGGGAAGTAAGGTTTACTTTGGTTGTTGACCTTTATCATGGTGTGCAACGTAGCATTTGCTTGTTTTCCAATAATCTTGGTAATGGAGCCCGGAATGAAAATCAGTTGTCCAAAGGAGGATGTTTCAGGTTTGAAAAACCATGAGCTTGCTTGCACATAACCATTTTGTTTAGAGTTTGATTTATTGAATGATTCAATGATTTGGTTCCATCCATCCTTCATTTGTACCTCATTATTAGATATATTTTTTTGAAACTGCAGTCTGTGCGGGTGCGGGCACCATGTCTACGTCAGACCAACCTGAGGATTTCAACAAGATAGTGGAACAGATCTGTGATCACCGTGGAATGACGGTTGTCTACTCGAGATCATTGGCTGCGATGCAGTTAGACTGGAGGATTTTCCACAGGTGGAAAGTCACTGCTTTTGTAATCTGAACAACTGCTTCCAGACCCTAAAGCGTTCATACTTCTGCTCAGTTGAGTAAACTTCGTCTGTTGATGTGGCCCTTCAAGGACGATATAATAATGGAATTGTTATTCACCCTAGTTGGTAGAATACACTCAGGCTCACACACAAGGTTTGGTTGGAAAGCAAGTGCCCCGGTTAAGCGAGGATGTAGCGGGGATGGGGAGGGCAGAGAGGGGTCGAGTTTAGACCAAAAGTTAACTTTATCCTTTTGCACCAAAGTTGAAAAGTGAATTTGTGAATATTTTGAAACAAGGTCATCAACAGAATTTTTACGTTAACAGCATCATTATTCTTTGCAAAAAAAGCAGAGAAGTACTTTTGTGGTGAACCAAGTGGATGTTTTCCGTTCAGCAATCCCAAGCAGTTCGTGTTGGTTGCCATTTAACAAATCACAACCAGACCCTGCCTTAGCAAGTGGCCAGTGCGTGATTTAATGTCCCCAATTAAGTGGTGCTGTGTAAAAATGTTCGCATACTCCGTACTCGTATCATATCGTAATGTATTACCTAATGCACGTGGCTCCACCCAAAGGAACTTCATTTACAATCTTAATGGTAATTGTTTAAAGGTTTTCTACACTTTAGATCACCTGTGAAGAAAAAAAAAAAAAAACTGTCGATGGTCAATCGAACCATTAAACCACCTCATTGGACTCTTGTTCAGAACAAGGATTGTTTTGCCTTCCATTTGACAACTTAAATGTACAAAAAATAATATAAAAAAAATTTTCTTTTGTTCCTAAACCAGTCCTTAAAATGTAAATTAGTATTATTTTTGGATTTAAATTTCCATCAGCAATTGACACTAGTTTGGTTGGGGGGGTGTGCGTGGAAGGAGATCAGAGTAAACTGTATTGCATTCCCTTCCGATGGTATAAATTTTTGGGTGATCAAATAAACAATTCAATTTTGCAGTTGCAGTTGCTCTCCCCTCACGCTAGCTGGGAACGTGTGCATCGATGTTCATGCAAGTTGTGCAGAACTGGCGATAAGAGTCATAAACGCACATGGAGAGATCTTCTGGGCATGGCAAAACGCAACTCTGGTAGTACTTTAATGAAGAATAATGTTTATCCAGGAATGCAAAAACTCAAAAACCAAGATCTTTCGAGCAGGCAATGAGCACAAAGATGAGAGAGAGCACTGGGATGGTGGTGCCACGATTTGGAACAGCTATGGCACTTCCTCGGTCGTGGTCACCTCACTCCACCAGAAGGGGGAGATCTGTGATCGCGGCGTGCCGGTGGCCAACGCCTCATTCATTGGACCCTCTTTGGGAATCTCTCTTGCAGCTGCTTTTGCACCTGATTTTGGAAAGAAAGGTAAGTGACAGTCAAGCAGAAGAAAATGCTGAGAGTTCCCAGAACATTTACACTTTTAAATGGAATGTGAAGATGAGCTATCAACGACAGCAACGTGAGGTCATTGATGCGAAACGTTTTCAGCCTTGGATCACCGAGCCACAATCTCAGATGCCACAGCATCTGCTTAAGTTTCAAGATAAATGGCCTCCTGCATTTTGGAGGATTTGTAGATTCACAACACTTGCTAAGTGCTGGCGGTAAGAGTCTGAACGCGAATTTTAATTTGTCCAGCAATAACTTCGCTTACCTTCTCACAAAAGCCACCGCACCCTTTGCTGGCAGAGGGGTCTCCGCTGAATATTGATAGTTGCCCTGCCTGTGAAACACCAGGTTAGCTATACTGGGCCGAATTTCAACCTAAATCGACAGCTTCAGCGGCACATAAACATTATCTTTAACCTATTGTAGAGGGGGAGGATTACGGGGCGGGAGATGGGAGGAGAGTTGTGACACACGGACTCATGGAGGAGTACACACATGAACGTTGATGAGGTGGGGAAACTGACGTCACTTTTCTCTCTGCAGCTTAGTGGGCGTAATAAAGGAGAAATTCCCCATTCCCTTCCCCTTCCCGAGACCTGTTCCCATTGCTCTTCCTCTAAACGCTGAGCATCGGACGAGGAAGTGGCACGCACCGTTTGCTATCTTTGGTACGACTTCAGCCAGAGCCAGGACTCGAATAACTGAAAATTGGGGAATATAAATAAATGAAATTCAAACACCAACGGCTGGTATGGGTAGCAGATGCATTTTCTCATGCGACTGCGCGAGAAAAGTGCCATCACAAATTGGCATTGGTCAATCTCGATAAATAATTCATTTTACCTGCATCGTTAGGCAAATCTATGAGAGCAACACATCTCAGCGGAGTAAACGACCGTTAACCGGTCAGAGTCCGCACCTTCGTGCCAACTCTTTTCGCGAATCTTTTCCAGTTTCTTGCTTCGCAATATACATCGGAAACGCGACTTTCTGAGGAGCCAGAAATCCAACACACTCCGGCCTACAAGTATTAGGGAGAGGTGGAGAGAAAACAAACAATAAAAAACCCAACTACATGGACCAATACCAACACTCTGAATGTTATGCAATCCTTATTTAAATACTTCCGGATTTTGTTTGGAGCGCGCATGGTTCTCAGGCTCCGTTGTGACTTTCTCAAATTAAGTTTCCTCGGTTAATCTGTCCTGTTTAATTGTTATTGTTCTCACCTACTAGTTTCTGTGTGTTTCCTAGTTTGTTTTTGTTTCAAAAATCGGCTATTTTTGATTGTTGTCCTTGTCTTACAGTTCCTTAGGCCTACCCATCCTTCCCGCTGTAGGTGTACAATCGTTTTATTTGTATTCTCTCGCCTAATTCCTTCAATTACTTATTATCCCACTTTTCCCCATCCTCCCAACTAAACACTTGCCTTGTCTAATTCAAAAAAAACCTACCATTTCTCCCGAACCACGAGTCCAATACTTCTTCCTCTCCGGCACACCATCTTTATTCTACTGAGCGATTCCTACTCACCATGACTCTCAGATTTCTTCCTCGCAACCTTCATCCTCGAATCTTACCTAATCTTCAAAACATCATCAAAAAATTAATAAATTCTTCCTTGTATCTTGTCTATCTATCTATACACTTACCACTGATCTCTTCCCTCTTTCCTGATACATTTCATCGAACTTCTTCACTCTCGTTTTACAGTTCCAAATTACCTTACAACCTCCACGATTGTACTCAACCTTCCCTTTCTGATTTTATGCATCCTCTATTTAAATAAATAAATTCACTGTTTGACCGACACTCCCACGCCGAGCTTTCTCCCGCACCACGTGATCTTGTTTCCACCTCGACGGTTTACCATCCAAATTCACCTCACGATTTTTTCAACACTTCTCCATACCTATCTCGTGAAACCTCACAACAAAAATAATTAATAAACATCAACAAGAATCTATCATGTTCATCTTCCTCTTTCACACATGTGTCTCATGACTATCTAATTCACTACTCTGTCTCCTATTCAACAGACGCTCTCAATTCGAACTTTCCTTCATACCTGCCTAAAAAATCCAAACTTTTACAGCGTTTCTTTCTCTCCTTCATAATTCGCCGTGATTGACCATCAAGAAATGTCTTTATCGCATTCTTACCAAAAACTTTAAACCCCATTGCAATGTGTGTTCACAATCCATCAACCATCTTTTTTTTCCAACTCAGTGCCAACTCACCCCTCTCACCTTCCTCTCAAAGCACATCACACTATTCTCCCTCAGCTTCCTCTACACCTTTCTCAAAAAACTCTCCCCTCACCTTCTCCACTCTTCTCCACCATTTCATCCCTCACTCCCTTCTCACAGTTGCCCTCCTCACATTCACAAAGCTGCCTCCTTCCCTGCTCACCTCCATCTCATCACTCCACTCCTCAAATCCTCAACCACCTTCTGCCTCTCTCTTGCCCCCCCTTCTCCCCCAGCACCAGAGCCTTTTCTCTCCTTCTGCCCCCTCCCCTGGCATATGTTGCAATCCCCCACACTCTCTCAACAACTCTCCTTACCTCTCCCCCTCCTCCTGTCCTACCCCTCCCCTCCCTCCCTCCATCCCTGCACCCCAAAGCCTCCTCCCCTCCCTCTTCATCAACAGTCTGGACCTCAAATATCCGCGGCCTCGCTCAACCTTACTATCTTTCCATACAGGGTGGCAACTGACAACCAGACATAATCTCGAACAGAAACTTCCTCCCTCAGACGTCTCCGACTCCCAAGTTCTCTCCATGGTTACTCCCTCTCGTTGACAGACCTGAGCCTCGTCCTGTGGAGAAGTTGCTCTCTTCATCAAAGACTCTTTCTCATTCTTCATGCACTGCCCTCACTCCCACACCTCTGCTTCGGGCATCCCTCCACTCCCACCTCATGTTTATATGTGTACTGCACCATCACCAAACAGTGATGGCTCCATTACACTTCACTATCCGAAACTGACCAACTTCTATTTTCTCATCCAAACTCTCTCTTCCTCATATATGTGGTGACTCAATTGTATCTGCGCAGTTGGCTCCGTGTGGGTACTCTCTCACCTGTCATGGCACTTCAGCAAAAGCTTTCTCGACTTCATTGGGACTGACTCAATCGGTCAACTCCCGACCCGGATCTCAACCAATGGTACTCCATTCTCTTCTGATCTGATTTTGACAAATATCCCCTGAAAATATCTGCTGCTCTTCTCCGATCCAATCAGTTCTTCTGACCACGTCCTTGTGCAAAGTGGACATCTCTCTGGCTTTATCAGAGAAACACTCTCAACGACGTCGACTCTGCATTCACTCAAGCCGACTGGCAGGTCTCGGCAGCCATCAAACTTCTAGACTGTCTCCTATCGTACTTTTCCAACATCAACTCATCTGGGATTCTTTCAAGAAACTTGCTCTCCTCATGCACAGATTTATCCCTCTCGTTTTCAGTTTCCTACCTTCCTCCCGCCTTGGTCACTGAAGCTTGTGTGAGGCAGTGTCCTGAAACAACTTGCCTTGCCTCATGGAAAGCAATCCAACTGAGGGTATCTCAGTTCCTTCCACAAAGCTCAGAACAAGTGTATCTACCCTCAGGAGAGCCAGAAAACAACATCTTTCAAAGCTCAAGTATGAACTCTCAAACTTCTCTCCCTCTTCCAATCCTAATGGCATCTATCAAATCTGTTCTGGTAATGTTCCCCCTCCATCCCCCCCTTACCTCAAATGGCCCACTGCTGATACCGCCAGTGAAAGCTAATGCCTAAACTGGGTTGCATCGAATTTGTTGCAAAACCCATCGCTTTCTGTACCCAACTTACCCAGTCGCACCCAATGTCGCTGGACTATTTGTCCTTTTCTCCTGACAATGATGGATAGCTGCGTCAAACCTCGACTCAGATTCTGCAACCAGTCCAGACGCATCAGCCCACGCGTCCTAAACCTGCTCCTCTGCTCTTACTCACCTCTCCTCTGTTCTTTCACCCTCTCTTTGCTCAAGGTCATCTGCATTCTTGTGGAAAATCAGCAAACAATTACTGCCTGCATAAAAAGATGCAAAAACATGACCCTGAAACTACAGACCATCAGCCTTCTCCCATCATCAGCAAGGTTATGGATCCATCTCATCGCTTCAGACATTCAATCCTTCTCTTCTCAATTGCTTGATTTCCGATAATCAATTGGTTCAGACCAGTCACTCTACCCTGGATATGCTGTCTACTCTCCCAACAATGGATGGAGTACTCGATGCCGGACGCGTGAAATCAGACCATATCCCGAGACATATCGCGTGCTTTTGACCACGGTCTGGCACCCTGCCCTGCTCACCAACTTTTCCTTGGTATCCAAGGCCATCTCACTCATGGCTCTGCAGACTTCCTCTTCTGTCGCAGCAATGTGTGGCCCTAAATGGAGTTATTTCATCCCTCTTCCTGTCCAAGCTGGAGTTTCTCAAGGCAGCGTTCTGGGGCCCTGTTCTTTTTGGTTTTCTTTCAATGACTCTTCCGACTCGGAAAAATCCTCTATCTCTTTGCCGATGACTCCACCCTTGCCGTACCATCTGTCATCCTCAGACCGGCAGCAGCAGCTCTTACTCCATGCAGATTTGGGTAAATCACAAACTGGTCCAACACGTGAACATGTCTTTCAATCCGACAAATCTCACTCATTTTGTCTCTCCGAAGGACCGTTGACCCTCGCCCCCCAATCTACTTTCTCCAATCCTCTGAGGGAAGTCCTTTCTTTTAAGCTTCAGGGTCTCACTATCTGCCACGATCTTCCTGGGAAGCCACATTTCCAACCTGGCCTCCAAAGCCAGTCGCCGACTGGGAATTCTCCATCGTGCAAAGATCCTTCCTTGCGCCGACCTGAGCTCCGAACCATGTACAACAAGCTTTCGTCCACAGCCTGATTGAGTACTGCTCTCCCCTTGGACTGGTGCTCCTGCCTCCACCTTTCTCGGCTTCACGTTGTGAAACCAAGGCATTTGATCATTGGCATCTCCCCCGATGAGGGCTGAGTCTTTGCGGCTCTCACTCTCTCACCGCAGGCAGGTCGGTGGTTTCCTGTCTTCTACATTCTCCTCTTCGGTCTGCCCCCCCCCCCCCCACTGCTGTCTGCGATTTGTCGCCACCATATTCCGCAGGGCGCTCAGGTCCGCCAACAACCCCTTCTGGTTAAAACTTCCAAAATCACAAATCACTGCTCACCTTCACCCTTTCATTCCTCTTTTTCCCACCTTTGGAAAAACTCCCTCACTGTTCAATCCAATTTTCCCTCCAGGCCTTCAAAACAGCTGTTCACCACCACCTCTTATTGTCCCCCCAATCCAAATCCTCCATCTTTTCTACCCCCCGTTTAATCCACCCCAAGCCACCCCCTTCAAATTCCATGCTGCTTCCTGAAAGTCTCTGCTAATGTTTCCATCTGTTAACCTTGTATACCCCGTGTTCCCCGCCCCATCCCTCTCCCTTCCACAGATCTCCTCATGTCTCTGTTCACCACCGTTTTGTCCTTCCCAATCCCACCCCTCTTGTCTCATGCCCTCCTTGCTGTGTGTTGTGTGTTCACTCATTTGAGCCTCAACAAGGTATACCAAAAAAAACACAAACCTCTTGTTACAGAGGCAGAACCATCCAAGTAGGCCTACTCCTGTAAGAGGGTGCGAGGACTTTGATATTTAGGCGAGTGTCCGTCCCCAAAGAATGTGCATCGTCAAGCGAACCATGATCACTTATAGATGAGAACGCAGATCAACTCCTCATGATAAAACTGTAAAGGTTTATTTATTTATTTTTATGGACAATCATGGCAGACCATGGCAATGAAGGCAATTCCCCAGATTAACTTAGCTTCTAGAAATCTAGATGTTTCAAATTCTAAAGTTTTGAAGCAAAAACCACCACAAAGATCCCTCCACGACAGTACCACCCCACCCCCCGGTCTGCTCCCCTCAACGCTTCCAGGAGCCTAGAGCATGTATATAAAATAGGGGCAGTACCCCTCGGTGCTCACCTGATAGCGGCTGCACAAGATAACCAGGCAACCACTGGAAAGCATGGATTACCCACAAACTATATAATGGAGAAGAAAGTAAATGCCTATGGATATTTTTAATGCCATGCACAGACTTTGGTACATACAAGGTGATGAACATTGTGGTCAAGTTTCATCAAAATGGTGTGTGTAGTTTCAGAGAAGTTGAAAGTATTTGTGGACGGACAGACCGACTGACGGACGAAGTGCCATCCCATAATCTCCCCAGAACTAGGTCTGCAGGTGAGCTAAAAATAAATGCTACAAAACAGGACCAGCCTTTAAAAAAAAAACGTCACGGCGGTGGTGGTGATGACAGCAGTACTAGTGGTGGTGGACCTTTTTAACCAACAATCCCATTGCATTGAAGGTAATTCTCCAGAGATACATGTTCCCGAAGATGAGAATCTCAACTCCTACATTCATTAATTAATCTCAATAATTCGCTCAATATGGGCCACTTCAAATGGAGGAAGCAGAGGTTCTTATTGTTGTAGGAGTGTGAGGAATCTCCACTTGAGGAAGGTCATTCCGGGTTGAAGGAACGCATCGATAATTTGCAGAAGTAGCAGAATATAAGAAATTTGAAGTAATAGTTGGTTACGGTTGTGGGGGAGGTTGCTGAGGATATTGGAAGTGGTACGGTGCAGTGCCGGCAACGGGAGGTGACGGCGCAACGGGGGCGGGCGACGACAGCGCTGCGGGAGCGCGTGCGACGGCGCTGCGGGAGGCGGAAGGTGGGGGCGGGCGGCGACGACGCACAAGTGGGGGGCGGCCGGTGCGGACGGCCGGAGCGAGGTGCGGCAGCGGCGAGCGGCTGGGGTGATGTGGACAGCGGAGGGATGTGCAGCGGTTTGGCGGTGAGTGAGGTGCAGGGGTGCAGGCGGTGCATGCGGATTGGTGCAGAGGTGGTGGAGGTGCAGCGTGGTGGGGAGTCGCTTTCGAGAGGTGCAGCAGGTGGCGGATGTGCATGGTGGAGGAGGTGCAGCGGTGAAGGAGGTGCAGCAATATAAATTGGTGGAAATGAGGTGTGGGAGACGAGATTATTAAATATGTCGATTCTTCATTCTGCAGGAATGATTGTAGACAGAATTCTGTGTAGTTTTGCAGGAGCGGGAGTTCGGGACATTGAAGGAAGGGTAATCGATATTGTATCGGGTCATGACAGGAAGAAGTTGGTTGTGGTACACCTCGGTGCGAATGATGGAGGGAAAGTTTACGAAGAGGTTTTGAAAAATAGATGCAGGATATTGGGTAAGTGGCTGAAAGGAAAGGGTTGTGAGGTCATGTTTTCTGGGATCCTCCCAAGATTAGGAAACAATATAGAAATTATGAGCAGAGCAATAGACATCAACTAATGGCTGGAAGAATGGTGTAAGGAGGAAGGTTTTACATTTAGGAAGCAGTGGGAATCATTTAAGGGACAAAGGGAGTGTTTACGGAATGATGGCCGTATATTAAATAGAAAGGGGGCAGCAAGGTTTGCAGTGGGAATTGAGGAAGGAATTCAAGGCTTTTTTAGGTCAGCGAGAGGTAGGGAAGCTATAGAAGGAAGGAACGGATGAAGTATGGGATGAGTAAGGCCAGGCAGGAAAATAGAATTTCAGGAAGGGAAAAGTTAAATATATTCGAAACCAATGCCAGAAGTTTAAATAAGAAGATGGAACAGCTTGAAGCCAAAGTAGATAGTGAGTAGTACGATATAGTTGCCGTGAGTGAGACATGGTTTGAGGAGGAGAGTAACTGGAGGACAGGATTAGAAGGCGACAAGGTGTATTGGTGTGATCGGAAGGAGAGAATAGGAGGAGGAGTTGCAATCTGAGTGAAGGACAGCATTGCATCAAGAGAAAGAGGTGACATTAAGGAAGGAATAAATGTTGAGGATGCTGGATGGATAGAGATGACAGATTGTAAAAACAGTAAGATACTGGGAGGATGTTTTTATTGGGCTCCCGGTGTGAAGGACGAGGAGGAAGGAGGAGTACATGAAGAATTTCAAACGGTATGTGGTAAGGGAAGAGTATTGATTATGGGGGATTTTAACTCGTCAGGGATAGATTGGGTCCAGGAACAGGGAAAGGACAAAGTGGATGAGGATTTCCGAGTTTTATTCCAAGATTGCTTTTTAACTCAGTTCGGAGATAAGCCCACAAGGGGGAGTGCAGTGTTCGACCTCCTTTTAAGTAACAATCCCGATTTAAGGAGGTGGAGGTAGGGGAGCATTTAGGATCAAGTGACAATAACATTGTGTGTGCAAAGATTCTGTTGAGGGTTAGAGTTCAGGATCGGAGGGTAAGGCTATTAGATTTCAGGAGGGCAAACTTTGAGGGTATGAGGAGAGAATTGGGTGATGTAGATTGGGAGACACTAACAGGACAATCAGAGAAATGGGAAACCTTCAAGGACCAAATGTGTAGAGTGCAGAGCAAGTACATTCCAATGAGGTGTAAAACTAGAAGTAGAAAGAGACCAGGGTGGTTGAGCAGTGAGAAAAGGAACGCTATTAAGGAGAAGCAAAAGGTATTTATTATGTTTAAAATAACAGGACTGGAATTAGATTTATATCATTATCGAAGTAAACAGAGGCAAGTGAAGAAAATAACTCAGCAAGCCAAAAGAGAGAATGAGAAGGACATGGCTAAGAATATTAAACATAATAACAAGGCTTTATTTAAGTACATTAGGGGAAAAGAACAGGTGAGTACCAGTGTGGGCCCATTGAGGAATAGCACCGGGAGAGTGGTTAGTGATGAAAGTGAGATGGCAGGCTTATTAAATCGGTATTTTTCTTCAACTTTTACACAAGAACAGTCAGGAGAATTACCAATAGCTGAGAGTATCTATTGAGGAGGTGAGGAAGGGCTTTTACAGAAGATCCAGGTTGGAGTGGTGGAAGTAAAGGAACAGCTCGGTAATCTAAGAGTGGATGAGGCTCCGGGTCCAGATAATATGCAACCGATAGTGTTGAGAGAGGTGGCTGAGCAGGTAAGCGAGATGTTAACGGATATTTTCAATAGTTCACTGGAGTCAGGACAGGTACTGGAGGATTGGAGAGTAACAAATGTAACACCATTATTTAATAAAGGATCCAGAGAAGAATTGGGAAACTGTCGACCTGTTGGTTTGACCAGTTGTGGGGAAGGTTGTTGGAGACATTAATTAGGGACCAGATGAGGAACCATTGAAACAAATACAAACTAATTAAAGGTAGTAAGCATGGGTTTACCAAAGGTACTTCCTGTCTAACTAATGTTTTAGAGTTCTATGAAGCAGTGTCTGATTGGGTGGCAGTGGGAGACAGATTTGATTACAGCTGCGATTTTGCAGTTTTTCCCACTTACACAAGCACGTAGGGGTCTGTAAATTTTTATATCATGACGTAATTCAAACTGTGAAAGAACGGAATCCTAAATACAAAAAATCCTGAAAATAATTGTTATTGATTTTTAAGATAATTAATTTGCATTTTGAAAATAAGTTTTGATACATCAAGAAACTAACAGATTATATTTGGTACGGAAACCTTTGTTATAGCAATTACAGAGATCAGACGTTTCCTGTAGTTCTTTAACAGGTTCTGCCAGATGCCAGCAGGCGATTCTTCGGCCCACCTCCTCATTACGATCTTCTCCAGATCCTTCAGGTTTCGGGCTTGTCGCCTGGGCAACAGACTTTCAGCTACGCCTCCAAGATTTTCTTATTGGGCTCTCAGCGTCTGGGACTGGCTAGGCCACTCCAGGACCTTGAGATGCTCTCTTAGGAGCACACTCCTAAGTTGCCCTGGCTGTGGTGTTCGGCTCATTGTCATGCTGAAGAAGCGCATCTCATTGCTTGTTGAGGGATAGGAGGTTTGTTGGCCAAGATCTCATACGATACGTGCATACTCTCCTCAATACGGTGCGTCTCTGTCCTTTGCAGAAAAGCATCACAAAGAATGATGTTTCCACTCATGCTTTCAGGTTGGGATGGGTTCTTGGGTTGTACTCATCGCTTCTTTTCCTCAAAACGGCGAGTGGAAGTTTAAACAAAAAAGCTCTATTTTGGTCTCATCAGACAATGATTCTCCATTCCTCCTCTGGATATCCAGGTGGGCGTATGGAAATTCAGACGGGCTGACATCAGCTGGACTTGAGCAAGGGATTGCGTGCGTGGCAGGATTTTAAATGAATGAAGGCGTAGTGTGTTACTTATGGTTTTCTTTGTATTGTGGTCCAGCTCTCTCAGGTCATTGACCAGTCTGCGTGTGTTTTTGGGCTGATCTCCCTTTCTCATGGTATTGCGTGTGCAGAGGTGAGATCTTGCTGGAGCCAGAGAGGGAGATTGACTGTTATATTGAATTCTTCCCATTTTCTAATATTGCGCACAGTTGTTGGCTTCTCCCAGCTGATTGCCTATGTCTCTGTAGCCATCCAGCCTTGTGCAGTTCCAATTTGTCTAGATGTCTAGACAGTCTCTGGTTTGCCATTGTGGAGAGGTGGAGTTTGATTGATTGAGTGGTGGACAGCTGTCTTTTGCGTCACGAGTTCAACAGGTGCATGTTAATAAGGTAATGGTTAGAATGGGAGGGCTTCTAAAGACGAAACTACAGGTCTTGTGAGAGCCAGAATTACTTACTGTTGGTAGGTGATCAAGAGTACTTATGTCTCTGCTAAATGCAAATTATTATTTAAAAATCATACATGTGACTTTTCAGGATTTTTGTTTTAGATTCCGTCTTTACACAGTTGAAGGTACTAATGATAAAATTAACAGACATCTCGTGTTTTAGTGGGGAAGACCTGCCAAAATCGGCAGTGTATCAATAATTGTTCTCCCACTGTATCTAGACTTTAGAAGGCATTTGATAAGGTACCACATCGGAGTTTTTAGCCAGAAGTGAGGGCTTGGGTGCTGGTCAGGTAGCTAATTGGATTGCAAACTGGCTTAGTGAAGGGAGCAAAGATTGGCTGTGAGTGGGAGGATGTAAGAGGAGGATGTCTTGCTGGGAGGATGTAAGTAGTGGGGAACCTCAGGGATCAGTACTCGGACCATTACTAAACATTATTTACATCAATGATTTGGATAATGGGGTAAAGAGTAAGCTTTCCAAATTTGTGGATGACACAAAGCTTGGAGGTGAGGTGAATAGCAGAGGGGGTGATGATCAAATACAAGAGAGTATTGATACTTGCATAGATTGGGCAAAAGATTGGCAGATGTAATTTAACCTGAAGTGTAAGGTGTTGGAGATGGGAAAGAACAATGAAAATAGAGATTACAGGATGTAAGGGGTAATGTTGGAGTGTGGATCACTAGCAGGAGAAGGATCTGAGAGTGGTAAATAGATAATGGGAGGTAAGCAGATGCAAGCACACGTGCCAGCAGCTTCTAGGTGAAGCAAATAGGGTTTTAGGTTGTATTCGGGAGACGGGGGGATCAATTATAAAATCAAGAGGTGGGTGTTAACATTGTACAGGAATTTAGTGAGGGCCACATCTGGAATATTGTATTCAGTTTTGGTCACCACAACTCAGGAAGGACATAGATGCCATAGAAAGGGTTCAGTGTAGGACTACTAGATTGATTCCGGGCCGAGCTAGACTCAGCTATGAGGAGCGGCTCAAGGAGACAGGGCTTT
>CM068959.1:12919915-12930727 GCA_035128595.1 Eptatretus atami | reverse complement strand
CAAAGGGAATGATGTAGTTGATGATGTAGTTGATGATGTAGTTGATGATTGTCAGTTGATGATGTAGTTGATGGGTTGTGCTCGATGGTGGTAGCTGATGATGTAAGTTGATGATTAGTTGCATGATGTAGCTGAATGGGTGTAGTTTATGACTTGTTAGCTGATGTTGTAGTTGATGATGTAGTTGATGATGAGTTGAGGTGTGAGCTGATGATGTAGTTGATGAAATGTAAGTTGATGATGTATGTTTGAATGGTGTAGTGATGATGTAGCTTGATGGTGTAGCTTGATGATGTAGTTGAATGCATGTAGTTGATGGTGTAGTTGATGATGTTAGCTGATTGGCCTATAGTTTCATGAATAGCAGTTGACGATGTAAGCTGATGGTGTAGTTATGATGTCGCTGATTGATGTTAGCCTGATGATGTAGTTTGATGATGTAGTTGCATGAATGTAGTTGAATGGTGGTAAGTTGATGATGTAAGCTGATGGTGTAGCTGGAATGATGTTAGTTGAATGATGTGTTGAATGATTGTAGCTGATGATGTAGTTGATGATGTAGTTTGAATGGTGTAGTTGATTGATGTAGGCTGATGGTGTAGCTGATGATGTAGTTGATGATGTAGTTGATTGGTGTAGTTGAATGATTAGCCTGAATGGCATAGTTTCATGATTACAGTTGAACCGATGTAGCTGTGGGGTAGTTGATGATGTAGCTGATGATGTAGCTGAAATGGCATAGTTGATGATGTAGTTGATGATGCAGCTTGATGATGTTTATGATAGCGTTTGATGATGTAGTTTGATGATGTATTCATGATGTAGTTGATGATATATGTTGATGGTGTAGTTGACGATGTAGCTGATGGCTAGTTTGATGATGTTAGTTGATGGTGGTAGTTGACCGATGTAAAGCCTGATGCATAGTTGATTGATGTAGTTTGATGAATGTAGCTGATGGTGTAGCTGATGGATGTAAGTTTGATGTGTAGCTGATGGCATAGTTGATGGTGTAGTTGAGGAATGTAGCTGAATGGTGTTCGTTGATGAATTGAGTTTTTGAATGATGTACTGATGGTGTAGCCTGCTGGTGTAGTTGATGATACAGTTTGATGATGTTTTATGAACAGTTTGATGATGTTAGCTGAATGATGTGCTGATGGCTAAATAAGTTGAATTGGTGTAGTTGATGGAAAGTTTTAGCATAATCAGTTGATGAATGTAGCTGATGACTGTAGTTGAAATGGCATAGTTTCATGATACAGTTTGACGATGTAGCTGATGTGTAGTTGATGATGTAGCTTTGAATCGGTGTAGTTGATGATCGTAGCTGATGGCATAGGTTGATGATGTAGCTGAATGGTGTAGTTGATGATGTAGTTGATGATGTTTAAGCTGTATGGTGTAGTTGATGATGTATAGCGATGGTGTAGTTGATGATGTAGCTTGATGGCATAGTTGATGATGTGAGCCTTGATGTTGTAGTTGATGAATGTAGCTGATGGCATAGTTGAATGAATGTAGCTGAGGTGTCGTTGATAGATGTAGCTGATTGATGTAGTTTGATGGTGTAGTTGATGATGTAGCTGATGGGCAAAGTTCATGACTACAGTTGACGATGTAGCTGATGGTGTAGTTGATTATGTAGCTGATGGTTTGTAGTTGATGATGTAGCTGATGGCATGAGTTGATGAATGTTAAGTTTTGATCGATGTAGTTGGATGGTCAGGTTGATGGTGGTAAGTTGAAGGTGGAGTTGCATGATGTAGCTGATGGCTATAGTTGATGATGTAGTTGATGAATGCTGTTGATGGTGGTGTTGATGAATGTGTTGATGATGTAGTTGATGGTGGTAGTTGATGATATAGTTGATGATATAGTTGATGATGTAGTTGATTGATGTAGGTTGGATGGTGTAGTTTGATGAATGCAGTTGATGAATGTAAGTTGATGTGTAGTTTCATGATGTAAGTTGATGATGTAGCTGATGGCATAGTTTGAATGATGTAGCTGAATGAATGTAGGGTGGATGGTCATACGTTTTTGAATTTGGTGGTACGTTGATGATGTAGCTAATGGCATAGTTGATGCCTGTAAGTTGATGAATGTCAGCTGATGGCATAGTTGGATGGCAATAGTTTGATGATGCAGCTGATGATATTTATGATACAGTTGATGGTGTAAGTTGATGATGCAGGTATGATGGCATAAGTTGATGATACAGTTGTATGAGTTTAATGATACAGTTGATGTATGTAGCTGATGATGTAGCTGAATGGCCATAGTTTTGATGGGTGTAGTTGATGATGGTAGCTGATGGCCATAGTTGATGATGTTAGCTGATGATGTAGGTGATGGCAAATAGTTGATGATGTTTATGATTAACAGTTGATGGTGTAACTTGATGATGTAGCTGATGGCCATAGTTTGATGCCTGTAGTTGATGAATGTAGCTGATGTTGTAGCTGATGGTAAATAGCTGATGATTGTTTTTATGATACAGTTGATGGTGTAACCTTGATGATTGTAAGCTGATGGCGATAGTTGAATGCTTTGTAGTTGATGATGTAGGCTGATGGCATAGTTGGATGTGGTAAGTTGATGATGTTAGCTGAATGGCATAGTTTGATGATGTAGCTGAATGATGTAGGTGATTGGCTAGTTGATGTGTACTTTGATGATGTAAGCTGATGTGGGTAGTTGATGATGTTAAAGCTGATGATGGTCGTTTGATGATGTAGCTGATGGCATAGTTTGATGGTGTAGTTGAATGATGTTAGCTGATGGCATAGTTTGATGATGTAGCTTTTGATGAATGTAGGTGATGGCATAAGTTTGATGGTGTACTTGTATGATGTAGCTGATGGCATAGTTGATGGTGGTACTTGATGATGTTTAGCTTGATGGCATGTTGAATGGTGTAGTTGATGATGTAGCTTGATGGCATAGTTGATGAATGTAGCTGATGATGTTAGGTTGATGGCATAGTTGATGTGTACTTGAATGATGTATGCTGAGGTGTAAGTTGATGATGAGCTGAATGCCACTGTCCGTTGATGATGTAAGCTGATGGCATAGTTTGAATGAATGTAGCTGAATGAATGTAGTTGATGGTATTAGTTGAATGATGTAAGCTGATTGATGTTATGATACAGTTGATGGTGTACTTGATGATGTAGCTGATGGCAAGTGATGATGCAGCTGAATGATGTTTATGATACAGTTGATGATGTAGTTGATTGGTAGCTGATGATGTTAGTTGATGATGTAGTTTGATGATGTAGCTGATGATGTAGTTGATGATGTAGTTGATGGGTGTAAGCTTGATGGTTGGTAGTTGATGATGTAGCTGAATGATGGTGTTGATGATGTAGCTTGATGAATGTAGCTGATAATGTAGTTGGATGATGCAAGCTGATGATATGTTTATGATACGTTTGATGATGTAAGTGTGATGAAATGTGTTTCATGATGTACTTGATGGTGGTAGTTGATGATGTATGTTGATGTGTAAGTTGATGATGTAGATGATGGCTGGTAAGTTTGATGATGTAGCTGATGCTGTAGTTGATGATGTAGCTGAGATGGCAATAGTTGATGATGTAGCGATGGTGTAAGTTTGATGATGTAGCTGATGATGTAGTTGATGATGTAGCTTGATTTGGTGTAGTTTAATTGGATGTAGATGATGTGTAGTTTTGATGGTGTAGCTTGATGCTGTAAGTTGAATGATGTCAGCTGATGGCATAGTTGATGATGTAGCTGATGGTGTAGTTGATGAACATGTAGCTGATGGTGTAGTTGATGATGTAGTGGATGATGTAGCTCCATGTGTAAGTTGATGATGTAGTTGAATGATGTAATGATGAGTAGTTGAATTGATGTAGCTGATGGTGTAGTTGATGAAATGTTGCTGATGGTGTAGTTGATGTGTAACTGATGGCATAGTTGATGATGTTTATGATGCAGTTTGATGGCATAGTTTTGAATGATACAGTTGATGAATGTAGCTGATGGTGTAGTTTGAATGGTGTAGCTGAATGGGTGTAAGTTTATGATGTGCTGATGTTGCTAGTTGATTGATGTAGCTGATGTGTAGTTTGATGATGTAGGTCGATGCATAGTTGATGATGTAGTGTGCATAGATGATATGCATCATGGATGTTATATACGTTGAGATGTGCTGATGGTGCTGTAGTTTATTTAGTTAGATGATGTACTTGATTGGTGTAGTTGAGCTGATGCATAGTTGATGATTAGCTGATGGTGATGTAGTTTATGATGTAGTGTTGAAGTATGTAGCTGAATGAGGTGATGAGCAGTGATGTGCGATGTTAGTTAGATGAGCATGCTAGTGATTGTAGCTATGCATAAGTTTATGTTGTATTTTGCTATGGCGCTGATGGTGTAGTTATGATGTAGCTGATCGTGTAGTGTATGAATGTAGCTGAAATGGTGTAATTGATGATGTACTGATGGCATAGTACCTTCGACAAACTTTTGTTCGAAGGTTATGTTTTATCCTGTGTATTTATTATTTATTATTGTATTTATTTGTGAAATCATGTGGTGTTGTTTGTTTTGTTTCATGATTCGTCTATAACTCTAAAAATGTATTGACACTTGAACTCGCAGCAAATTTGGTTTGGATGATGTTTATTATCCGAGTGACCATTTTGATTAGATTTTTGGAGCGATCGGGTCAAAGGTCAAGCGTCATGAAAAGTCAAAATCGTCTTTTTAACCATAGCCCGCGTCAATTTGTATCCAATTTGCAATGCAACTAATGTCAAAAATGTTCAGATTCAATGCCCCATCTTGTTGATATGTGACTATGACACATATGACCGTAATAACCGCTTATAAGCGGTTGGAAGTCAAAGGTACAGGGGGCGTCACGACATTGCAAAATGTGCCGATTTTAGTCATAACACGGTCAATTCTTATCCGATTTGATGAAACCCACACAAATGTTGACTGTTTCTGTTCCCACACTCTATATACCATTATCAAAAATTAAGAGTACAAAGGTTCAGCCGAAGTCATGACAAAGAGTCAAAATCGTCATTTTTGCCATATTGCGGTCCGATTTTATCCATGTTGCATGCCAACCAATGCCAAATGTTGTGATTCCATAATGCCTCAATCTGTGGATATACGATATGATAGCAATGACGTCATTACTTTGTAGCGGATTGTCAGAAGGTCAAAGAAAGGGGTCAACGAGCGCTTATGGATGCATAACGTCGGTCAAATTGTCTTATATCAGATTGCATGTAGTAGATTCAAAATGCTTTAGATATTTCATGTCCGCTACCTGTGAATGTGAATATTTGATTTTGGTATATATTTTGATATCTCGGTTTGCATCAGATTGAACTGAACACCGACACCCATAAAGGTCAGAGTTCAATACAGAATATTGTATCAATTGTACTGAATCAGTGTCAACACACAAGGAATTTAATGTTTTAAGCCATCATAACACATATGGATTGCCAGATGGGTCATGGATTAAATAACCTCACATTCATCAGACGCTTTTCTGGGGGGGGCGAATGAGCTATTGGCGAAGTAATGCGCTCTACTGAGTGCACGTTCTGTTGATGATGTAGCTTGAATGATGTTTATGATACAGTTGATGAATGTAGCTGATGATGTAGTTGATGATGTAGCTGATGTGCAGTTTATGACATATAGCTGATGGCATAGTTGATGATGTAGCTGATGGCATAGTTGGATGATGTAGCTGATGGCATATAGTGATGATGTAGCTGAATTGGCATAGTTGATGATGCAAGCATTGATGGCAATAGTTGTGATGTAGCTGATGGCAATAGTTTGATGATAGTTAAGCTGATCGCATAGTTCATGTATTAGCAGTTAATGATGTTTTATGATACAGTTTGATGATGTAGCTGATGGTGTAGCTGATCGCAATAGTTCATGATACAGTTTTAATGAATGTTTTATGATAACAGTTGATGAATGTAGTTGATGATGTAGCTGATGCGCATAGTTCAATGATACGTTATGATGTTTATGATAGCAGTTGATTGGTGTACAGCTGAATGAACGTTTAATGATGCAGTTGATGCGATAGTTGATGATAACAGTTTTGATGATGTTTATGAAACAGTTTGATGATGTAGCTGAATGATGCAGTTGAATTGGCAAAAATAGTTGATGATAACAGTTGATGATGTTTATGATACAGTTGATGATGTAGCTTGATGGCATAGTTGATGGTGTAGTTGATGGTGTAGTTGATGAATGTAGCTTGATGGCATACTTAGGATGCATACAGTTTGATGATGTTTAGTGATGCAGTTGATGGCATTAGTTGATGATCATTGATGATGTTTATGAAAACAGTTTGATGATGTCGGCTGATGATGTGCTGACGGGCATAGTTGATGGTGTAGTTGGATGATGTAAGGGAATGGCATAGTTGAGGATGTACTTGATGATGTAGCTGATTGGCAAATAAGTTTGATGATGTAGCTGATTGGTGTAGCTGATTGAATGTAGTTGAAATGATGTAGTTGATGGTGTGTTGATGATGTAGCTGATGGCATAGTTCATGATAACAGTTGACCGATTGTAGCTGATGTTGTGTTGATGATGTAGCTTGATGATGTAAGCTGATGGCATAGTTGATGATGTAGTTGATGATGCAGCTGATGATGTTTATGATCACGTTGATGAATGTAGTTGAAATATGTAGTTCATGATGTAGTTTGATATGGTGTAGTTGATGATGTAAGTTGCTGATTGTAGTTGATCGGTGTAGTTGACGATGTAGCTGAATGGCATAGTTTGAGTGGAATGTAGTTGATGGGTGTAAGTTGACGATGTAGCTGATGGCATAGTTGATGATGTAGCTGATGGTGGTAGTTGATGAATGTAACTGATGATGTCGTTTTGCATGATGTGCTGAATGATGTAGTTGATGATGTAGTTTTGATGATGTATTGATGGTTGTAGTTGACGATGTAGCTGATGCATAGTTTGAATGAGGTAGTTTGATGGTGTAGATGAGATAGTAGTTTGATGGTGTGAGATGCATGATGTCAGTTGATGATGTAGCTGATGATTGTAGTTGATGATGTAGCTGATGGGTTGTAAGTTGATGATTAGCCTGATGGCATAGATGATGATACAGTTGATGATGTTTATGATAAGTTGATGGCATAGTTTGATGATGTAGCTGATGGTGTGTTGATGAATGTAGCTGATGAATGTAGTTGAATGATGTAGTGGATGATGTAGCTGATGGTTGTGTTGATGATGTTTTTTGTCATGACAGTTTGAAGATGTAGCTGATGATGTAGTTGAAATTGATGTAAGTTGATGATGTAGTTGATGGTGGTAGTTTGATGGTGTAGTTGAATGGCATAGTTCATGATACAGTTTTGCAGACCGATGTAGCTGATGATGTAGCTGAATGATGTAGTTTGATGGTGTAGTTGAATGATGTTTATGCATACAGTGTGATTGAATGTAGCTGATGATGTGTTGATGGTGTAGTTGATGAATGTTTAATCATACAGTTGATGATGTATTTGATGATGTAGCTGATGGGTGTAGTTTGATGATGGTAGTTGATTAAATGTGCGTTGAAGATGTAGCAGATGGTTAGTTTGATGTGTAGTTGATGAATGGTTAGCTGATGGTGTAGTTTGATGATGTCACTGATGGGTGTAGTTTTGATGATACAGTTGATTGATGTTTTTAGGAAACAGTTGATTGGGTGGTAGTTGAATTGATGTAGCTGATGGTGTAAGTTGAATGGTGTTAGTTGATGATGTAGCTGTTGATGTGCTGATGGTGGTAGTTGATGATGTATTTTGATGAATGTAGTTGATGGATGTACTGATGGTGTAAGTTGATTGATACAGTTTTGATGATGTTTATGAAACAGTTGATGATGTAGCTGATGATGTAGCTGATGGCAATAGTTGTTGGTGTAGTTGACTGATGTAGTTGAAAATGAATGTAGTGATGATGTTAGCTGATGGGTGTAGTTTTGATGATTGTAGCTGATGGTGTGTTGAATGATGTAGATGATTGGCCATAGTTGATGATGTAAGCTGATGTTGTAGTTTTGATGGAATGTAAGCTGATGGCATAGTTGATGATGTAAAGTGATGGTGTTAGTTGATGATGTGCTGATGGTGGCAGTTGAATGAGTGCTGAAATTGGCAAGTTGATGATGTAGCTTGTGATGTAGTTGATATGTAGTCGATGATGTAGCTGATGGTGTAAGTTTGATGATGTAGTTTGAATGATGTAGTTGATGATGTAGCTGATGATGTATTGATGATTGTAGCTATGAAATGTAGTTTGATGATGTAGTTGATGGTGTAAGCTTGATGGTGTAGTTGATGATACAGTTGATGATGTTTTATGAAACAGTTTGATGATGTAGCTGAATGCATTAGCTGATGCATAGTTGATGGTGTAAGTTGATGGATGGTTAAAGCCCCCCTGTGGTGTCGTTGATGATGTAGTTTGATGATGTAGTTGATGATGTAGCTGATGGTGTTAATTTGATGATACAGTGTATGATGTTTTATGAACAACGGAGTTGATGAGTAAGCTGAATGATGTAGCTGATGGCAAATAGTTGATGGTGAGTGAATGATGTTTATCAATACAAGTTGAATGAAATGTAGCTGATGAATGTAGTTTGATGGCCATAGTTCATGATAAGTTGGATGATGGTAGCTGATGGTGTAGTTGAAATGATGTAGCTGATGGCATTGTTTATGATACAAGTCGATGATGTAGCTGATGATGTCCGAAGGCACATCAGTTGATGATACAGTTGATGATGGTTTACGATACAGTTGATGAATGCAGCTGATGGTGTAGTTGATGATGTAGTTGATGAGTGTTATTTTGATGGTGTAAGTTGATGATGTAGTTGATGATGTAGTTGATGGTGGTAGTTGAAGCGATGTCAGCTGATGGCATAGTTTGATGATGTAGCTGAATGGTGTAGTTTGATGACATGTAGTTGATGATGTAGCTGATGGTGTAAGTTGATGAATTAGCTGATGGTGTAGTTGATTTGATGTAGCTGATTGGCATAGTTGATGATGTAGCTGATGTGTAAGTTGATGATTGTTAAGTCTGATGAGATCAGTCTCGATTGATTGTAGCTCTGATGAGTTGATCTGTTTGGATAGATCGTAGTGATGATTTGTAGTAGTGATTGATTTCAGTTTGTCTCTGATGGTGTAGTTCTTTGATGACAATACGATATCATACGTGTAATACTGAGATTTTGATGATAGTTTTATAGATTCGGAGTTTCCGATGATCATCGTAGCTGAATGATGAGTTGATGATGCAGCTGTGGCATTGTTTATGATACAGTCGAAGTGATGTATTGTGAAATGATTGTCGCCGGAAGGCATAGTTGATCCGAATCTATCAAGCTTGATTGTATGTTTAACGATTATCAGTTTATGAATTTTGATCTGCAGTTATTGATGGTGTAGTTGATAGATGGAATGCATCTTTGATCTTCGATATGGTTATATATCGCTGCACTTGAGATTATTTTGAGTTATTTGAAATCCCTCGATGTTCAGATCATACGTATATGGCGACGTCAAGGTATGTTTATTAGGATATATCTGATGTAGCCACTTAGATTAGTATATCAGTGGCATATCAGCGTCACATCATAACTATGCAGTAAAAAGCTACCATGCATTCTTGATGAGCAACCTAGTTGATGAATTGTAGGCTGATGATGTAGCGAATGGCATAAGTGATTGATGCAGCCTGAATGATGGAGCTGATGGATGTAGCTGATGGGCAGAGAGTTGATTGATGTAAGCTGATGTGAGCTGATGATTGTAGCTGTATGGCAAAATAGTTGATGATGTAGCTGAATGCAGATAGATTGACTGATTACAATAGTTGACTGATGGTTATTGATACAACGTTGTAATGGTGTCGTTGATCTAGGATGCAGCTGATGATGTAGGCCTGATGGGCATATGTTATGGTGTAAGCTAGATGGGCATAGGTTGGGTGTAAACTGGGATGGCATGAGTTGATGATGTAGCTGATGATGTTTATTGATAATCAAATACAATTGATGATCGTAGCTGATGAATGTAGTTTGATGATGCTAGGCTGATGCCATTGTTTAAATATGATACAGTACGATGATGTACCTCTGATGATGTCGCCCTGGCTAGCAGAGAGGCATGTAGTTTGAATGATTCAGTGATGATGTTTTTTTACGATACAGTTGATGATTTGTGCATGAGCTGATGGTGTAGAGGGTTTGAATGATGGAGCTCTGATGATGTGCTGATGGCATCAGTTGTTGATCGGAATGTAGCGTTCGTCTGACTTTGTGGCAACAAATAGTTTGATGATGTAGCTGCCTAAATGATGCAGAGGCATACGCTGATGGCAAATAGTTTGTGATGAGTAGCTGATGATCTGTATCGCGGAGCACTGATGATGGTAGCTGATTGGCAGAGTTGATTTAGATGTAAAATAGCTGATGATTGGAGCTGATGATGTAGCTGATGGTGTAGTTGATGATGTAGCTGATGATGTAGTTGATGATGTAGCTGATGATGTAGCTGATGGCATAGTTGATGGTGTAGTTAATGATGTAGCTGATGGTGTAGTTGATGATGTAGCTGATGATGTAGTTGATGGTGTAGTTGATGTAGCTGATGGTGTAGTTGATGATGTAGCTGATGGTGTAGTTGATGTAGCTGATGGTGTAGTTGATGATGTAGTTGATGATGTAGCTGATGGTGTAGTTGATGATGT
>CM068959.1:12899110-12909394 GCA_035128595.1 Eptatretus atami | reverse complement strand
CAGTGCCCCCCCCCCACCCCAGATGTCGACTGGCATCCAAGGCTGTTGCTTGGTTGAATCTCAAAAACAATTTGGCTGGTTGAATTCATTGACCTGAAATTCAAATCCTCTACAAATTTCAAGTCAATCGCGATGAAAATTGAAGATTTTAGAAACATCACCTAAGTTGTTGACCTTGGCGCCTATGTTGACCTTTTGACCCAAACAACAATAGGCTTCTTCCGTATGGACAAAACTCTACCATGTGGTGAAGTTTCGTGAAAATCGGTTTAAAATTGTGACCTGTAGGCTGACAAACAGACAACAGAATAACAAAATCAACGAACCAAATATACTTGAAAAAATCTTCGATTTAGCAAATAACAAAACGGACAAACGGACCCCAAATGCAACACCCTCTTTAGTTCATGGGCTGGGGTGGTTTTCTGTGTGACTTTTATGTGCCCAAAGTCTCTTCATATTATTGAAGTAGATCATGTGGGACATCAAAAAAAGTGAGGGTGGACATCTGGGAGCCTGGTCGGATTTGAGAAAAATGACATCACAATATCAAGCTTTTGCGTTCATGAGGCGACCAAAAATTTGGGGTAGGGGAAACTAAATGCTTATAAAGCCCACAATCATTACATGATATAACTGCCAACTACCCATTCAAATATTTGTTTTTTATCACTGCTACATGTGACAATATGTAATTATCTGATCATTATGCAAATTTGCTGTCCAGAGGTCAAAAGTCATGGAAATCGGGCGGTTGCTTTAAAATCTGACCCTACCGCAGAAAAATGTGAGTTACAGGCTGCCTGTACTACTTGAGAATGTTTGCTGGCTGTCAGAGCGTTGGCAAGACACATCTCTATCACATGATATGCATTGTATAAGAATTAACCCTTTTGTAATGTAAACTCAATCTTTGATAAATGGTGCTATTTCGAAAAGCTGATTTTCCTTTGCAGCGGAAGACACATGCCACAAAATAAAGTAATCAAACATTTTTCATCAGTATGAATATGATCTATCACCAACTACTTATTTCTTTAAGCCTAACTATCACTTAATTTACTAATTTCTTACAATATTCCCATGTCGTTAACCCAGTAAGTCCTAAAAATAACCACCTGTAGAGAGAGGGGGGGGCGGGGGGGTGTTCGCAACATCCTTAGTCCATTCAGCAAAAAAAACTGCTGAATTTGCTCAGTTTTATAATAGTTCTAGGTTTTTATATCCAACATGAAGGTTATACTGCTGACTGTAGTCACTATTACAAATCATGCCAATTTGATAATGGAGTAGATGCCCAGGAGTACATTTCCCCGCAGACTGTAAGTGTCACATATGAGTTCTGTTCGGTTTTAGATACAACAGCTTGATTTTACTGCAAACATTCTCGTCTCCCATACGCTTGGCACTTGCAGAACTGGCAACAAGGCAGGTCACTCTTCGACATGCACATTCCTCCCGTCGCACTATTTCAAGCAACTAACAAATGTGCACAGCATTACACCCAAATCGATTAAAGATTGTGATCTAGCGTAGCACTTTTACAAGCTTTCATTACACGCCTGGCTATTCAGCATATAAGCAGTGTCTCCTTCTCCATTGTGCAAGTTGTAAAACATGATTTGGTAACAGTGCCAGCATTTGTCTGCATTTCGATGACGACACATCAGACTCTGCTTCGTTGTCTCCTCTGCATTATCCCCCACAACCTACTTACCTTACATGAAGAAGCAAAGACTTCGAGCATCAAATTATACAAAATGGAAAAGAAACTTAACAGCGGTTCAGGGATCTTTATACTCTCCCAAGCAGTTTTGCGAGGAGTGCATTCAATCGCAAAACCGATCCTGAAGATCAAAGTCATACTCTTAAAAAGAACTGTCTTAACTTTCTGCACACTGACGGATTAGGCGTCATTAGCACGAATTGTCTCAAGCATATGCTGCGACATTGACATACTTTGCCAAAAAACATCAACAGACTTATGGCTTCTTTAGGCACAGAGAATCTATCTATTCTCCAAAGTGATTAAGACCTAGAGTACATTTACTTCCTGTTAGTTACTCTTTTACATGACGTAATTTCACGGTTCACACAATCTCTTACAAAGCCTTAGTTCATAACCAAAGCCTTGATTTATCCCAATACTCTATGTCCTTCACTACTTGTCCCATGCTTGTTGCTTGTGCAGTCGCAGGTTTTCTGTTGTCCTTTCTCAAATATACGATCATAGTTCAGCAAATAACTTTTAATTACACAAATTGTGGCAATATAAGTCGGCCCACCAAATACTGCACTAACACTTGTCACAAGTGCGAGTTAAACATCATCCTGGAAAGCTTACGGTTGCCTCCGAAGAATTTACTGGCCTGTCGCACTCTGATTGCGGTATTTGATGCCACCCATGGTGCTTCTTGTATCCACAGATGAGACATGATAACTCCCTCATGTCAGTACATTGGAAGGTCCAGGTCTCGGCGAGATGCATGAGCTGGGAGAGCGGCGTGATGATGGCCACGACTGACTTCTTCACTGCCACTAGAAAAGTGGCAGGTCGTGAAAGCTTTACTGATATTTTCCAACGATTTTTTGTAGTGCAAAGCTCTGTAACACAGATTTCCATATGATAGACAAATTCTTCATCTTCAAGGGTGCGAAGTCTTTTGGCAACATGGTCATTTCGTTCTGCAACAGCTCAGTATTCGTTTCCGCCCATGTTCAGTGCTTGTGCGGGGTTTTTCTTCGAAGATTGGCAAATGATGCCATTTATCAAGATCAAGGTTATTCACTGTCTCCAGCTCCACCAACCAAGCTACACCAGTGTCTGCCATCTCATCTGAAACAAACCAGAAGGGCATTTCATGAACATGGGTGATGCCAGCCATTATTGCTTAAGTCATAACACACCTGAAAAGGCTGCATAATCTGACATCTTGCAGGATAAATCAACTTTTCAGCCCTCTGAAAGCTGGTCTGGCTGAAAACATGCTATGGGATAATGAAGATCGGACAGACTTTAGTTAGTCTTGCGTTGGGCAGGCCGCGTTACTGCCGACTTTGCGAGCCTGTTTACATTCCTGTACTTGATGGGGTATGCATGCTGTGCACTGGTGTGTAGTGAAGGCCTGATTATACACTGATTTGTTTAAGCTTTCTTGTAGATAAAACACTACCACAAGTAGTCTGTCCGTTAAAACATGAGAACTGTCTGTCAAATTGAAGATTGTAATGCTTGATTCCAATTTTTACTTCACTTTCACCCATGGGAAAATGCCTTATACAGTTGCTGCCACCCAAGCTGTTCAATACTATAAATCAGTGGTAGTGCCCTCTAACAGAACCACGTGGAACTACTCTATTGTGGGAATCCAAAGAAGCCTCAAATGACTGGCAGATAATATGACTGACAGAAATAGAGGACTCAACCTCTGCCCAATTTTAAAACAACTGAAATAAAAGGGTTAAATGGTTTCATCGTTGTTTCAGGAAAATAGCAAGAAACTAATTTCCTCTATGCGCTTCTGCTGATATGTCAAAGGTAATAATCTTAAAGATGTTGCCAAAAACAATCACCAACCTGTATGGTATGAATAATGTACCACTTAGACGATGGAAAAACTAGAATTGACATGTACTGAAATAGCCACCATTTAATCCAAGTGATGTTATGTTACACAAGCGGTAATTCTTATCAATGCATATCATGTGATAGAGATATTCTTGGCCACCTTCTGACAGCCAGGCAAACATTCTCAAGTACTAAGGCAAGCTGAACTCACATTTTTCTTCCTGTGGGTCAGATTTTAAGCAACCCCCGATTTCCATGACCTTTGGACCTCTGCGACAGCAAATTTGCATTAATGTAATCAGATAATACATATGTCACATGTGGAGTGAATAAAAACAAATATTTTGAATGGTAGTTTGCAGTTATAATCATGTATGGTTGTGGCATTATAGCATTTTAGTTTCCCCTTACCCCAAATTTTTGGTCGCCTCTGAACGCAAAAGCCTTGCGATAATTGACGTCATTTTCTCAAATCCACCCAGGCTCCCAGAGTCCACCCTCACTTTTTTGATGTCCACATGTCTACTTCAATAATATGAAGAGAACTATAAGGGCATATAAAAGCTCACACAGAAACCACCAGCCCATGGACTACTACTCCTTTGGCTGGGGGTAACTTGAAGGGCACTCGTATTTTCTTTCTTCGCAGAACTACACATGCAATTTCTGATGAAACTTGACCACACACAACCCATCGCCCGTGATGCCTACAAAGTTGCGTTCAAGGAATAAAAAAACAACAAAAAAATCAGGGTCTAAGGGGGTCTTCTGGGAGTGTACTTAGAGGGGGTTGCCCCCAAAATAGGTATCCCTTTCTTCTCAGAATTCCACACACATCGATTTCGATTGAAAACTTGACTAACAACCTTCATCAACCAGCGATGCGACCAAAGGTTGGTTCACACCATTGAAATGAATAATAATGATCAGGGTCGAAGGGGCCTCCAGGGCGGGGTTGCCGCCCCCCCCCAAATAGGTATTTGCTTTCTTCTCAAAAACTCAACATTATTTCGACAAAATTGTGACCTCAACCCTTCATCTCCCGCGTGATTTGTAACCAAAGCTTGTTCGCGGCGATTAAAAATAAATGGGGCCTGAAAGTTCTCCCGAAGAAGGGGGGTCGGGCGTAAGGTTTATCCCCAAAATAAGCATTTGCTTTCTTCTCCAGAAACGACATGTCAGTTACAATTCCAATGAAACTTGACTACAACACTCATCACCTTGATGTACCAAAAGTTTGTTCACCATTAAAAAAAAATTGTGCGTCTTTAGGGTATTGTAAATTGGGGGTTGCCCCCATAAATATGCAATTGCTTTCTTCTCCAAACAAACACATGATTTGAGAAACTGACCACAACTTTCATCACTCCCTGATTAGTTACCAGTGAACAAATTCCAAATTCCTGCCCTAACTACTGATTCGCGTGCCAGACCGCCAAAAGACTTGCGCCAAAAAAAAACCTCCCCTGACCAACCCCTCAAGAACATGGAATAATGTTGCTTGGTGTTAAAATGAAGATTGTGTTGCTGATCTGTAGGGAGATCAGTAACCCAGATGCCCATGTAAACCGCTCGGTTTGGAGAACTGGAATTAAAAAAAACTACTCATTCAATTTCGAACCTTGTTCTGATGGAAAACTTGGAGAGGTATAACATATCGTCAACAAAACACCGGAGAGCAGGGAAAAACTGCCTAAACCTAGCACTATGGGAAATGTGAAACGTCACATACCTCTGGGAAAACCTACGCGATTGACCCTCGACACCTAATATCTGACTTCAGGTAGGAGTGGCACAATTTATATTTTTGTTCTTGGGTTAGAGCACATCATTATTACACATATGAAAGCATATATGCTGAGATGGAGGAGCGTGAATAAGGGACAGACTCAGAGGCAGCAGACCGATACGAGTAAACAATATTGTTAGTTTTCCCAGGCTCCTTGGTCTGGGATTTGTGCCTCATACAACTTCATAATTCACAAAAAATGATACCCAATGACATTCTAAATTTACTTTTGGGTTATTGGAACTTCGTTCGAGACAACTTCACCAGTGCCACATTTGGTATCAAGGAATGGAATCATTGACCAGGGTCACCTTCACCTAGTCTGATGAAACGGGGCCAGCGGACCAACGCTCATTACGTGGGAAAACAGACAATATTGTGTTTTAACTCCATGAATGTTCTCATCCATCACCCATAGAAGGAAACAACACTGCTTCAAACTACTCCTGGAAAACCCCTACGCAATTGACCTTTAACCCCCGATTCATGATTGACATGGTCATTTGGTTGGGTTGAAGTACATTGTTCCCACCTGCCTGTTAAAGTTATTTCGTTGGGATGATCCACTTTTCAAGTTGGGCTTTCAGAGCTAGAAAAACCCCAATCCCCGCGCCTGTATTCATCCCCTGTACTTCAAGAATGAAAACTTCGGATTAAAACATTCCTCGCAGATTCTAAAAGAGCTGTTTGAAATTGCTGCACTCTGATGTAGAGCTACCTCAAACTAGCAGGCTTTGGACCCTTGTTCCCACTAGTTGATAGACCTTATATTTTTCTCCATGCCACCCTAGTTGTACGAGAAGCCACATGTACGAGTTGTGATGCTTCTGCTGTTCATTGTTCCCAAATGCTTATGGCTTCGAGTACACCTGAATTGGCATATACAGGGATTGCATCGCAAGTCCAACATTCAAGTCCATTCTTGGCCGGTTCGGTTAAAGCTTCTTCCTGAACCTCAAAAACAAAATTTTGCAAAAAACAAGAAAAAGAAAAGAAAGAGATGAATTGAAATAAAAATTAATCCGAGACTTAGTTTTAAGGAATCTTCCAATACAGCCGGTCCCCGACTTACGATGGGGTTACGTCCCGATAAACCCATCGTAATTTAAATATCGTAAGTTGAAAATGGCATTCGAAAATGCATCATTGATACAAAAATCGAACCACCGAACATCATAGCTTTGCTAGCCTACCTTAAACATGCTTTGGCTACACATGAGAACCTACTTGGTTTGTTCAGCTGAATTGTCACCTTTTAGTTCTCCAGGCCAATGAAAAAACAAAAAAACGAAATCGCGTCTCCAAACTTGGGAATTCATTCTCGTTCTTAATAATGATAATAATAATAATAATAATAATAAATAATTTTTTCCACATTGACATCTTTCTGATCTGCCTCTATCAATAGTTGGCGCTCAAAAGCGCCTGGAATCAGTGCGAGAAATGGTGTTCCACTTTTTTTTGAGACGGATTCTAGGGTAAATTGATTGCTGAGTACTATGCGTGCCGACCGATTTTTTTTAAAAGTGCCCCAAAGTGCCCATTTTGGCTAATGGCTGCCCAAAACCGGTTTTGGGCATTTGGCAAGTTTATGTACAGGACAATAGTTTTTTTTCATAAAAGGTTGATTTAAGACCTATGATATATGTTTATGAATTTAAACGCATGAAATAGCCCCAGGGCCCGTTAATTTGGCCCCAAAAATAGGGCCATTGGCCCATTATGTGTAAACAGGCATGGGTGCAGGTGTTATATCCAATTTAATAGCCTTATAAGAAAAAATGGGCCATATCTGTTAACCCGGGTGTACATGTTGGCCTTGCTTGAAAAAACAGATTTGTGCGGCCAAGGTGCCCATATTGGGCAATGAGACCATTTTCATTATAAAATGGGTTTATATTTATGTTTTGATCTTCAAAGTGCAGCCAGATTACAAGTGAATTAGAAACAATTAACCTACTGTATTCTATTCCATCCCCTGGTGCACTTTAAATGGGTGGGCCAAAGTGCCCACTTAAGTGCGTCCAAAGTGCCACCAAAGGACCTAAAAAGGGCCCATGTTATAACTCTATGTAATCAACGCGTTTCTGCTTAATGCTATCCATTTTCAAAGGAGCAGGAAACAATGGGAGGGTTTTCTTGAAATTATTGATCTCTTTACTACCATAGTGTGTTTCGCGACTAAACCGCCAGAATTATGCAAGAAGTATGAAGCTATTTCTATGTCGACATGCAGAACTCTGAAGTGAGAGGAGAATCCCAATGCCGAACGCATACTTGTCTAGCGGGGCTTCACTGCGATCCTTGTCTGGCAGAAAGCACACAAAATCCCGATGGATCAAAAATAGAGGAGATGACAATAAACAGACTATCAAAGGATCCTGGAGGACTGTCCGAAGACTGAAAATGTTGCGCTAGTGAGTGTTGATGCGAATTCAATCACTCCTTGACAGCCCTGCAACACCATCTAGATACCAAGCTTGGAAGGCATGCTTCATATTGCCATGAAGAGTTTGCAAACAAGAGAAAGGAAAGGCGACGACAACAATGGATCAAGAGTTGTTGATGGTCTGATACATGGGTTCCGACTTTGTGGGTCCTTCTCAACCTCTTGTGCATCTCAGTACTGATGAAGTAGCGCCAGATTCAATGTTGAGAAACGTCTCATCCACGAAGAAAGTGGCACAAGTAGCCAAAAGAGAATTTCCTTGAACGTTTCTCAAAGTATTAGCAAGATTATACCGCTACAAGAACAAAAACAGAATCACCTGCCAGTGAGAAGTGCTGATTTCAAGACACAAGACACAAGCTCGTACACCTAAAAGGGACGATCAAAAATACAATGACCCCATTAAACGGCCAAGAAGTTGATTCTTTCGATAAACTGAAACACAAAATCCGAAAGTTGTCGTTGTGAGGACAAGGAAGTCTTTTGCTGCCTATTATTGACAGAATATGATAGAAAAGCAGCTCAATCTGAGGTCAAATGGATGGCCCATTACCAGTAAACCCTGCGTCTATTTGCAATGAGCAAGCGCCTACATTAGAGCTTCTCGAAATCCCTTCCTTCCTTCGAAACACTTATGCCAAAAACTGTATCACCACAACCGGCGATGTCCAAGCCTCAAGGATAGAATGGTTGTGTCGTCGACGCAATGAGAGTTGTTCGGATAATCCCCATCCACAGGACTAGAACCACAAACTTTCTTTTCATGGGCCAGTTTCACATCGTTAAACTACCTGGTCTCTCCAGGGAATACTTTGCATCTGGTGTTTGACGACTACAGAGCAGTTCCAGTCAAGGACTTACCTTTCTAAAGCGTCGTCCAAACAAAAGGCAGAGAAAGAAGAATATCTGATCTGAGTCAACCAGCTTCCAAAAACTGGCATTGGAATGGTTCCTCACAATGATAGGAACAAACTTCAGCTGTCCAATCTTCTCGCAGATTTCATCATGTCAGGCGAAATCAGTATCCAGAAGGATACATTTGCTCACGAAAGGTGAAGTGTCTCTTTTTGGCAGCATCGCTAGAACCCTTCAACGTCAAATAAGTGAACTGAGATTTTCCCATAGAGAGGCTGATCCCCGAATCGCACACCACGCCGTCTTGCCAGCAAAAAACACAGAGAAACTTGTTAGTTGCAGATGACATGCGATATGTATGTTCTTTGTTGCTTCTGCGCTGAACAGTGTGAAGGCAAATGTCTATTTTCAAAGGTACGTCGTCGTTCTAGGGAAGGCAATAACATATCACAATATCAAGAGCCTCGCGTCACATCTAGGCAAGGACGTTTGTGGAGCTCTTCCAGCTTTTCATGGCCTTGACAGGAGCACTATACCCAGCCATTCTACGGGCGTTCAAAGTTCAAAAGCTTTGAAAAGAGACAGAATCCCTCATGAATCAATCAGGCTCTTAAGAGCCCTTTTCAACACAGACTGCTGATGTTGATCAAGTTGCCGACTTTGTTGTTGCACACCAATATAACAATCGACCCAAGAAGGAGCGGACCCCTGGGGAAACAGCGTTATTTTGTTGATTTCTGGAGGGACACACCAGAAAATTTCACTCCATCAAAAAGAGTTGCTCTCAGATTCAATTCCTTGGGATTTCACATCAAGCCGTACAACTTCGTTATCTACGAGCGATGCGGAATTGCCTCACTGGCCTCATTGAGCAACCAGATCCCCTTAACTACGGCTGGAATTTGAAGATGGGTGTCCTGTCCTATCTGTATGAAGCTGATAGTGTTGCACAACAGACCAGCTTGCAAATAAGCCCCATGCCACAAGTACTCGACTTCACAAATGAACACCTGCTAACACAAGAGACTTGTTTAACGCTACAACACTGTTGAAAACGAAGTCACGAGGAGGAGACATCACACAGATGAAGAACAGATGTAGAGAAAGTGACTGAGCTATCTCTCTCCCCCCCCCACCCCAGATGTCGACTGGCATCCAAGGCTGTTGCTTGGTTGAATCTCAAAAACAATTGGCTGGTTGAATTCATTGACCTGAAATTCAAATCCTCTACAAATTTCAAGTCAATCGGATGAAAATTGAAGATTTTAGAAACATCACCTAAGTTGTTGACCTTGGGCCTATGTTGACCTTTTGACCTCAACAACAATAGGCTTCTTCCGTATGACAAACTCTACCATGTGGTGAAGTTTCGTGAAAATCGGTTTAAAATTGTGACCTGTAGGTGACAAACAGACAAACAGAATAACAAAATCAACGAACCAATATACTTGAAAAATCTTCGATTTAGCAAATAACAAACGGACAAACGGACCCAAATGCAACACCCTCTTTAGTTCATGGGCTGGGGTGGTTTCTGTGTGACTTTTATGTGCCCAAAGTTCTCTTCATATTATTGAAGTAGATCATGTGGGACATCAAAAAAGTGAGGGTGGACATCTGGGA
>CM068959.1:12867251-12890360 GCA_035128595.1 Eptatretus atami | reverse complement strand
TTGTTGCAATATAATTGTGCTCTGGTGAAAAAAAAGAGCTTCACATGAGACGATTAGATTTAACGTAAGCAGTTTAGGTAATTATATATTCAATGTTACAGTTGATTTAACGTAAGAAAAACATTGACATTAAATGTACTGTAAATCAAAATGAAAGTTCTGTTTCTAAATAACCCATTCTTTAGTTTGAGATCAATTTCAATGAAATCAGCACCCCTCAAAACCTATAATTCAATCTTTGTTTCGGGAAAAACAGTTGATTACTTGCATTTTTATCATGTGCCCATTTTAGGCCTTTTGGTGGCACTTTGGCCCATCCTGCGTGCCCAGTGGACAGAATATTACAACGCCTGTTTACAGTGGGTTAATGGATGTAATTTATTGGTAATCTGGCTCACTTTGAAGATCATAACTGAAATTATAAGCCAATTTTTATTAACATGGGCCCCATGTTGCCCAATATGGGCACCTGGCCCACAATATGCATATGTATTTTTCAAGCAAGGCCCACTTCATGTACAACGGGTAACAGATATGGCCCAATTTTTTCTTTATAAGGCTATTAAATTGGATAAACACCTGCACCCATGCCTATTTACACATAATGGGCCAATGGGCCCTTTTTTGCCAATTAACGGGCCCTGGGCTATTTCATGAGTTTAAAGTCATAACACATATATCATAACACATATATCTGGTCTTCTCTTGAGTTTCCACTGAATGCGGTTTCTACTAACCCTAACAGCTCGCTTTCGCACCATCGTAAAGTCGAAAAATTGCAAGTCGAACCATCGTGAGTCGGGGACCGGCTGTACTTTACCTTCTGCGATTGTGACCATATTCATACTTTTGAAAAGACAATAAACTGTACGCAGATGAGGTTGTTTATCCTCACTCCCACTGCAAGTCTGTTTGTACCCCAAAACTGCCAGACTTTGTCCCCCACTGACAATTACAGAAGCTAGGTAAGGCATACCTCATGTGGGTTTTGCATATGGAACATTCTAGTTCTTCCCTGTGGAGGGATGATAAGAGAGCTTAATGATTATACGTACTACGAATGCAGTCTTTATTTATTTTGCACTGCAAAAAAATAAATAAAACTGAACCCACAATAGGAAATGATGCTTTACCTATTTGTATCAATCGCCTGCACACCGCAACACCTTTTATAAAAACAAAAAACACATTTCAAGGATTTCTTGCTTGTACATCTTGATATATTGGTATCGTTTCAATAAAACATCAAATCAAGCTAAACAAACACGTCTTAGGCCATGAAGTTGAGCGCACAAAATGCGTCCGCGGATTGCAGAGTACCCTTAAATGAGTGTGCAGTGTGTACATTAGGAAAGTACTCGATGTGTACGAAACGTGAGCAAGTGGGTGGGAGAAGGTTCCAGGTAAACAAAACGATAATGCACCATCAGCAGTGTTCCCATTGCTGGCCTTTTCAGTTGCGTGTGGATATGAGCTTTGTACAATTCATGAGGGTGGGTCTTACTCGATCAATTATAAAAACAATGCAGAGATCATATTATTTACCAAGGAAAAGGACCAAACAGCAACTTTAAATTGTACGTACTCTCCATGGGGAAACAGTACACACGCCAGCGGTTCTCAGTTTGTCTCGTATTACAGGAGGCGATTCCCATCTTCAGCTCCTCATGACGGAGAGCTTCAACCCAGGGCAGGGTGGTGAACAGCCAAAACCGGTCACACGGTGGATGGGGTCGGAACCAATACCTGGATGGCAAGAAGGGCCGAGTGGTTTGAGTTTCTTCCAACACGAAGGAGCGGTTCATGGTCACTTCTCATGCCTTTGAATGTTTTCACAATAAGAGTGGTAATGTACAGTCGAAGGAGTCAATACCTTATGGATTCTGATGTTCTTTGAATTTTAAATCAATCTGCAGTTGAATAAATCCTAACCTCTTCCAATGAAAATGAAGAATTAAAGCAGAGATACTGTACTTTGCGATCAAGGGACGTCATCATCCCACAAACATGTGATCCAGGGTGTATTCGCGCAATCATTCCTTCAGCTTTTATTCATTGCAGACAAATAAGGTAAACAATCAAATATTACTTCGATGGATAAGAATCGCCATCTTAATGAAAATTAAGCCGACCAAGTTGCATGTCCAGGGATAGGGTGTTCTGGCCGAACAGTTCCTGGCCCGGCATACATGTACGTATCTATCATGTACACGGTTGATCGGCTGATAACGTCTTGCAACCCCCTTGTATATGTCCATAAACGAGTGTTTAAATCCAGATCATTTGTCAACTCTTGTAAGTGCACGACACCAAGGCATGACAGCGAAAGTGTCACTTAAACCTGCCATTGAACAGAACCATATCTGGCCCATCACAATGATCCTAGATAAAAAGGTATACCAGGCAGCGGGCCAGTCATTGCGTAGTAGCTACGACTGCCGCCAGAAAACTCATGGTTCACATAAGGGGCAAACGGGAAACTTAACGATGCATTTGGGAAACCTCAAAAGCTCTTCATCCAAAGAGCAACATTTTCAAAAAAGGAGCAAAAGCAACTTTCTTCACAAGAACAAAGTAGTATTGGCAGAGTTCTCAAAGTCCCTTTTTGTTTGAAGCAACGCCTGAAAGGGACGGCATAATTCTTCAAAGTAGTCGGAGAGAATCATGTTATTGAAATTTCTTGCACAAAGGACAGGGTAAAAGGAAAAAAGCCACCTGGGCTACGAAGGACGGCGGAGGCGGATGTGGCCAAGTGCAGCCAATTGAAGCAACACGTCGTATTCTGCATCTGCATCGTGCACGCCCGTCAATCGGAATTCTCCAGCATACCGATTGTTCTCCCAGTAGTGATGCCAGTTTCCTTGCTCATCCGCACCAAAGCCATAAGCATCCACCTGCCAAGAAGCAAAGAGGGTGAAAGACAGCATATCTAAAAATAAATAAATAAATAAATAAATGTGGGACATGACCAACCCACTGACCATATTAATCTCATGTACCGGAAATATGTCCAAGAGCCGAATGATACGGGTCGATGTTCGTACCATATGGCAGACATGTAGCGAGAAGATGACCGCCAGCATGCCCGTGGAGGGGTAACGTCCATGGCCGTCAATCCAATTGTCGTGAACATACTTCATGAACGCAGGATTGTAAATATGAACCTGAGCAAACAAACAAAACAGCAACTTTAACAAATAATTTTTGACTGCTGTGAAAATTAATACTGTAAATACCAAAATGCTGAAAACGACACTTTCCAGTAGTCTGATTTCTTATGATAACCAGGCCTCAGCCTTGATGTCCTGATTCCTGGGACTATAATAATGAAGGAGTTTTTCCCCCCCAAAAAAGATCAAGTTTGCCCAAAATCACTCGCTCGTTGAAAGCAGTCACATTTGCTTTTGATTGACATTGGCCATCTTGGTATATGTAATACTAGTGGCACGTGCTTGCACACTGGAAGCAGATACCAGGGTGCATCCTTTTGTGCAGACAAAATAAATACAAGTTTTACATATTTGATGAAGTGGATTGTGCCTGCATTCTACAAGCAGCTAAATAACTCAAGTAAATAAAGAATGAGTAATCAGAATGAGCTGTTTATGTTACAGTTTACAGTGATAGTAATTTTAAGAGTAAATATGTCAAAAGTTACGACACAAAACTATTGTTTACACTCCAATGGGTTGCTAGGCAACGTTATGAGGTGGAGTTTATGATTCCAAATCATAGACAAACGTTAAAGGATGATTCTGGAACATATAAACCAAAATATGAACAAATAATGATAGTCATATTCTTGTAGCGGTTCCAACATTGCACGTCGTGGGATCAAGTTACAGATTTGTGTCCGTTTAAGCATATAAATTTTAAAAGCCAGTCTTTCCAGGAGGAAAAAGGAAGAAGCAGGACTTGGAGATTTTCCTTTATGTAGTGGTCCCAACGGTTCCATTTTTAGCATTCCACAACAGAAACAATTTAGAAATAATGTGTGACAGACATGGAGAGAGCACCAAAAAATTTTTTGAAGTACATATGTATGTATATATATATATATATATATATATATCTATATAGTTGTGGACCTGGCGTCATAGAGAGACGAGGGATGGATTGCCTCGAGTTACTTGCCAGACTCACCGGAATCGCAGGCCGTCGCACACGAATAACTTCGTGACGCGGCGGGTCACTAATCGACCGCGAATGCCAATAACTCGACAGCGCAACTTAGGGTCCTCCGTCTAAAACCGTTCACCTAAGTCACGTGATCTCATTACCAGGGAACACGCCCTTGGTACATACTTGCTTTAACCAGATCAGATGCAGCGGAGCAGAACTGCCAAGTACGTACAAGCTACGAAACAAATTGTTGGGGAATAACGTCCCAGCTAAGCTTGGGTGCAGGCCATACTGGACCAATGAAAGAAAATACAAAAATGAGCTGGGAACATTCCGAAACAGCACATTTATTTAACAAAAGCGAGGAAAGGGAAGTGGCGCAACGGATGGGATTTATTGGTATATACAGCAGGGAAAGCAAGGAATTTGTGGGGTGTGGCAAAAGACAAGCAATCTCACAAAGCAGAGACAGAGTAGAATTATCCCATAGTATACCTTCTACATTCTCAATTTATGCTCGCACAGGCACCACCAATCACACACACACACACACACACACACACACACACACACACACACACACACACACACACACACGAGGGTAAGCGTCCTCTAAATACCTGGCGTAGTCAGTTGACTAACGCAACCCACAACTCTTCGGGAGAGATAGGTGGGAGGAATACTGATGTCTAAAGTGTGGGAGTGGGAGGTGTGATGTATTGCAGCGTGAAGGGTGCGGTGTCGTACGAGAGGAAAATGTGAACGCGCGTCAATATATTTGTTCCTTTGTCCCAGCTCGCAAAAGAACAATCGGGCTTATGTGTCCACAGTGGACGGGATAGATGGGGAGAGAGGGAGATGACAGAACCAGATACGTGAGGAGTAAAGTCCTTATTCTAACCGTGTAGATGTCAAAGTGTGAATGGTGTACCTCTGTGGGACACTCCACCTGAGTGTTCCTACCTCGTGGTAGTTGCGTGCTATCTCCTTCGCGCTCTATCACAGGAACTAGCGGCACCTTGCACTCCACGCTAGTCCGTTCGTGAACTGCCTGCTTGGCAACCCGTTTGGCTACGCAGTTTGATGGCAACAACAGAAGCGGTGTGACTATGGCAAGGGGGGGGGGGGGGTGAGACGTACTTGTACCCACGAGCAGGTTGATGATGTCTAAAGTGTGGGAGTGGAGGTGTGATGTATATGTATTGCAGCGTGAAGGGTGGGTGTGAAAGGTGAAAGATGAGGCGGAAGGGAAGAGAGTCCAAGCGAAGACAGACGAGGTGGAAGGAGTCGAGGTGAAAAAAAGGTGAGAGAGGGAGAGGGAAGGGGAGAGGGAGAGGGAGAGAAGCGACTCCGCTCTGCTCCATTTCAGAGTCCCAGGCAAAGGGTGGGGCGAGGACCGGATAGTGACGCGCTGTGGCCCATATCCCACTCCTCTATTGGGCCACAGCGGCCTTAGCCATGCCCCGCCAGGCTCCGGGACCTGAAACCGGCTCAGCAGCTTGCCAACCTTGGCACGGCTCGGAGCTCCTCACTTTACATGGGGCCGCGAGCCCGGAGCACGCACCTCGGCCCTGAACATGTGCTGATCGTTATTTCAACGTAGGATTGTAGTGGACTTCTCCCGCTACCCATGGACTCCTTCACGAGCTGCAACACACATTCGGGCCACGTGTCAAGTCTTTGAATTGTCCTTCCCGCGTCCCCTCCTCGTCTCTTGAGGTTTCGTCGCGGTTTAACGACTGGGTGAGGGCAGTTATGATGGTTATTGAGCATGACGCCCACATGGGCATGTTCTCTGTGAAAGGTGGTGGTAATTGTGGCACCTGGAGAGTGGTTGATCGCCACGTGATACCCAGGGTAATGGCCGGCGCCGCATGGCGCTCAAAGTAGAATGGTGAATTACAGTGGGGTAGGAGCGTGAATGGTCGTTGGAGTATTTTTCCTGTGTGTGGAAGGCCGTAGCGGTGAAGATGGTGAGGTCCAGGAAGCGAGAGGAGGTTTGAGGTGAGGTGACAGTTGAGAACTGGCATGAATATTCGTATGGATAATGGTGCGCAAATTCCCGCGGAATGATGCATTGTCGGGAGAGAGCACTCGCAGAGCTAACCTACCAGAGGTGCTTGTAGCACGAACACACGGGATGCGCTCGCAGTGTGCCTAACTTGCTATTGAGTGGCATGTGTGCTTTCATGCGTGTTTTGTGTAATGGCGAGAAGGAAAGGGTTAAAATGGAAGTCAGTGAGGATTGAAGAGATATACATTAGACCTAACTTCGAGTCCCACACAACACATCCCTCCCCTCTTAACCCACTAGACATGTGGAAGGGACTAACTAGACATATACTATTGAAATAACTGCCTTGGGATCACTGTATGTTGTATGCCATTGCTTTGGAGGCATGCGGTTTTATGGAAATGCAGTATATATTAGTAACAGCTTGGAGCGATAAAAAATACAAAAGTAAGCAGAAGGAACACACAAAACAGAAGTGACGAGGAGCTATAAAATATCCTTTTTCGTATATTTTACTTTACTTTACATCCTCATTGAGATTCATAGATATAATGCAATCTTTTTGTGAAATACAACGTTGCCTTTGGATTAAACCCATCAGCAAAGCGTCTGGTAGGCATGGCTAGTATTGCCTATTCAACATACAATCATGAAAGTACATACTGTAACACCACTGTACAAAAACGTTATGACCACCAACTGTCCTGAATGGGAAAGTCAAAACACCACAAAAACACTAACGTAGAAGAAAAGGTCGCGTCCTGCACTGCATAACCAACCACAATCGCTGCTCAAAGTGAAATAAAAAGCTTGGCGAGCACAGCTGAAGAGGATTGTTGCCATGGCAATGTTTGAGGCATTAAAAAAATTACATTCTCAACAAAATTATAATAATAATCGAAAAATATTGTCGCTCCAAGCATTTTCCCTTGATTGTTCAAAGGAGGGCAAGTCCAAACAAGCATCGTCAGCCCAACTAAGTGCCTCAACCCCCGAGGCTTGTATTTCACCAGCAGAGCGATGCCAATTTTTTTGTTTTTTTAAACCTGGAAAAACAGGACCACTGGACCTGAATCTTATCTGGCGGTGTAGTAATTGGTCTTTATTTTGATTGTAACCCAAATATGGCAGCATTCTGAATGGTGGGTCTGGAGAAGATTTTTCAAACGATTTACAAAGTTGGCCATTAACGCCGACTGAAAGTCACGTGACTGTAATGAGCTTTGCAATCTCTGTTGCTAGTCAGGAGCGGAACGTTGCTGCCAAATCAGTTCAGCGGTTTGGCCAGAGTAGTTGAAATAGGAGACAGACGGACGGACGGACAGGAAGACAGACAGACCGAGGGACGGATGGTGCACGATGACAATACCTTATCTGGAATTCCAATTCTAGATAAGCTGAAAAAAAATTGTTTCCTTTTGACATTTGGATAATCCATTCTGGCCATCTCATCTGCGTTGAGGATTTTTGAACGTACGGCCTTGCATCCGCATTCAATTTAAATCGGGCCAAAGCGATCTTTCCTTACTTCAGGGTTAATTTCCGGCTTTATGGATTGTGAATACACGGAATAGGCATTGACGAAAATGTATTCTGAATGCTTGTTTTAACCACGGTGCCCAATACAGGGGTCTGCCTGTAAATGTAAACATACCATACTTAAAACATGGCAACACTTAAAAATATGTTCTCTAACACTTACCATTGTATATCGTCTGTAAAGGAAAATGTTTACAACTTCCAACCATTTACTATACATCGTTCGTAAACGACAAAACCCGACACCCCTCTCAAAATACCGCTGCAAAACCAAGAAACACCAGATCCTTTGGGGAGCAATCATATCTGTGCAAGAGCAAGTGGCATCCCATTGTCCGTCACATGAATGACCATGAGCAGAGCGCGGCAACACTGGCTAACTTTTGTTGATGGATATTTGCCAACATTTTTGTGAATTTTTTGGGGGGGGATATTGGCTTCAAATTACATCAGTGTGCAAATTTTCAGCTTTGTACCCCATCTAGAAAGTACAAAACATTTATATCAGTGAGTGAGTGGTAAGCAAAATGATGATGTAACTCCCCTCGATCACAACTTTGGGTTGTTAAACATCAAGATCTTATAAATATCAATCATGGTTTTCAGCAAGTTAAACGTTGGTGCTGAAAACCTGCGACACATATTTGAAAGTGACAAATGCCGAGTGGTGGCTTGAGTGTAGGCTATTGATCATCATCTACCCAGAATGACAGTGTTGACATAATTTGTCATGGCTAAACGTGGAGAACCAATGGCAAACACTGGATCAAGGAATCTTGACCTTTACCATTACAATACCTCACAACACACACTCCTGTTAAAAATGATGACATCTTTAATGGCCATCAATGTGAACAAGACAACCAGTTGACTACTCTCTACTTTGAGTGCAGTGTCAAGTAGATGATAGAAAGTGACATAATAGTACAGAAGTAGATATAATTTGCTCAAGAGTGGAGTGCACCTTAAGGAGTTCAGCTGTGAACACCATTCACCGTCTATCAGGTGTATTCCAGAAACAGCCACAATAAATATTTATTTATATTCACACAGTGTGCAGCACTCAAAGCCTCCCTCCACCAAAAAAAAAAACCCAACTCACATTTTCTGGCCTAGTGTGCAGGAAGCGAAGAACTGGAGCATAGGTCCTGTGAATGGTAGTCGGAGGAATGCATGTTAAAATTAGTCACACAAACACTTGGTTGCAACACACACACACACACACACACACACACACACACACACACACACACACACACACATAAAGGTGCCTGACCAGTGTTGTGGCTCACTTGGTGATCCAGCCTTTTCCCAAAGCGCTGATGACCCACAGGAGATCCAAAACCTTGAAGGGGATGATCACATGTGAGCAGTTCTCACCAGCGTTTGTGGCACTTTCGGGGTACATGAAGTGATGCGTTGTTTTGCTTCCAACGTCGCGCTGAAAGCCATGTGTCGGTGCCCTGTTCATCCTGTAAATCCCACGAGCACCTTAACCGACATGACAACATTCTTACGGAACCAATTCTGTAATCTGTTGGAGAAGACCGCAAGAAAACCACACTTTTATGCAACAAAAGAAATATGGACATTATACCAAGAGTTGAAAAACATGCACCGAATGCAAGGCATAGCCACTATAATACCTACAGCTCAACTTAAATGGGCGCATCACCATGAAACATGGATTTTCAGAGAATCTGAGGAGGGGAGAACCCTTAAGGATTCTGGAAACAAAACAGGAAAGCGTGATCGGTGAAACAACCATAAGTTGGAAATAATATTGCAGGCTTTGATGGGCCTCATGACCACCTTCTGCATCAACATTCTTTGGCAGAGAACTCATTATTATTTATCATTATAGCCAAATTAATTTGAGGACAGAGGAAGATAGATTCTGGCACTGTTTACGACATTCTTCAGCATCGGTGGTGTTTGATGTTAATTGGACAATGTACTGTAAAGTCATTTTTTTACAGTGGATTTGTTGTTGTGCTTTAAAACCCACCGACGATCATCAGGTTAAATTGCAATCATCACAAAGCAGTTTTCGGGAAATACCATTCCGAGTCACGAGTTTAAATAAATAAATAAATAAATAAATAACACCATTACATCGCAACCACCGCGTATTGTTCACAAAGGGTAAGGCTTTTGGAAAAGCTGGACAAAAGAGGGTGGAAACATTGGGGTGGTGGGAAACAGCCAGACAAGAGGTGAACAAGCAGCAGCAGTGTGGGTGGACAAAGCTGCATAAGGGGGAATGGTTAACAATACAAAACATCAATTCATAAGAAACTAATGGCAACACACATTTTCCTATAAAGTTACAATTGTTATTTTCCTCCGATTGGAATAAGTGTTCAGAAACGAGGAAATTTGTAACAGTGATATACGACGGCCGAATCAAAGTTCAGGTTCCCATTCAATGTCACCATCAACAAAGATCAGTATCGGTTTCAAACATTTTGTTCAGAACTGTCAACACCTGAAGATGCAATGATCATTAAAGACCGCTTTGGTGTACTCAACTCAATTTGAGCCTGGATGTGGGATAGCCTGGTATGCTTCCCTGGGGCTCATACCACATGACAGCCCTTCAGCATGGCTCCAGCACAGATCAATCTATTATTCCTTGCTTTTCACGTCTATAGAACTGCATTCCAGAGGCTGTTCCATCTTGCTCTTCCCTCCAGGGCTTCAAGCAGGCAGTGCGCTACCATCTCGTGCCCATCCTGACCCCAAGACCTTTATTATCCCCATTAACCTTTCTGAATAGAACCCCTCTTACTGCTGATTTTGATGTCGTACCCCCCCCCCCCCCACCTCTACCTACACCTCCCTCTCTTTCCTTTATCCCCTTGCCCGTTATACAAATATTCCCCACTATCCAGTACCAATTTAACCTCGCCTTTTTTAGGAGGGGGGGGGATATGTAAAGGAGGCAGGAGAACAAAGCTGCAACCCACTAACAACACTGAGGAGAAAAAGTAATCATCCTTGAGAGCTGCCAAGCTCATCACAGTGGCATTTGAAACAAATCGGGTCCGATTATTTTTACCTCCACCACCGAAGGTGAAGGAGGTTATGTTTTCACCCCTGTCTGTCTCTCTCTGTGTGTGCAGGATATCTCAAAAAGTTGTGGATAGATCCGGATGAAATTTGGTGGGCAGGTTGGGTGTGTTACAAGGACAAACCGATTTGATTTTGGTGAAGATCCGGATCCAGATCAGACTACTTGAATCTTTTTTTAAGTGAGTCTTCACCATTGGGAGATCGGGTTAAACTAATATATAGCACGATATCTCAAAAAAGTTGTGGATGGATTCAGATGAAACTTGGACAGGTTGGGTGTGCGACCAAGACAAATTGATTGATTCAATTTCGGTGAAGATCTGAATACAAGAATTATTTAATTTTAAAAATGATTATTCAGCATTGAGAGATGGGGCCAAAAATGATATATAGCATGATAGCTATAGTTCAACAATATATTGGGCCCGATATGTTCTCGTGGATCAGGCATTATGTGGAGGAGGTATGCGCTCCACCGAGCGTCCTTCTAGTTTTAAACACTGTACTCTATACAGCAATATGATAACAAACATGTTGAAAAACTATTTACATTCCTAATTTATCTGAAAGGTCATCCCACAAAGTAATTCAAGTGATATGCACAAAACAGCACATTAATATCCATGACCCTGGAAGTACCATAGGTAGCGATCGTTGTGACAGCGTCAGGGAGGAATTAATTCTATTGTTCTAACTGGCAGTTTTGCGAACTACCGTAGTTGATCTCGCTTTATTTTATATTCCAAATGGACTGATCTATGACTGAAGGTTAAAAAAAGAAAAAAAAAAGTTGGCAAAATCAACCAATTCACTTGTGGGCTGAAAAACCCTGCGATCAGGTCAAGTAAATAATGATTGATGGAATCGGCAGAATGTTGATCGATGTATGCTCACCACTGTGGGAAGCAAGGTAAACGGTGGGATTTCTCCTTAAAATGTTCCTGCTGACGGTGCAGAGATGGTGCAGTCAGCAGTTACTTCCCTAAAGGTCAACGGCTGCATTTGTCTCACGTTAAAATAAAAGTCCTGTGTTCTGGTGTCTGTCTCTATGTGTTTGTGCAATTTCTATGTGACACTTCTTCCATGCGCCTGAGAGCTTGGTTATCAGTTATCAAAAATTTAAGTCACTTTCACATGTTTAGTGTAGATTAATCTCAAGTGATTTTCTCAATTTCTTCCCCCAATATTAGTTTGGCCAAAAAAGAGCATCTCAAATTAAAATGGAAAATTTGGTTCTGATCATTTTCATAACCAAGATGGCCTAAAGAGAAGGTAAATATGATGAGCCAGGTATTTACAAACAAAAAAAAATATTGTCGGACGCCGAAATTCATGGAGGATACGTTCCTCAAAAATGCCACGAATCTTGAATCCACGAACGTCAGGGCATTGTTTCAATGGGAAAATGGGCGATAGGTTCCCGGCAGTTCATGATTCACAAGGGAAAAAAATTTCAAAACTCCCGTGAAAAACCACGAATATGTGAGGGGCATGGCCGCAAATGTAGAAGCAGGTCACGTTTTATGAAACGCGAATACGTGGGGTCCACGAACGTCATGGTCCGACAGTACACTCGCATACAAATGTCAATACAACACCATCAAGTCTTTTAATCGTCTGTTGTGCATTTGAGCCTTAGGCTCATTATAAACTATTGCCTTGGTGCTTCACAAACAAGGTGTTGTACCAATGAGCAAGCCATCCTTTTGAAGGGAAGTGAAGTGAGCTGGTCCATCTGAATGCCCCTTATAATTGAATTAACTGCCATCATAAAACAAACTTACAAAGATAAAAAGTATCACATTGTCTCCCCCCCCCCCCCCAAAAAAAACAACTGCATGAACAAACGCATTGCAAAATAAAAATTGTTTGACTGTCACAAAGGTGAATGAGCTTCAAGGTGCTTTAGCTGCAGAAAAACTGACCAACAGGGGGGGTAGGTCCAATCGAGCCCTTACCGCAGCACGTAAGTGTGTGCGTCGATCTCATGTCCAAACCCAGAGTCCTTCAGGTTCCCAGAATTTCCGACCAGAGCGCAAGTAAGACATGCAATCTCCGAACGCTCGATGGCTGCACGTTTCCTTGCACGAATGAGCCGAAATAACTTCGCCAGAACAACCGGGAGGCCAACATTACCCTGTTGTTGCAACCCCTGTAAAAGGGGGGGGAGGAGTCAATGGGAGCCCATGGGAGGGAATCTATGCACCAAACTGATGCTCAACTACCACGGATCACTCGCAATTAACAGAAACACAGAAGCTTGTTATTCACATTTATGACAAGGGTGTGAACAAAGCACGTGCATGCATGGTAACCCTATGCTCCTGCTTGTAAGCTGTGATCCTGGAAATAACCAAAAAATAAAAATAAAAATCAACAACACTTTTGTTTCCTCAAAAAACTTGCACTGCTTTACAAGTGTGTTTGAGAGATACAGTATGTGCATCAAAGGGAGATGCAACAAGTCAGACAATGTTTTTTTGAGCAACAGTAATTCTCTGACATGCAAATCGAGTTGGCAAAGTGAAAATTATACCGGACAATTTTGGTCCGTTTTAGTGCATCTTGTTATTACTGCACAAACCTATCACAACTCCACATTAGGGTGGTCCATGTCTATATGGTAAAACAACTGAAGTTACATAATTCATGCTCCACATGGCTGCTCTCATTCCATTAGACAAAGGAAACATTCACGGCAAATTTTGAGCGACTCGGAGAATATTTAAAGGTCGCTTAAAATGTTGGAATTGTATGACCCGAGATGAATTCCACATTGTGTTCGGTTTTGATTCACACACATTGCATGATTTTGTTTATTTTCTACAATATTAGCTTTGGGTTATGATGATTCCAGTTCTGGATTAAATGCATTACATGATTTGGCTTGTTTCATACTATTTGTTCCAGATAGCACAGAAAGGGTGCAAACATGATAAAAACAAAACAAACAAACAAACAAAAAAAACAACAACACTGAAGCGACCCCTCAATCTATATTATAAAAGCAGCCGTGTTATAACTTGAGAACGGATTTCAATAAATCGAACTATGGTGAATTCAGGGAACTCCCGGCAAAGTCTGTGATGGGAATTTTTTTTTTTAATATATACATTTTTTTTGGAAGTGGGGGGGGGGGGGGTACATGGGCATACGTGGCAAACTGCAAACGCCAACTTGAGATGCTGGTTATCCCTGCACCCCCAGGAATCCTTTTTCTTCTTGCCCTATTGATTAACCGTCACAGCAAAGATTGGTATTTCCGTTCGTGACGACGGGTCTTTTATTCTGGTATTGTTTAAATGAGCCAAAATTTTAGATGTGTAATTAAGTTATCCACATGGAAAAAGGTCAGGCTTGTGGATCAATGTATTTCAGATTATAATTTTTTGGACCACCCTAATACACATTCAGAAACATATGTTGAGCATTGTAAATCAAATAATGCTTAACCGGTGCCCAAGATGCGTGCAAGCACAAAATCAGCAACTTAGCAATGTTTGATAATGCAAGCAATTTTATGTGACCTTTTGACCTCAAAAACAATCGACTTTAGTGACGCAATATGCAAACCCTGTTCAAATTTCAAGTACATCAGATGAAAATTGATGATCATGACCCTAAACTTTTGACCTCAAAGACAATCGGCTTCCAGATTTTGACCAACTCGAACTAGTGGTTAAGTTTCATGAAGATCGGTGGAGAATTGCGACTTGTCGATGATTGACAAACACACAGACAGACACAGAGACAAACAGACCAACCAATATACTGCACTTACGAATCTTCGATTTCACAAGTACCCAACGGGCACTTCTCAAATTATAACATAATGAAGTAGAACAGCATTTGGTCGAGCGCATACCTGCGCCAGGCTGAACAGTTTACATTTTGTATCCCATTGATAGATGCCTGGCGATGGCTTAACGGTTAAGGTGGCTGGCTTAAGCTGTTTGTCTCGTGTCTCGAGTTTGAGCCCGTTTATTACCCGTTGAAATAACACCAGGTGGGTTGACTCAGCCTGTCATCCTTCCGAGGTCGGCAAAATGAGTACCAGCTTACTGGAGTAATAAGCCATTCGAGTACATTGTGTTGGAGTGGTGACCTGACCAGGACTGTACTCCTTAACCTAATGAAACTGCCAAGGTAGCCCGATGCACCGCACGGCATGAAAGGAATGGTTATTATTTATCCCAATGATAGGCAGGAACTGGATCGGGACCTGAACCAAAATCTAATCTGCTTGTTCTTGTCACTTAACCAACTCATCCACCTAGTTTTATTTTTCATAACTCATCCACAACTTTTTGACATGTCATGCCATTTATTGTTTTTGGCCCCATCTCTCATTGGTGATGAATCACTTAAGAAAAAAAATTTTTTTTTTTAATTCGCAGATCCAGACGACTCCGAATGACCTCAAACATAGAAAAAATTAGCTCTGATCAAGCATGTCAGACATTTTCACTGCAAGCACAGTGATGCAACATGAATGGATCGTCCCTCGAAGATTATCCACAAATATCCAAAAACGGCTTCCTGCTGCAGGTTACAAAGACCAAGACGATGCCCTCTTCTCACATCAGAACACAAAGCAGCCCGTTTGGCATGGTGTCAGGCACATCGACACTGGAATCTCGCATGAGGCTAATGAGAGCAAATTTTTCCTGCAAGAGACTGATGGCAAAACTCAGGTTTGGTGGGCACAAAAAAACAGCCTTTACACCCAATGACATTGTACAGTCCATCCCATTATATGGGGCTGCTTGGGACGAGTGTAAACTTGACCTTCTCACTCACTGTACAGAGTAACATGACAGGTGTAAAGTACAGTGAGGACATTTTGGATCACATTGTTGTTGTTATTGTTCCACATGTTCATAGCCAACCACTTCTTCTCACAAGACTTGAAGTATGGATAACAATGCCAGACCACACCATTCTCATGCAGCTACCGATAACTTGTGAAACAATGTTATTTCAACATTGCCCTGGCCAACAAGAAGTCCCGATTTAAACCCAATGGAGCACATTTGGGACGTTCTTGGGCATATGATTAACAAGGCGAACCATCCTGTGCAGACTCCGGCACAGTTGAGGCTGCTTTGCTACAGCAATGGCAACAACTTCCTTTGGATTCTCTCCAGCAGCTTCTTAAGGAGAAAAGGAAGAGGGTTGCAGCAGTCATTCATTCTAATGGTACTTACAAACATCACTGACCATTTTGAGACATTCACTCTGTCGTCACATCATTGGATGTCATCATCTTGTCATGAGCCCTACATCACACGATCTGTTGCCATCCATCCCGATCTAAAGTCATCGTGGTTTTTTTTTTGGTGCAAAACAGTGCAACTTATACAACATAAAAAATAAATAAATTACAGATATCCTCATTTTGCGATTAAAAAGATCAACAAAACCTCCGAATTGGTCTCAAGTCATTTGTCGAACAGCGCATTTTTCCAGTATATGGTTTTCTCTTTGATAAATGTTGGGGTTTCTGAGTCACTTCACAGACAGGAAATACAGGAGGGGGTGAAAGGAGAGAAGGGGAGGGGGGGGAGTGGGGGAGCAGAGAGTGAGGGGAAAGGAAGGGGGAGTGGGAGAGAGGAGGTGAAGGGGAGTGTGGAGGGGGAGAAAAGGGGATATAGGAGGGGGGTGTATAACAATTGCTATGTTGCCAGATTATGCAGATTAAATTTAAAGTGCATTAGTTGGGGGTTGGGGGGAAGGATAAAGTGTCTTATTTTGAAGAGAATGTATTTCATGGATGCCCCCAAAGGGCATAATCTAACATTTCTATCAACTGGAAAGGGTCTAATGTGAAAATGTATACGATTTTCAGGGATGATGAATGGGAGATTAGTATTCTTCAATTCCTTCATATATCCCGTTGAGCCACGTTCGTGATACGCCGTCTTTATCACTGCCGAGACCAGCTTCGCTGTTTAAAGGAAACCTTGCAGAAATACTAAATTGGTGTCATTTAATCCTCTGACTTGTGTACACAATACTGTTTTACCCCTAATTTGGTATCTCACGATGGACATGTTCAAGTTCATGATTCTATATATTTTCAACTATCAACATACACACACTAATTGGAAAGATGTATAATCTGAAATACTGTACAACCATTGAAAACACGCCCAAAATAAATAAATCAATCAATCCCCACCTATCAACCCTTTAATTGAGCAGCATGTTACCAGAAAACTAACTTTGGGGGGGGGCGAATGCAAACAAATATGAATAAACAACAAAACCAAAAACACCATTTCAGCCTCTTGAGCTAATCAGACCGGAGCCAATATGAAACATGAAGCAGTAAAAATTAAGAAAAACATTTTGATAAAACTCCAATTAATACTCATATTTGACTTGGCACTCTTGGCATCAAGCTTCAGATTTCTCTGTATACACAACCCATTACATCTCAGCTCCTTCATCGAAATGCTGAAGTCTCCATTGGAATTTGTCACTTCCAACCTGTGAAACAGAATGTCATTTAAAGACCACCTTCCCAGAGATGGAGAAATAATAATAAAGTGATATACCAGCCACCAATCGTGGACATGAGGAGGTAGCCGCTTGTTTGCTGGTGTCCAGATCGGGCTTAGAGAAGAGTTGAAGCAGTTGTCAAACCAGGTTGAAGAGCGAGCACGTGTTGTACAACCAAGAGTGGTTGGCACAACGGGCAGTGGGTCAAAGCTGCGGCCAGGTTGACTCCCGAAGTACCAGATGCATACAAGAAGCAAGGTACTGAGCAGTGCCAACACGAGCTGGTGTCTGCTGACAAAGGCTGCTCTTGCTCTGGTAGCCATGTTGCTGGCCCTTTGTTTTCCTTTCAGCTTGTAAAAACAAACAAACAAACAAACAAACAAAAATAAACCAATGTCACCCGTAGGGTGATCCGTATCTTGCCAAAAGGTGACCACGTGTGACTTCTTTAAGGTCACACTGAGGTGAACAGAGCTGCTATCCCCCAGGAGCGACTCCTTGAGGAATATCTGCCTACGAGAGATTCCGATCAGAATCGTTCTAGTAACCATGAAAAATATGCGTTTGCCTCATAACGTCACAAATACGTCATAATGTCTCAAGCTTGATATATCTAGAAAGCACTCATCGAGGTGTTCAATTTGAGGTACTACACGATATGGTTCCTAAAACTTGAAAATTTGACCTTGGGGTCAAATATGTTTGACCTTAGGCGTTAACCATGAATGTCAAGGCCAATCGCCACCAAAAATTAATCAGCTGAATGCCAGACCATGAAATATATTCCCATGAAGTTTGAAGACGATCCGATCAAAATTACTCAAAAAATAAGGGTTTCGTCGACTCCCCTGATTTGCGACAAAGTGACCTTGACCTTTGACCTTGACCTTCAAAATTTTATGCGCTGAAAGGGACCTCTATAGGCCTCTGATATGCGAAGTTACAAAAATTTCCAATGAAAACTGTGCTCTGCAGAGTGATTTATACGTGATTACAGATTAAAAAAAAACAACAACAAAAAAACAAATGAAGGTCAAGGCCAATCGCCACCAAAAATTAATCAGCTGAGCGCCAGACCATGACCTATATTCCATGAAGTTTGAAGACGATCCGATCAAAATTACTCAAAAAAAATAAGGGTTTTTCGATTCCCTGATTTGCGACAGTGACCTTGACCTTTGACCTTGACCTTCAAAATTTTATGGCCTGAAGGGACCTCCATAGGCCTCTGATATGCGAAGTTACAAAAATTTCCAATGAAAACTGTGGCCTGCAGAATTTTTTTTTCGTGATTACAGACAAACAAACAAACACAAAAAAAAATAAAAAAAAAAATACAGACTAACATATCTTGCAAAAACTTCGTTTTGGCAAGATAAAAACACTGTGTCGATTAGATTTTCATCGAGAACAACGTACATTACGCAACATTCATCAAATGATCTCAAAATATAGGGTATTATATGGTGGCACTAACAAACACCAGGAAAAGGTTATTACAGTCCGACACTAGTTTGCTCTCTCTCTGGTTAACAATTTTCAGTCGTCATGCAGTGTCATTTCTGCATAATAAAAGCTGCAAAATAACAGCACCGAATAACTGCTCCTCTCAAAATGGACAATTATCCACAAGTATCAGGCCCACAAAGTTTCTTTTTATGCCTCCGCTGATGAAGTCGTCAGAGACATGATGTTCTCATGCCCCGGTTGTCCGTCCGTCCTAATCACCTTCGCCAACAAACGTGGAAGGTGGTTATGTTTTCACCCCTGTCTGTCTGTGTGCAGGATATCTCAAAAAGTTGTGGACGGATCCGGATGGAATTTGGTGGGCAGGTTGGGTGTGTGACAAGGACAAACTGATTAAATTTTGGTGACGATCCGGATCCGGATACGAGAAATATTTAATTTCTAAAGTGATTCTTCACCATTGAGAGATCAGACTCATAACGACAGTCACGGTCCGAGCGGTTATGTTAATTCCCCCTACCCAATTGTCGTGGGCAGGCGGTTAACACCAACCAAGCCAAGATCGCCAGGCGGTTTTCCTTTGAGGCGATCACGTGATCCTTGGAGATTATGGCGTGCGCGTGGGAAGAAAAGGGTGGCACAGATGGAGCAGACAGAAGCACAGCACAAGGGAATTATACTCGAAACCACGATAAATAAACAAACTAGCAACATAAAATAACATGGGGGTTTAATGAAAATAGATTAAAACAAGTCTGAAGACGACGATGGTTCACGAGCGGTATTTGACGATGTAGATTGTTTCAGAAGTCAAGGATGAGACAATGTGATAATGTTTGACCAAGTTTAAAAATGATCAACATGATGTGGTACGAGTGACAGGTTATTAGCTGCAAAATGTCGAAAACCCGGTTTCGTTCAACAACTTTAAAAATTTGACCTTTGCATAACCTTTAAAGGTCCCAAACAATGTTGGGGACATTAAAATAAGAAACAGGATACGTGCTATAGCTTATTGGAGTTAGTTCGTCGAAGAAGGTCGAAAACCCGGTTTGATTCCAAAACTTTGAAAATTTGACCTTTGCATAACCTTTAAAGTCCCAAAACAATGTTGTGGACATTAAAATAAGGAACAGGATACGTGCCATAGCTTAAAGGAGTTAGTTCGTCGAAGAAGGTCGAAAACCCGGTTCGATTCCCGCAACTTTGAAATTTGACCATTTTGAACTTTAAAGGTCAAAGGTCAAGGATTATGACCTTTGGTGCAAAACTTCTCTGGAACATTCCAGGAACAATATAACGTCATATAGGCTATATGGCATTTCACACTCCTCGGATTATCCATACTTTGATGAAATCAGCGTAAAAACAAACTTGAAGGGGCGCCACGGGCAAGGTGTTCGAGATAGAGAAAATGGTTTCAAGACTTTAGGTGGGGAATGACCTCAAGATTATGCATAAAAAAATTGTCATCCTCGCTCTCAAGTTTGGGCGGAGTCTGATATTTATGTCAAAATTCGAAATTTTCTAAGTTCATGACCTTGTGACCTTGACCTTGTGACAAAAATGAAAAAAAATCGAGCTCCGTGGGGCTATGCAGGTGCCATTGGGCTAACCGAATACCGAAATCCCTGCTAGATTCGACAAATCCCTCGGAGAAGATGGATTTTTATGTCAAAATCGTAATTTTCTAAGTTCGTGACCTTGTGACCTTGACGCTTGGGACGAAAATGAAAAATCGAGCTCGTGGGCTATGCAGGTGCATTGGGCTAACCAAATACCGAAATCCCTGCCAGATTCGACAAACCCCTAGGAGAAGATGCAAATTGAAATCGGCTACCCCCTAAACAACAATTCGCAATTTTCTAAGTTCGTGACCTTGTGGTTGACCTGGGACGAAAATGAAAAAATCGAGCTCTGTGGGCTATGCAGGTGCCATTGGGCTAACCAAATACTGAAACCCCTGCCAGATTTGACAAACCCCTCGGAGAAGAATTTTTTTATGTCAAAATCGCAATTTCTAAGTTCGTCACCTTGACCTTGGGACGAAAATGAAAATAGAGCTCCGTGGGGCTATGCAGGTGCCATTGGGCTAACCAAATACCGAAACCCTGTCAGATTCGTAAAACCCCTAGGAGAAGAGGCAAATTGAAATCGGCTACCCCCTAAAAACACAATTCGCATTTTCTAAGTTCGTGACCTTGTGGCCTTGACTTGGGACGAAAATGAAAAATCGAGCTCTGTGGGGCTATGCAGGTCCATTGGCTAACCAAATACTGAAACCCTGCCAGATTTGACAAACCCCTCGGAGAAGAATTTTTTTTATGTCAAAATCGCAATTTTCTAAGTTCGTCACCTTGACCTTGGGACGAAAATGAAAAATAGAGCTCCGTGGGGCTATGCAGGTGCGCCATTGGGCTAACCAAATACCGAAAACCCCTGTCAGATTCGATAAAACCCCTAGGAAAGATGCAAATTGAATCGGCTACCCCTAAAAACACGTTTTTTTGGCGTGGCTCCGCCCATAATGGGCGCACCACGCCCATTTTCCGAATATACACAACTAGATCATGATATAAACCTCCCACCAAAATTTCATCAGGATCGGATCAAAACCCACAGAGCTTTGCTCGGGACATACATACATGCAGACACACAACAATAACGAATATAGTGGTCACTTATATATTTCGTGAAAATATTTTTTCGTGAACCAATATTTACAATAGTTATAATTCAAAATGTAATAATATAACGTGAGGCAAATTAGTCTAAAGTCGAGGCGCCTCACCACACATACTTTAATACAGACAAGGGGAAAATGAAATAAAAGCAAATCCTCCATTTATTCTGGCAGTTACTTTGGCCAGAGATGGTCCTTCATGAACTTGGTGATCGAACCACGGTATCCTGTGTGGGAAAATGCGCCCAAAATGGCGCAGAGCTGCTCTCTGGGCGGGAAAACGTACGTGAGGTAATTTGTGAAGCGGTGTTCATCGCCAGGGCTCAGAAACCGCCGTGTGGATTCTTCTTATGAACGAATATGCCGAACGTTCCTCTCTTACATGAGGTCTACTCACAACGATCGCCCACCTTCCTCCTTGACCATACAACGGGATGATCTCTGAGGCCCCGTGATAAGGCCACGAACCACGCTCTTCTTCCCTCCTCAGAAACGTACACACGTCACGGTTCAGCCGAACAGTCAATGATAAGGCCGAACAGTTCACCAGCACGAACATGAGAATCGTGCAGCCATTTCGTCATGCTGAGAGGAGAGCAAAAATGAGATCTTCTCACCTACTTGGACGTGCAGCTCTGTTATTGTTATCAGAACATAGTTTCATTGCTGGCTTGTAGATGCAAAAACGTTGGAAAAGGTCACAGGGGGCAATTATATACTGGGGGAAATTGGCCTTAATCCCTATCTAATTAACACAGCACCATCCCCTCCACCCCCCCCACCCATGTGATGACAAGTAACACTTAATCTCACAGTTTCCCTACTTAATCTAAATCAGGATATCTCCAACAAGTCCACGGACCAAGCAACTCGATACAATCCTAACTTTGCTATGAAATCCCTCCATCTACCCCCACAACCGTAACAAGGTATAGCCTGATATTTCAAAAATGTATTGATTGGGCCCGATATGTTCTCAGGGATCAGGCATTGCGTGGCAGAGGTATGCACTCTACCGAGTGCCCTTCTAGTTTTAATACGATGTGAAGTTCAAATTCATGGCAATGCTAAGAACAAAACAAGAAGCATTAAAAAAAAAATAATAATAATAATTTCCATGCTAATTACATCATCACATTTTTAAATGTGAATGTGACGTACAGGACATAGCAGTTTTAAAGAACTCCGTATTGAGGTGTACATCTGTACTCAGATAGCTTATCGTGTTTTTATTTTCCATGGAGCTTCCAACAACAAAAGTACGGTAATGATAATTATATCAAAATATCAATGTTATTACAAAACGATATTATTCCAAACTACGCAAATTCTCAATGTAAATGTGTACCATGTAGCGCCGCCTGCAGGTGGGAGACGGTATTACAAGTCTTCACCATTTACAGTCGTATTCCTATCCCCACATTTTCCAGTGCAAAGAGGTGTTTTCAATTTCAGCAGTAGGTATGTTTTTGTTGCATGCACTTTACATGGGTTATTTATTTATTTAGCTTTATCGATGTCGGTAGCCTATACACCGCCCAAATAAAAGTATGCATCAGAAGAACGTTTTGCATGCTTGGAACAAGATCGCCCATAGGTCAGGTACTCTGCGAGTGTAATGATAATAATAACAAGCCGGGAGGCGACGATGGTTCACGGGCATTATTGAGCAATGCCACGATAGGTACAATTGAGTTAGTGGAAG
>CM068959.1:12839336-12857589 GCA_035128595.1 Eptatretus atami | reverse complement strand
GACGGACGGACGGAACCCATTTCTATATCCCCCGCCAACTCCGTTGGTTGGCAGGGGATAATAAACAACTGAGGATCATCCACAGTGCCTAGAGAATGTCTACACCCCCTTTCAAAATCTTCACCTTTTGTTGCCTTTTCGCCTGGAATTATATTGCATGAAATCAGACTTTTTCACCTTTATTTACAAATCGTAACCCACAACTTCCAAGTGGAAAACAAATTTGACAATTTTCAGAAAATTATTTTAAAATACAAAACTAGAATATCTTCGTTGGATAAGAGTCCACCCCCCTTTTAAGAGCAATTGTAAATTAGCTCAAGTGTAACCAATTACCTTCAAAATCACACACACCAAGTTAATTGGCCTTCACCTGTTATAAATTGTAGTGATTCTGATAATTTCAGAATAAAATCAGCTGTTCCTGTAGGTTTCCTCTGCTGGGTAGTGCATTTCACAGTGAAGGCTCAACCATGAACCAAGGAGCTTTCAAAAGACCTCTGGATAAAGTTGTGGAAAGGCACAGATCAGAGGATGGGTTATAAAAATATTTCAAAGGCCTTGAATATCCCTTGGAGCACAGTCAAGGCAATCATGAAGAAGTGGAAGGGATACGGTACCACCAAGACCCTGCCTAGATCGGCCCGTACCTCTAAACTAGATGACCAAGTAAGGAGGAGACTGATCAGTGAGGACACCAAGAGGCCAATGGCAACTTTGAAAGAGCTTCAGGCTTTTATGGCAAAGACTGGTCACTGTGTGCATGAGACAACAATATCCCAAGCACTCAGTCTGACCTGCTACCAGTAGTGTGGCAAGAAGGAAGCCATTACTCAAAAAAGCCCACCTTGATCCCTTTGAGGTATGCAAAAAAAACACTCCATATTCTGAAGCCACGTGGCAAAAGGTTTTGTAGTCTGACGAAACCTAAATGGAACTTTTTGGCCTAAAATACAAAACGTTATGTTTGGCGCAAACCCAACACAGCACATCACCCAAAGAACCCATCCTTCCTGTGAAGCATGGTGGTGGCAGCATCATGTTATGGGATGTTTCTCACAGCAGGACTGGGGCACTTGTCAGGATAGAATGGAAAATGGATGAAGCAAAGAATACAGAAAAATCCTCGAGGAAAACCTGTTGCCCTCTACAAGAAAGCTGAATTAGGATGGAAGTTCACCTTTCAGCATGACAATGACCCGAAGCTCACAGCCAAAGCTACACTGGAGTGGCGAAGGAACAAAAAGATAAATGACCTTGATTGGTCCAGTCAGAGCCCTGACCTCAACCAATGGGAAAAAATCTGTGGTGTGACTTGAAGATTGTTGTCCATCAACACTCCCCACGCAACTTGATTGAGCTTGAATAGTTCTGTACAGAACAATGGGTAGACATTGTCCAATCAAGGTGTGCAAAGTTGGCAGAGACCTATCCCAACAGACTCACAGCTGTAATTGCTGTCAAAGATGCTTCCACCAAGTATTAACTCAGGGAGGGTGGACACTTATCCAACCAAGATATTCTAGTTTTATATTTTTAATTAATTTTCTGAAATTTGTAGAATTTGTTTTTCACTTGGAAGTTGTAGGTTACGGTTTGTAAATAAAGGTGGAAAAAGTGTGACTGAATAAAACGTCGATTGTTTAGAAGGCAACCATAGGAATAAACATTTAAAGAGGAACAAACGCCACAGATTGTTGAACAATGACGCTGGCCACGATCGTGCCCAACAGCCCTCAAACAGTTAAGACCCTTTTTACATTTACATCCTTAAGTTAAGATCCTGTACACATTTACATCCTTTCGACCCCTGAGAGTCTGAGACCCCCTATATACCCTTCGACCCCTTGAGATCTTACAGACCCCTAAAACACCCTAAGACCCTGTCAGACCCCTTAAGACCCTATAGATCCCTTAAAACGCAAAGACCCTTTAGAACCCAAAGACCCCATCATCCTAATATACCCTGTTAGACCCTTTGGAATCCTTAGACCCATACAACACTGTATAGCCTATATACCCTATCGAACCTTTAAGATCCTTGAGAACCATTCAACAGTTAAGACCCGATAGAAGCCTTGTTGTTATTTTGTATGTGGCCTGTGGCTGCTGGTTGCATCTTTTCTGGAAGTGTGGCTGTGCCGCTGATGCAGTGCCCCCATTACAAGTAAGCTGGTACTCATTTTGCCGACCTCGGAAGGATGACAGATCGAGTCAACCCGCCTGTTATTTCAACGGCACGACAGAGGCTTGAACCCGAAGATCTCAAGCCAGCCACCTTAACCGTTGTGCCAACAGCAGGCTTCTTAGACCCCTTTTGACCCTTTCGATCCCGTTATAACCCATAGACCCAGTTAGACCCTATATACCACGTTGAACCCTTTCGAGCCCAAAGACCCCATTAGACCCTCGACTCCCTGTCGACCCTGTTAGAACCCTTAGACCTTTTCAATACCTTGACAACTTCACCTTTTAGATCCCTACACCCCTTAACTCTCTTTAGAACCTTTAGACATGTTAGACCCCTTTTGACTGCTTGGACCTTTGACCATTTATACCACTTAGACCTTTTTAGACACTTTAGATCCTAACTACTATTGCAACATATCATTTAGACCTTTTTTGATGCACACCACACAAACATCTTCAGTCTTCTTGCATAACACAGATTATACTTTTTTCAGTTTTCAGCAAGTAATTCGCAAACTCTACCATCCCAGAGGGTGGGTACTCTGCTAGTTATTACTCTGCCACCAAAAGTAAACGGGGGTTATGTTTTCACCCCTGTCTGTGTGTGAGCAGGATATCTCAAAAAAGTTATGGACATATTCAAACGAAATTTGGTGGACCTTTACGTTAATTGGGTATGGGACAAGGATGAATCGATTCGATTTTGGTGAAGATCGAGATCAGATACAAGAATTTAATATTTTATGTGGTTCTTTGAGAGATAGGGCCAAAAACGATGTACAGCCCGGTATTTCAAAAAGTTATGGACGGATTATGAGAAAACTTGGTGGATGAGTTGGGGAGGTAACAAGAACAAGCCGATTAGATTTTGGTTCAGGTCCTGATGCAGATCCGGCCTATCAAGTGGGATACAAAACGTAAACTGTTCAGTCTGGTGGGAGGTATGCTCTCTACAGAGTAGTGCTATTCTAGTTACCTATAGATATTGTCTTTTCGGTATTCTTTCAACATGGTTGCAGTGAACCTCGTCCACGACACTGGCCAACATTGTTCCACCTGACAAGTTTCACACAATAACTTAATTGAGTAGAAGTGAAACAGTTCATCCCGACCTTGACACAGCTTGGTGGAATGGGATTTGCCATTTTGTTGAACAGTTTATCTTGTCCAAGGATGAAATACTTTTTTTAATCTTGTTTATCTTGTCTTGTTACAGAAATTGTTCACAATCGCCTTCTGGTGATGTCTGTCGTGCATAACGTCTCCCAGCTTAGCAAGTCAACCTGACCTCAGATTCACGGATCTGAGGATAGTTCAATAGATCTTCAATGAGGTATATCTATGTTAAAGGCAATGGGCATTGTTTTTAGAGCGACAATGTGGAAGCAAGCCAAATCAACCTGAGAAGAGCTCTCGAGCCTGGTTTATCGAATATGGTGAACACACCACACAGGTTTAAAAAAAAAAAGGCATCTTCTTTTTTCATTTTGCTGGGTTTCACTACATACCCAGGTAGTCATTTGCTGGGTTTGCAGCTGTACCCCCTGTAGGTTAGGGCAGGGATTTAGAATTTGTTCAGGGTGCGGGCGATAGCGTGCCTACACTTTGTGAAGGACACCATGGGATCTTTAACACCCACCAACTAATGTCGGCACACAGGACACTCGGTTTCATGCCCATTTGAGGGACAGCAACATATTGATGAATCACCCTGCCTGTGAAACACCAGTATGACAGTTTATAGCTGTACCGGGATTCAAACCCAGGCTAGATAGCTCAGAAGCGAGTGTGCGTACCTCTTGGGTGTCCCGCCAGCCCCAAATAATGCAGGTGCACAATGACTGTCAAACAAATAATCAAACGTACATTCCAGTAGTTTAATGGAAAAATCCACCCAAGTTTTTCAGTGCTCAACTTCACGTGCAATATTCGAAACAAAATGATGAAAATCAGCAGAAATCGTTGCTCGTTTCAGGCAAAGTAAATGTCGAATAAAATGAATAGCTGTAAGAGGTCGCAAAACACACCACACACACACACACACACACACACACACACACACACACACACACACAACACACACAATTTGAAAATAGCAGCAAAGGTTGCCATGTCGGGCCTCATGGGTAGGATACGGTCTGAGGATTTTGAGAAGCTAAAAGGTTCAGCAATCAAGAAATTGAATTATAATCGTATATGAAATTGAAAAAGTATAAATTTCATGATCCTTCCTTCCTTTTGAAATTTAAAACGTAAACGCACAACATGATTGGCATCGAGTTTAATAAATCAAGATACGGTAATATATAATATATATGTATATATATATATATATATACAGTATATACATATATATATATATATATATACAGTATATACATATATATATATATATATTATATATATATATATATACATGCACATGTCCTCAGTGCATATTGTAAGCAGGGGAAGTGGTTCGGCTCATGATGTAAGTAAGTGCTAACTGTGGAAAACAAACATCTCATTTCCCAAATGACTCCATTCTCTCTGTGCAGACGTGACAACCTCCGAGAAAAGTTTCTTTTGTGCGTTTGATGAGGTGACTGAGGAGTGTTAGGGTATTGCTGGGATTTGGGTCGATGGTTGTTTGCACTCCACCGAGGGCTGTTAACCAACGAAATGCATAATCACCGCGTAACGAAGCGCAAAAGCCTTTCAGTCATCTTTTGCCTTTACATCTTCCAAGTCGTCTCCAAGGCGGAAGTGTTATAACTCTCCGGAAGCAGTAAAAGAATGAGCATGTATTAAAGTCGTGTTCGTCTCGGCCAATTTCAACCTCGAATAACTCTAAACTCAACAAATCATGGCCATAATCTCATCGTGTAAAATAACGCACGGTGACCAGTACCAATCAATACAGCATCGGCTCCTCCAGCAAGTTCGGGAAAACCGAACCAAACGAAGTACTATGTATGGATGAACGCAAAACGTGGCGCTGCACGGGCGGCAGAGACATGGATTTCGACGAATGTAGATGAGTACCCGGCTCAAATCCATTACAGTGAAAATTGCACTCCGGAAGTACAGCGAGCCGTGGAAGTGATTGCAAATGCTCCATGAAAAAAAAAAACCCCCAAACTTTAAAGGACAAATAAAATAAAGCAGCAGCACGATGCCAGCTCTATGCATCCTTCCTATCGTGCCCCTGGTTGTCCGTTTGGCTGTCTCTTTGGTTTTCAGTGACGCAGCAGTAGCACAGCAGCTGCGTGTATCGCTTTATGTGGGCTGCGGCACAGGAAGGTGGAAAAAAAAATAACAGAAGTCAGAACATTTTAATAATGAATTCATCACACAGGTGTCATCGAGTTTTGGACTAATAAAGAGAGGTACCCCCCTGTGATGGTTTCACAATAAGATGGATAAGGCCAAAGAGAGAGTCAACTCGAAGGAGAAACAGCCCGAAGCGAGCGCATTTTTCCTTCAGGTGAAAGAAAGAATATCTCTATGTGCTCATTCTTTCAACAAGGTGTGCCAAAGGCTCCACATTGAGCTTTGGATACGATTGTAGTTGGAGACGAGAAGTGATGTAATGGGAATACACGTGGAAAATCCAGGTGACATTTACAGACGTTAAGGGAGAAAAATAAATAAATGGCAATTGTATCGGAAATGCAATCTACTGGGCTTCGGCAGAAACAACAGAAAGGATGACGTGACAGCGCAACAATCACATGATGTGACAACTTGTTGTTCAGTAGAGAGATCTCAGGGTAGTTGTGGATAAGGGTCTTTGCGCAGTTAGCACCGTGTCAGCCACACAGTAGGAAATGGTTTATAGGATTTTAATACGTATTAGCAAGAACATCGTCGACAATTTCATGGATAATTAAACCATTGTACTGTAATTTAATGATACTTTAATATGATTCGAAATGTCTCCATATCAAAAGTTCCATGTAATGGTGAAACGTTTGACTTCCCTTCCCTTGCATGTCCCCGTTCCCTCCTTATATATACTCCTATCTCCATCCAGAGCTGGCAGGATGGCTGAAATGTATTCACACTCGCCTCTAATCTGTGGAGCCTGGGTTTGAATCGTGACCAGGCTAGACACTGTCATCCCCGTGTTTCACAGGCATGGTGATTCATCGATGTGCGTGTCCATCGCTCGGATGGACGTTAAACGGGAATCTATCTGCCAGCATTAGTTGGTGGAGGTTAAAGATCCTACAGTGTCCTTCACGAAGAATAGACGAGCTATCACCAGCACCCTGAACAAATTCTAAAGTCCTGCCCTAACTACTGCTGGGAAGGCAAAGGCAAACCACTCAGTATCACCCTTGCTAAGAAACTGTTTCGGCAGCACCAATGCTCTGTAAAAGAGTATGGCATATCAGAATCATCTCAGGCCAGGTCAGGTCAGGTATGGAAGCGTGTGCCGGAGCAGCGCGTCGCTGCATCCACTTTCTGCCGGTACTCCAAGGGCCTCCGTCTGGCAAATCCCCCAGGCAGATGCCTGGCCCATCCCCATATCCTTGAGATGCTGATCAACCTGCTGCAACCACGAGGCACGTGGTCGGCCCATTGGCCTCCTCCACTCACGAGGCTCCCTCGCTGAGAGAATCTGGTGAGCAGGATCAGCGTCAGGAAAACGAGCCACATGTCCATACAGCCGCAGCTGATGCTCACGGACTATGCAGGTAACAAATCTCATTTGAGTTTCTCTCAGCAACCGCTCGTTGGACACAAAGTCCGACCAGCGATAGCCAAGGATTTTCAGAAGAGACCTGGTACCAAAGGAATGAAGTCTCTATCTCAGATCTCTGGTCAGAGTCCAAGTCTCACATCCGTAGAGCAAGACTGGAAGCACCAAGGACCTGAAGACTCGGACTTTCATCCTCCTGCACAGGTACCGGCAGCACCACACCCCATGATCCAGTGAATCCATGACTCCCCAGGCCCGACCCAGACATCTGTTGACCTCTGGCTCTCAGCCAGCAGAGACATGAATATCACTGCCATGGCAAGTGAATCCCCCTCCAACCATATTTCCCCCTTTCTCCGACACGAACCTTCAAACTCTCCCGCTCTCTTCCCCCCACCATTTCATCATCCACTCCCACCCCTTTCCCCCACATACATTTTTTTCCCCAAATACAGAATCCTTACTGTACCCCCAAAAACATAATGTACGACAGTGTCATACTAAGCATAGTATATCTCCATAATGATTGTTTGGATTGAAAGATTTAGCCACGAGGACTACTGAAGGCAAACAAACATGTTCATACAATAAAAGTAGAGAGTGTCGGTTTCATATTTCAATACTTAAGAAAAAGAAAAAAACAACATATGTGAGTAAAGGCAAAAAAAAACTTCACAGTGATTGAAATAAACCACTCGGACAAAATACTGAAGGGGAAAAAAAGAAACTGGAAGGGCACTCTTCGACATCACGAAGTCACCAGATATGCCTCCACCCACATTATCACATCATAATAATACTTGTACCAAGTTTGATTTAAATCCCTGATACCAGATTGAAAACTTTAAATAATTCTGGCTGCTAGACCATGCGTCTGATCAGGTTGAAATTTAAAACATATTGTCGTGTCCAGGGGGTTTTGCCCCAACCTGGACGGATAGCTGAGCGGTTTCCCTTGGAGGCTGACAGCTGAGATTCTCAGAGATTATGGCGCACGCGCGTGGGAAAGAGTAGCTACACGGATGGAGCAGATCGATACACAGCACAAAGGGCGTTGAGATCGAACTCACAACAGATACAAGGACACCAGCAAATTAGATAAATAGTGCTTTAATAAACAGAAAATCAAACAGTTATAATGGAAATAAATCAAGACGTGAGGTAACTTAAATCTAAATTCCTATTTGAGGCGCCTCCGCACTCAGACACAAAAACGGACAAGGGGGAATGATAAAGCAAAAGAAAAATCCCTCCTTTATTTTAGCACTTAGCTTCGGGTCCAGAAGTGATCTTTTCTGAGCTTTGGGGTCGAGCAGCGTCGTCCTGTGCAGTGGGAATCCACGCCCAAAATGGCGCCAAGCCGCTCTCATTGCAGGAAGCGTACGGGAGGTAATTCGTGCGGATCTTCCTTTCGTCAAGAGAGCCCACAAGCTGTCGTAAAGGTTCATATTCACGATTGGGGCGGTCGACGCCGCTCCTCTGCGGAATGCTGGGCTCGCTCTCCCAGAATGGCACAACACAAGGCTTCGAGGCACGTCTCACACGATGCAGCCCAACAGTCGACGACTAGCATCTTGTTCCATCATGTGGGCAAATTCACATTGTGTTGCTGTATTTTGTCGTGTCCAGACGTAGCCAGCCAGCGAGACCCCCTCACTCGATCGTGTCCTCCCACAACTGTGTCCTACTTGTTCCCCTCCCAGAACACCAATGCTGTCTCAATCCTCCCGTCTCCACCGAACCTTCTTCACGCCTTAACCGCATTCCTCACTGCACCTCCATCTCCCTCGTGTTCTGACCACCAATTCTATCCCGTACTCGGTCCGCTCGTCATAAAACAGCGCAATATTTTTCTCTCCTCGTGCAACGGGAGGCTTCCCCATTTTCCTCCAGAGACGCGCTCATCCTCCTCTTACTCACGTCACACCACTCAATCATTCACTCTGGGGGCATGGTTTCACCAGCCATCACCCTGGAGGTGGGGCTTTCTGCCTGCTTGGATGTGCAGCTCAGTTGTTGTTTTAAGGACGTGATCCCTTTTTATCACCGGTCTTGAAATAAAATAAAAACATAGGAAAAGGTCACGGGAGCAATTACAAAGTGGGAGAAATTATCCTTAATCCCTACCTAATTAGCACAGCACCACCCCCCGTGTGAGTGACAGTAACACTTAAGCTCACAGTTTCCCTACTTAGTTTACATCGAGACGTCTCCTCCACGTCCACGGACCAAGCAACTCTATACACTCCAATGAAATTCCCCCATTTACCCCAAACCATAACAATATATTCCCCATGACTACTACATCACAATTGTAAAGTTTCACGTCGATTGATGAAGCGGTTCAAGAGGAATTTTTTTTTAAAGTTTTTCGTTCAATGCAACAGCTGCCAGACCATGTGACCTATAGTTATTTGTGAACACTTTGGTATCCCAAAGCTGGGGAACAGTGGGTGAAATTTCCCCAAGATCTGTCCAGCTGCTCTGGAGAAAAATATTTTCATCAAAAAAATCATAGCTGCCAAACCATGTGACCCATGACATCATAGGTGGAGAACTTTTTGTTCCTCATGGATAGGCGGTCACACCTGTAAAGTTTTGCCTCCATCTGTTCAGCCGTTTCGGAGAAGAAGATTTTTGAAAGTTTTTATGTTAAAAACAATATGGCTGCCGAACCACATGACCGATGTTGTCATCAATTTTTTTCCCCCACATACAATTTAGCACGAGATGACCCTCAAAAAAATTTCATACTGATCGGATAAAGCATTCGACGTATGCAACTATGACGTTACAACGAAGCCACCTCTTACATAATCAAAAAGAAATCACACTTGTTTCCCATTGGGAGTACTTCCCAGATTCCAAGTTTCAATTTTGTCCATGGTACGGTTTCAGAGAAACAGAGATCCAAAGTTTTTCCTTTTTTCCAACATGGCTGCCACCCCACGTGACCAATGACACAGGGGCACACCTACAATATTTGGCACCCGGGGCAGACCCTTCCTTCGGCACCTCCCCCCACCCCCCAAAATGAATACTGTACTTATCTTCAACCACAGAGAAAACATCACCAGGAAGAATTTTCAAAAACGTAACAAAGTCCAGTGTCAAGGAACGCCCGGCGATTGCATGACGTCACTTCTGTGGCGATGTTTTTCCTGCCCATTAACTATTGAATGGAGGAGATTAACTTTTCAGGAGGCCTGCGAATAAAAACAGCCTTTTTTAACAGCCATTTTTCCCTGCTGAGCAGGGTTTAGCTTTTTGCGGGCTCCATGCAATCATGGTTCCCTTCTTGAGGCAATGTTTTTACGGCCGGATGCCCTTCCTGACGCCAACCCTTTAGTCGCCTTCGACATGCAGGGATAATTATATATCAGTATACTGGTGCTCATCTCGCCGACCTCGGAAGGATGACAGGCTGTGTCAACCCCCCTGATGTTAATTCAGTGGCCAGCAGGGATTGAACTCAGGACCCCGAGGATCCCAAGCCACCACCCTAACCACTAAGCCAACATCAGGCTACATTAATGAGCCTAATATGGTCACAAATAACGACTAGCAGTATGTTGTCCTGATGAGCCCATAACAAGGGCGAAATCGAGATTGACATCTCTGCTTTTGTCTATTTGTGACCATCGGCTTTAATCTCAGTCTGCGAAGGCTTGAGGACCATACGGATGTCTCCTAGTTTGGAGGTTATGTATTGGTGTAATTTATGCACGTGACATCATCGCCGTGTTATCGTCAGCGTGCTTTTTTTGTTGTTGTTGTTGTTGAATTTAATGTTCCTGGCTGCAAACCTCCTGACTGGTGATGAGCGGGGCTGAGACAATTGGTCGTGTGGCAGGTGACACTTGTTGCTTACAGGTCGTGCAGCAATTGCTGTGATGGGACTCGATCTGTGCCCTGCTGCCTCATCAAGTTAGGGGGTTCAATTCAAGATTATAATATCACTTGCCACTGAAACAATCGTTATATCATCGTGCTGGTATTTCAACTCTCCCAATGGAACACCCCACCCCCGGCTGTCACCCACGGCGGAGCCCCCTTCCCATACCCCCCTTAGTATGCCAAAGCTATGACGTCATAATTATCATTCAAACATTCTGCATGAGTAGTCTCACCTATGGTGAAAATTTTGTGCCAATCGGATAAGCGGTTGCAGAGAAAACAGAAAAATTCGCATGGACAACCCAAAAACAATGTCACTGGCGACTTCGTCAGCAGAGGCCGAAAAAAGGGGGGAAAAAGACTTTACATTCATCTACAACTCATACCAGCTACCATTGCTGCAAAACTAAAGGACAAACCAAATCGTATCGCTAGCTGCCCAGAAGGCAAGGCCTATGTCCAAGGTTTCAATCACTGATTCATCCGGGAATGTGCAGGCATCGTGTTTCATGTGTGAAAAACCCTCCAACAGATAGGAGGAGTAGGAGGGGATGGGGGTTGGGTGTAGGGAGGGCATTCACTGCAACATGTGGATGGTAGAAGCAAACGTCACTTTCATAATAGTTTTGCATGTGACATCGGACATGTGTGGGTGGACTTGTATCGAGTGTAATTAATGTTATTAGCCCCCGTTGGACTTAGTCCGAAATGGGGGCTTATGGATTTGGTCTCAATTTTCGTGTCCGTGCGTGCGTTCGTCCGCAACCATATCTCAGACATGTATGGACCGATTTTATTCGTACTTGGCACAAAGACCACAAATGATGGTGTATATATAAGCACATCACTTCGTTTCGCGATGCGATCAAAGATGGCCGACTGGCAGCCATATTATTTGTAAAAAAAACCCGGTGTCAAACACGTCCTCAACCATTTCTGAGACATGCATTTGCCGATCTCGTTCAAACTTGGCCCACAGATAATGAATGATGGTTTACATAAGCACGTCATTTGTTTTTGAGATCAGATCAAAGATGGCCGACTGGTGGCCATTTTGTTACTTAAATGTGTCCCCAACCATTTCTCAGACATGCATGGTCTGCTTTCATTCAAACTTGGCACAAGCACAGTACATGACGGCATACACGTGCACCTCACTTTATTCCGCTATCTGATCAAAGACGGCCGACTGGTAGACTGGCGGCTAATTTAGTTGTACATCAATATGGACCAGCCCTTAAACTCCGTACAGCAAAATTATGAAAACAACAGGGGCTCTGACATTTTATGTCTTTTTATCTTGCCAAAACGAAGTTTTTGCAAGATATGTTAGTCAGCTTGTATGTTTTTTTGTTTTTGTTTGTTTGTTTGTTTTGTCTGTAATCAGTATAAAAAAATTCTGCAGAGCACAGTTATCATTTGGAAATTTTTGATACTTCGCATATCAGAGCCTATAGAGGTCCCTTTCAGCGCCACAAAATTTGAAGGTCAAGGTCAAGGTCAAGGTCACTTTGTGCGCAAATCAGGGGAGTCGACGAAACCCTTATTTTTTGAGTAATTTTGAATCGATCGTCTTCAAACTTTATGGGAATGATAGATAGGTTCTGGCGCTCAGCTGATTAGTTTTGTGGCGATGGCCTTGACCTTCTGGTTAGCGCCTGAGGTCAAACATATTTGACCCAGGTCAAATTTTCAAGTTTAGGAACCATATCGTGTAGTACCTCAAATTGAAACACCTCGATGAGTGCTTTCTAGATATGTCAAGCTTGAGGACATTATGACGTCATTTTGGTGACGTTATGAGGCAAACGCATATTTTTCATGGTTTCATCTGTAGAACGATTCTCATCGGAATCTCTCGTAGGAGATATTTTCCTCAAGAATCGTCCTGGTGGATAGGCAGCTCTGTTCACCTCAGTGTGACCTTAAAGAGTCACACGTGGTCACCTTTTGGCAAGATACGGATCACCCTACGGGTGACATTGGTTTATTTACTTCTTGCCCAGTTGCTCAGTTTTGTCAGACTGCGAACTTTAGGAAGGAGTCTTGGTAGTACTTATTCTTTCCAATTCCTAATGATGGAGTTCACCGTTGCTCTTGGGAACTTTCAAAACTCTAGAAATTGTTTTATACCCTTCCCCAGATCTATGCTCCTCACAATTCTATCTCGTCGGGTTCTACGGACGTTCCTTGGACTTCATCGTGGAGTTTTCTGCTCTGACATGCACTGTCAACAGTGGGACCTTATATACGAAGGTTGTTTCTTTTATAAATCTTTCTTTTTCGTTTAGACAGGTCACTCTACCCTGGATATGCTTCTTCTACTCTCCCATCAATGGATGGAGGTCCTCAATGCCAGGACAGGAAATCCGAGCCGTATCCCTGGACATATCACATGCTTTTGACAGTCTGGCACCCTGCCCTACTCACCAAACTCTCTTCCTATGGTATCCAGCCATCTCCACTATGGCTCGCAACTTCTCTTCCTGTCGCAGTCAACGTGTAGCCCTAAATGGAGTTCTTTTCATCCCCTCTTCCTGTCCAGGCTGGAGTTCCTCAAGGTAGCGTTCTGGGCCCTGTTTTTCTGGTTTTCATCAATGATCTCTCCGACTCTCTGGAAAATCCTCTATATCTCTTTGCTGATGACTCCACCCTCTTCCGTACCATCTGTCATCCCTCTGACCGGCAGCAGCAGCTTCTTCGCTCACTGCAGATCTGGATAAAATCACAACTGGTCCCACACATGGAACATGTCTTTCAATCCGGACAAATCTCACACTCTCACTATGTTCTCTCCGAAAGGACCGTTTAGAAACGCCCCCCATCCACTTTCTCAACAATCCTTGGAGAAGTCTTTTCTTTCAAGCTTCTGGGTCTTCACTATCTGCCATGACCTTTCCTGGGAAAGTCACATTTCCAACCTCGCCTCAAAAGCAGTCGCCGACTGGGAATCCTCCGTCGTGCAAAGTCCTTCCTCGGCCCTCTTGAGCTCTCTGACCACTTACAAAGCTTTTGTCCGTAGCCTGATGGAGTACTGCTCTCCATTCTGGGCTGGTGCTCCTGCCTCCACCTTTTCGGCTTCACGCTGTTGAAACCAGGGCATTTAGGATCATCGGCATTCTCCCGCAATTGAAGCTGAGTCTTTGGGCCTCTCATCAATCACCGCAGGTTGGTCGGTGGTCTTTCTGTCTTCTACCGTCTCCTCTCCAGCTCACCCCCCCCCCTGCTCTCTCTGCGATTTGTCCCCACCACATTTCCACAGGGCGCTCAAGGTCCGCCACAACCCCTTCTGGTAAAACTACAAAATCACAATCACTGCTCACCTTCACTCTTTCATTCCTCTTTTTTTCCCGCCTTTGGAAATAAACTCCCTCACTCTATTCTTTCCCATTCTCCCTCCAGGCTTTAAAACAGCAGTTCACCACCACCTCTGACTATCCCCCATCCAAATCCTCGATTCTTTTCTACCCCGATAATCCACCCAAGCCCACTTCCTTCAATTCCCTGCTTTCCTTCCTGAAAGTCCCTGTAATGTCCATCTTCTCTTCCCATGTCCCCGTCCCATCCCTCTCCCTTCCACAGATCTCCTAATGTGTCTGTTCCCCACTGTTTTGTCCCTCCCACTCCCGCCCCTCTTGTCTCATGCCCCCTTGATGTGCGTTGTGTGTTAGCTCTCATACGAGCTCGACAAGGTATACAAAAAAAAATAAAATCAGTCTAATCAATTGAATTAGTCACAGGAGGACTCCCATTAAGTTGTAGAGATCTCAAGGATGATCAAAGGAAATTGGATGCACCTTGAGCTCAATTTGGAGTGTCATAGCAAAGGGGGGTGAATACTTATTGACACAAACATTTCAACTTTTCATTTTAGATTGATTTATAAAAATTTCTCAAAACAATTTCCACTGACATTATGGGGTATTATGTGTCGACAAAAAAAAAATCTCTATTGAATCATTTTTAAATTCAGGCTGGAACACAACAAAATGTGAAAAAATTGGAGGATGTGAATTAATTTCTGAAGCACTGTATATTCAAATAGTGTGAGATGGGAGAAGCAAATGTGAAAGTCATTCAGATATGGACAAAAGTGATTTTGTTTTTGAAACCATAGTACCTGAGATGTTCAGCAGAATATCTGGGCAAGGTCGCTGCGCTTTGATGGTAATGTAGTAAACAGGAATGCCAGAGAGGGCAATGGGCAAACCCTATCAGTGAGTTGGATGGTGTCGCTGTACAAAGGTAATGCGACGAGGAAGATGCAGAGTATACAGAACACACAGGGAATGCTATGCTCAGCTGTAAGGGAGGATGACAGGTCAAATAAACTTGAGGAATCATAAAAGAATTGCTCAGACATGGAAAAACCACAATGGTGACATCGAGGTATAACGTTAGAACTCAGAACTTCAGAAGCAGTAGAGGGTGAGAAAGGAGAACCAGAATATGGTGAGGGATCATATGAGTAACATAACTGCCAACCTTTGCACATCAACACTGAGAGCTACTCTCCCACCTTCCCACATTCCTTTTCAATTTATCCATTACAACTTGTGTATTAATGTTACAATTATTCATAGTGCTCTAAATCTCTTAACAGTACCCAGAAGGCATCCATTGCTCTTGCCAACAGATAACCATGTACTTTGAAGGAAAAATGCCAAAACAAGAAATACTCCCTGGTAAGAGCTCGGTGTTATCCTTAGCCTGCGAACACTCACCTCCATGAAGAGCAGAAAACTTTAAAGATGGAGGTTGGCACATGACTTTTTCATTAGCAATGGAATCCTGACAGAGTAATCAGTGGTTTAGGGCTACACAATTAAAGAGATGCCATTTTGCTTTTCTTTTGGAATATAAGACTCGCTCAAAGGCCTACAAGAGTAGGGCATTTCGAGTTTGACTTAAATCCATAATCTAGGCCACTTTGTAAGAAGCTTAGCTAAATCTCGAGTCAATCATGCGCGAGTGACGCTAACAGGCAAGTAAGGGCACCACAGGAAATCGTGTTCAATTAAAGCGGACTGATGAGACCTTGTTCAGTTTTCTACTGCTTCTCTGAAGGTCTTGCCCTGCTCTTTCATCCGCCGTTTATCCTCAGTCCCTAAGGTTGCATGCATTCTTCCAGCAACCGCCATTTCTGAAATTGCTAAATTCCAGCTCAATGTTTTACCTGCACTCCTTTGTGGCTTTTCTCCTTGCTTTGCGGAACTCCGTTCTCAGTCTATTCCATTCAACCCAACCCTCAGGGCTTCAAGTTATCAGAGCACAAGCACCTCTGTCATCCTCGTATCTCGATACGTGACCTTTTCCACCTCATTAACCTCCCTCCCTCTCACATCTATTAGTATGTTACTATGTTGGCTTTTTCTTCTTCATTCACATTACAGCACAAGGCTGCGGGGTAGCATCATTAGCTAGAGGTGTGGCTGTGCCACTGATTGATGCCCTCTGTGTTAGGGCAGGACGTTGGAATTTGTTTGGGATGCCGGCAATAGCTCTGCCTACCTTCACAAAGAACACCGTGGGATCTTTAACGTCCACAAACAATGCTGGCAGAGGGACACCTGTTTACGTCCAGTCGAGGGACGGAACACACATTGATGATCACCCTGCCTGTGAAACACCAAGATGACAGTTTATAGGCTGGTCACCCAATATTGTTACGGAATCTGGAACCATCGCACACAACAGCCAGAGTCCTTATAGATCAGTTATATCGGTAAGTATGTGTTTCTAGGTAGGGTCCCGTCCTATGTTTAATGGGTGATTAAGTTACGTGCGTTGAATTATATTTATAGTTTAGGACTTTTTACATCACCAACAACAACGACAAACAACAACCTCTGCTCGTGGCATTGTCCGCGCTCTTCGAGCGCTCGCCAGCATGGGGCGTGTGCGGAATTCCATGCCCTAGCGTGATTTCGCACCAAATATGGTCACGAAGCGTCCACTTCGGTTGGCCCAAATATGGGCACGAACGCTTCTTCTGGCTCGCGCGCCAAATAAGGGTATGCGTATTTTCCGCCCAATGGGCGACGCAGCGGACCAAAGCCGGGGCAGTCCTTCTCAAGAAGGCGGAGCTGTGACATGCCGTCCACCCAATGGAGCAGGCGAAGGGGGAGCGGACCTGCCCCGGAAAACGATGGAAAAAGCATTGAAGATTGCATCCCGTCGGCTCGAGCACGCTTCTGTCTGGGTCTGTGGCTGACTGCATCCCGCACATCCGAGGTGTCTCGTCTGGCGCATTTACAACAATGGGTCGACCATCTCAATCATGGGAGATCACCTCATTCCACCTCCTCTGTGGTTCGGCTGCCCTGGTGTTCTTTGGGGACTGGTGCTCGGGAAGGTGCGTTCGTTCCGCCGCGCGAACACCAGCCAGGTGGCCAGCACATTCTCTTTCCCTCAGCTCGTCTTCCCTCCGAGCTGAAGGCAATAAAGACCGAGGTCCATCTCTTTCTGGGGTATTTTATGTGTGCGTTGTGTGTGTGCGTGGCCCGTCTGTAATTAGAATTGTTTAAGGAATTGCTTGTACATTTGATACTTTTCTTTTATTTCGTGATAACTCTGCTCTGTGTTCCCCCCCCGATTATTGTTATAAATAAATATCCCTTTTGTGAATGTACCAGCTCGTTCTTTGTCCTTCTGCCATTGGTGTGCCACGGTGTGTATTGGGATCAGGAAGCCGTTGTTGCATAATTGTTCATTTGACCGACAGGCTCGGTATACCATCCGCTCGTGTTACACACTGTTCGAGCACAGGTAAAGGCTCCTCCCGCTCGAGGCCTGCCGAGGGTGTGAATTCCCCGGTAGTTTTGCCGTGGGGTACTTAGGTATATTGAAGTTTGGCAATTTAACCTACCCCACGCGGTCGAATTATTGGCGATTCATGGTCTGTAAAGGCCCGTGCCTTTCGGACTTATGCTGAGGGTCACGACCTAAATTCCGTGTGTTCGTGGAGCCGACTCTACTGCTCCCCCTAGTGGTCGTGCTCGCCACCGAAACCCGGCCACAACAATTGGTGTTCAGGAGTGCGATTCGGCCCTCCGCCTCCACCAAAATTCCTGGGTCGGACCGGGGGTGCGGAAGCAACCACCCCCGTTCCTCCAATTAAGTGTGGTCAAATTATTCCCGGAACGCAACATGGCGATCAAGAGGGCTGGACCAGGTGGGTTTAGAGGTAGGGTTAGTGGAACCCATGGTCCAGGACACACCATGCAGGACAGCCCATGCAAGAACTTTCCCCGATCGGATCCAGAAATAATGAGCGTGGGAGGGCGGTGTATGACCCCCCCATCAATTCCCCCCCCCGATCCCTGCCGGTTCGCACACCATCATGGCGGATCGGCTGCACCGAGTCCACTTGACATGAGCCAGCTGCTGGAAATTTTGATGCACAAAATGGATGTGAATAGGAACGAAATGAAAGAAGAAATGCAAGGAATGCAAAACAAAATGGATGATCTCTCCTTT
>CM068959.1:12772038-12791621 GCA_035128595.1 Eptatretus atami | reverse complement strand
CCTAGGAGAAGATGCAAATTGAAATCGGCTACTCCCCTAAAAACACATGTTTTTTGGGTGTGGCTCCGCCCATAATGGGCGCAACATGCCCATTTTCAGGAAAACACAACTAGATCATGATATAAACCTCCCACCAAAATTTCATCAGATCATTCAAAACCCACGGAGCATGCTCGGGACAGACAGACAGACAGACAGACAGACATACAGACAGACAGACAGACAGACGACAACAGACAGACAGACAGACAACACACACAATAACAGAATATAGTGGTCACTTATAATTTTCGTAAAATATTTTTTCGTGAACCAACAATTGGGGAACCCATGATGGAAAAAAAAGAAAGTGAAACATTTTGATTTGTTTTTTAAAATGCTTTAAAGGAAGGAAACTTAGTTTTCTTCAATGGAGATTCAGTTTGGAGATATTGCAAAAGGGAGAGGTAAAAAATAGTTACAGGAAGTACAAGTAGAAGTGGAATGAGCATTTTTTGGAGTGAAAGGGTTTTGTTTTTTAAGCAAGGAGAGAATAGAGACATTAAGAGACCAAAAGTTTCGGCGGAGGACTTTGTGTTTCCCGACTTTCCACCGTTATAGCTCTTCTGTTCCGTTCCATTCCATATTCTAACTCTTCCATGAGCCTCGATCTTGGAAACACACACACACACAAATTAAATTAAATAAAATAAAAATGCATTGCTGATCACAATTTTCAAACGATGGATAAAAAGAGAACCCATGTGTGTTCTTTGGTGAAGTTTTACAAGAGAGATGTATCGATCCTGTGCTGATGACCATTTGATCGATGATGGCAGTTCTGAGCACAGTCCAGAAAAACAACTAGCAGAGAGGAACACAACCAGAAGTTACAGGAATGCTTTTAAGAAGCAGCTCTTGAGAATCAGAAAGGATATTCCTACCATCGGTTTTTCAAGGTAGTGACGACGATGCATTGCAAGTGTGTCCAAAAGTCGTTCACCACAAGGGAAATGTGGATCGACTCATAGAAATGGCAGGACCATTGTCATATTTGTCAACAAGTAATTTGCTCGGAGTAGAGCAACTGGTTGGATACTCGTCTCTCTCGGCTGCCTAGCCTGGGTTCAAATGCCGACCCAGCTATCGACTGCCATCATGGTGTTCCGAACGCAGGGTGAGGCATCAATGGGTGCGCCATCTGTCGGTGGACGTTAAATATCCCGTGGTGTCTTTCATAATGAGCGGGACAGTTATCACCGGCATCCTGAACAAATTACAAATTCCTGTCACCTTCACTTAAACATCAGCCCATGAAAGACTTGGGCCAAAAGCTCTCCCCGGCTGACCCCACAAGAATGTGGGAACAACTGATGCTGTTTAAAGTATGGTAGTTAGTAGATTTAACCATTCGGTTGGGAGATGAGGGTCGTGATGCTTTTCTAAAACCAACATGTAAGTACTTGTACAAAGTTGCTGTGAGCGAAGTAAGACAACCACATGGTCTGGACAGGCACCACATATAGACAAGACCAGGGCAATGGGCAGGCAGATCACCCCTGAGGGCCATTCGTGACTCAGTTGTGCTTCTCCGGACACTGATGACTTAATAATCCCCATGAGAGGAGTCAGGGTTCCAAAACCTAGAATGAAATCTTTAATAATATACTAATTAACACAGCTTTCAGCCTGACTTGAACCCACAACCTCTGGGATAGCAATCCCATGTACTCACTACGACTTCACCGTATCCACAAAGGATTTGACAATCACATGATCAACATCCGAGCTAGGCCGAGGAGGAATGTTTTGAAGTCTTTGTTGCTCTAATAAGTTCATAGATTGGTATTCAGGTAAAAAGAGGTGCGGCATTTTGGGGAATGGGAGTTTTTGTAAATCGTGATTTAAGTTGGGGGTCTGAGCCTTGTACAAGACCTTGTACAAAATTGTCTTTTGAAACTCCAACTTACGTTGAACAGCAGAGCTGGAACAGGTGTGTATCGGTCCATATTAATCATGCTCAAAGTGTCTGGAAGGTGACCCTCCCTTGCGCCGACGAAGAAGAGCCTGTAAGAAGAGGTATGTGGACTAAGGTAGGTCTCACGGAAGGAAGGGTGTAAGTGAAGAGAAGCAGGGTATGGTAAAACAGGTATGCATGATGGCATAAATATGGTGTGAACATGCTCATAATACCGACAATATCCCACCAAAAAAAGTCATGCAACAATTTCATTGATGGTACATAACAAGCCTCAGTGTGCAGTCATTAAATACCTCGTTGGGCCTCCTGATGACAATCACAGCCAGTATCCTTACTCTAGGGTCCATTACCAGTTTTGATAAGATGAGGGTGGGATTCTTTCCCATTGCCTGGAAAGTGTTGCCCCTAATTATTATGTTTCATATTATGCAGTCCGAGAAAGACACTGAAGGATCTTCAACTTCCACCAATTTATTCTTTGTTCGGATGCAGAACAAGGCTGTGGGGTAGTTTCATTGGCTGAGGGTGTGACTGTGTCGCTGATGCAATGCCCTCTGCCAGTTAAGGCAGGAATTTAGAATTTGGCCATCGTGCCAGCAATAGCTCGCCTGGCTTCGCGAAAGATCGTTACTCTTCGCGAAGGACACCGTGGATTCTTTAAGGTCCACCAACGAATGTTGGCAGCATGGACGCATGTTTAACGTCAATCCGAGGGACGGCACATGCATTGATGAATCACCCTACTTGTGAAACACCGGGATGACAGTTTGTAGCTGGGTTGGGATTCAAACCCAAGCGAGACAACTTAGAGGCGAGTGTGCGTTCCTCGAGGCCATCTCGTAAGCCATCTCCACCAACGACCAATGTTGGCAGATGGGTGCCTGATGCTCTTCTTCAAAGCAGGATAAAGCTCACACCTGAAAATGCGCTTCACCTACTTTCTCCATCGCAGTTAGCGTGCCTCTCTCAACATTCAGTTGAGAAAATGAATTGCCCACTGCGTGAAGCAGACCATTATGGCTCAGCAAGTCTTCACCAAGACTAAAATTATGGATAGAGACTCCAACTCACCGCAACTTTATCAAGCTCCCACACTCCCACTGCATTTCATTCCATTACTCCCCATCCAGTCTTCCCAGATTTACCTGGAAGCTGCTAAAATGGAGGCATTCAGTCCACCGATACAGGACAGCGCAACAGACAGGGGAATGGTCCAGCTGAATAGGCCGAAGACCTTGTCGGCAAAACTCTGTCAAAGACAAATCAAGACGAGCAAGTAAGGCAGTTCAGAAGCATTCTGGTTCTATAAGCACAACATTTGCAGGAACAGGTCAAAGTGTGGACAATATGACCGAGAAGCTGATAGGAAATCACAAATTACAACATACTCGCGATGGCCCGACATGCTCATCAAGGCACAACTTTACGACGTACTGCACCACCTTTGGCTCAAAACAAACTCGGTGATCGGTTTCGAATGAAGAGATGGCTACAACCGATTTATCACCACAGAGGGGAGAGATTAAATGTCCCCCATTTTGCAAATGTGCCCACCGACTCACACATATTGGAACCTACTTTGGGCAGCTATTTGACTCTCCTCCCCTCTTCCTTGTTCTCCTTCTCCTCCTCCTCCTCGCTTTACAAACAGCTCATCTTAAACTGATTGAAAGTGGCCAGCAGTACAAGTTTAATGAATGACTAGTTTATGCAAAGGAAGCATGCCCCACAAACTAAAGTTCAAGGTTCTATAAACAGTACAGACGCTGGAAATGTATCAGCGGCACCACAGGTTCCGGCCCAATTGCATCCATCGGCAACAATGGCACATCCAAATCCATTCGGACCATAGGTGCTGCCGAAACAGTCTCCTGGGCGATTGGGCACAATCCTGGATGGGTCGCCACTCCGACGCAGGATACTCAAATGGCTCAATTATCCAAGCAAGCTGGTACTCACTTTGCCGACCTCGGAAGGATGACAGGCTGATTCAACCCCACCTGGTATTAATTCAATTCAAGCCCACCCAAGCCCACCACCCTAACCATTTAGCCAACACCAGGCATAACAACGGTACATATTATCGTACCATCAAAGGGAAAGCTTTCCCATGGTGAAGTCATTGACAGGCTGGATGGTGAAGGGAACTTTGCAATCAATGCCATCACAATTTGGCAATACTTCACAAATTATCTCGCTGTGCCGATAAGGATATGAAGCAATAAATGGCAATGTGCACACCCAGCTGATAATGCTATAGAAGAGCACTGCACTCGAGAAGTGCGACGAAGCTGTTGTAACGATGGCCGGAGATTGCTTATTCCTTGGTTTCCCAGGTAATCACGGTTAGTAACTGACTTGGTGTAAATCTCTGTAAAGCTGTTGAACCCACCACAGCCACAGCATCACTCGCGAGGAGAGAGGACTGATCGAGGACCGTGTAGTATGCGACGTTGCACAGGATGTAGATGGTGGTCACGATCGGCATCGAGATGGCGATTGCCAGAGGGAGGTTCCTGGGTGACAAGCAAAGGCACAATCATTCTGTTTATCCTCCATTGTGTGATAATGCATTAGATTAAGGCAATTGGGACGATCCGTTATTTGAACAGCAGCAACAACGATAAAAGTACATCAACCAATAAATTGTTATAAGTACCACACGACCAATTTTGTGACTTATAAGAATGAGTAAACTTGACTTCAGTTGACACTTTCATCCATGACACACATAATAGAGGCCCTCGAGGAAGTTCACGGGTCACAGATGAAATGTCTCCCGAGGCTAAGTCTGCTCTTTCCGGCTTTGGGACAGTAATACTTGGTGACATTTGTTTGATTGTGCATTGTTCTTTCAATAACACTTTGATTTTCCAACTGTCAGAAATGATGCAACCAGCAGCCACAGGCTCCATTAGAAACAACAACATTCAATTGAATGTTGTTTTTTTTAAAAGGGTTTTAAAGGCTGCAGAATTTATTTAATTTTTTTTTCGGACGTTTACTGCCATTGATGAACCTTCTTTTACACGTTACATTCGTTCTTCATGCCTCTTGTTTGTGTTCTGTATGACGTGCCTGGTGTTGGCTGAATGGTTAGGGTCCTGAGTTCAAATCCCGTTTGGCAATTGAATTAATACCAGGTTGGGGTTGACTCTGCCTGTACATCCTTCTGAGATCAGCAAAATGAGTACCAGCTTGCTGGCATGATTGAGCCATTCGAATATCCTGCGTCGGAGCGACGACCCGTCCAGGATTGTGCCTAATAGCTGAGGAGACTGCTTCGGCAGCACCGACGCTCTGTAAAGAGTATGTTCCGACGGATTTGGATATTTTGTATGATGTCCCAAAAAACAGTAAGTTGTCTGTTTGGAATGTTTTTTTCATTTTGTTTGACTGCCAGACAGGCAGACAGACTGAAACAATTTTTCTTTGAATGTCTCAAAAAAGTTACGGATGGATTCAGACTAAACTTGCATCCATCCATCCATTGGGACCATACTCTGTGCAGAGCGTTGGTGCTGCCTAAGCAGTCTCCTTGGCTAGTGGGCACAATCCTGGACGGGTCGCCACTCCGATACTGGATACCAGCAAGTTGGCACTCATTTTGCCGACATCAGAAGGATGACAGGCCGAGTTAACCCCACCTGGTATTAATTCAACAGCTGAGCGGGATTTGAACTCAGGACCCTTGGATCCAAAGCCCACCACCCGAACCATTAAGCCAACACCAGGCATCACACTAAAATGCTGCAATCCAAAACCTTTTGCGAGACAAAATAAATGTGTATCGGTAACTAGATGTTGATAATTATTATGTTCTTGTAATTCATGTAGTAGTCCCAGTATAATTAGAAGAATGACATCTCCTAATGTGCTTGGTCTGTATGTGATCGATAAACTCCTCCATGAGTGTGAGCAGAGTGAGATAATCTGTTGGCTTCCAAAGATATTACCTTTCAGGGTGTTTTATTTCCTCAGTTACGAAGTTTAGTGTATCCCAACCGGAGTAAGAGAACAAGGCTGAGTAAAGTGCGAGTGCCAGTCCTCCCAGCTGGTAGTTTGACCCTTCGAAGGCCGAGTGGAGGTTCTCCGTGTTCCCTAAGGAAGAGGACAAATTGAAAAGTCTCATCTAATGAATACAGCAGGTAACCTAACAAAAAGCATATTTTTTTATATACATGGTCAAGGCTCATGGAAGAGCTAGAACAGAATAGAATGGAACAAAATGGAAATGGGGGGGGGGGGGGAGCACCACCAGCAGAGTAGAGAAGTGAGAGTGAGTGAGATCAAAGGAAGGGGAGGACACACGAGGGTGAACAAAGCTGCGCGCAAGCTGACTGAAACGCAGTAAGAAGAGGAAGTGGAAAGCAGGGATGAAACAGGAAGGGAACAAACCAACCGACTTAAAAGGAAAAGAGGTGAAGGAGAGGGGGACAAAAAAAGAAAAATCACACAACTTGGAAAAAGGGAGTGCTTGTGAATGGGGTAATTTGGGGTCAAAGTATTGCACACCAAGGAAACAGCGTCTTCCTGCAATAAAGATCGGCATGTTAATACCACTCGAAGGAACAAATACTTCCGAATCCGCTGCCAGTTAATTAGTTAATGCAAGGTGAGATGTGAAGCACATCTTTGTTGCACTTTATCCCCATCGCTGGGTGCTCGATGACCTTGGGTGTATGAAAGGTGCACACAATTAGGGTGCAGGTACATCTCATAAACTTCTGTTCCAGCGCATACATGGTACATAATGCAAGTGTTAAAAGTGCATCGAGATCAGGGGTTTGGGCGTGCACCAAGGTTGCAAACAGCAAGTGAACATATCGCTTCTAGGGTGCACGAACCGAAGACTTCGTTACCCGATTCAGCCAAAATTATTTTGGGGGATTTTAATCACTGCAGATGCAGAATGTATTGTCGGTATGTGGGCATAAGAAGAACGTGTAGTTGGTTTGCCCCAATACATACGAACAATAAATTCAGCAACCTACAAAGAATGATACAACGCTGTATTTATGCTGCTCTTAACTTTCCTTGTGCATATTCATCGAAGGATTGTCTTCAGCTGGTAAACTCTGACCACAATAACATTGTCTTTTCTTCCTTCATATAAAAGAAACTAAAAAGGTGACAAGTGGTTACGAAGGAACGGTGAGTTGGGAGCACCGACACCACTGAGGAGCTTCATTTGCACAGATTGGAGTGCATTCCTGAATTAATCCGAGTCGGTGACGGTTACCTGTGAGTTCATTCGGTTTTGTGTTGATTCTGTCATCCTTCATAAAATTATTAAAATTTGTCTGAATAACAAGCCATGGATTTCCAAGAAACTGAAGGACTTATCTGAGCAAAAAGAGGACAGCCAAGAGATACGCAAGCTGTCTCTAAGCTGTCTAGCCTGGGTTCAAATCCTGACCCAGCTATAAACTGCCATCCTGGTGTTTAACAGGCAGGGCGATTCATCAATGTGTGTGCCATTCCTTGGATGGATGTTAAACTGGGCATCCCGTCTGCCAGCATTCGTTGATGGACGTTAAAGATCACACCGTGTCCTTCGCGAAGAGTACGTGAGCTAACGCCTGCATCCTGAACAACTTTCTGCCCAAAGCTACAGGGGGCACTGCATCAGCAGAATAATGATGCTACACTCCCAGCAATGATACAAGCAGCCACAGGCTGCATACAAAATGAATGAATAAATGAGCAAAAGAGGGAAGTGTTCTCAGATGGAGACAGATTGCAAGCAAAGGTTATTCGGAAAGAAATTGATAGACAAGTTACAAAGTCTAGAGAAGGTTGTAAACAAAAGCTGGAACAGAATTTTAAGGAAAACAATTCACCTGCTGCTTGGCAGGAAACTCAGACGATGATTGGATAGAAGAACAAATTGAAGAGACGACGTTTCGAAAACAATGATGATGTAAAAGTCTTGAAAAAAACATTAATCTTGGAAAAAAAAAAAGGGTTCTGAGTTACTGCCAAGTCACGTGTTGCAGGGAATAAAAAATAAAATAAAATGCTTGGTTTTGTTCAATTCCAGGAACGCTTATGGGAAATACAAGGAAACCACCGAGCATCCCGTGATTGAAACACAATGCACATTACGTGGCAGAACACGAGCACGATGACTGACCGACCGCACAATGAGGAAGGAGATGGCAATCACCCCACGGTGTCGCTGCCATTTCACTTGATTACATGTAAAAAGGCCACGGGGCAGTAGGAAGTCAACAGGAAACCATGACATTATACAATCATAGTCCATGCTTCTCATTACGAAACCTTGCCGTGAAGTGAGAGTGTATGGTGCAGATGCTCAAATTAGTAGTTCCGCTCGGTGGTAAGCAAGATGCGGTGTGAGATACACTACCATCGATATATTATCTATAATAATAAATGTGAGTGTACACTGTCAGTGTGTGTGTGTGTGTGTGTGTGTGTGTGTCTCCTTCATAACTCCAAAACCATGAAACCTATGAGCCTGAACCTTTGCATACAAACTAAAGGAACTCCAAGGGAGTGCATGAATGAAAACTGGGTATTTGGGTAAAGTTAAACACCCTTTTAAAGATAATTCACGGCCTTATTAAATTAATACCAAAAACAGGCTTACCCTTGGTCAGCCCTCATTGACTTCGCAGGGGGTCTTAATCCGCCATTTTGTTTTGGCCCACTCAAAAAGCCTCGGCTATTTTCCACAACGAACTCACGGTCTAATTAAAGTATATAAATCGACATTCGTAAAGCCTGTTGTTAGCTTGGTGGTTAAAGTGGTTGGCTTAGGATCTTGGGGTCCTGAGTTTGAGCCCCATTGGTTGCTGAATTTATGTTGGTGGCTTAATTTACACCAGGTGGGGTTGACTCGGCCTGTCATCCTTCCGAGGTTGGCGAAATGAGTACCAGTGTACTGGTAGAGGGGCACAGCATCAGTGGCACAGTCGCGTTTCCAAGAAATGATAGCTACCCGGCAGCCAAGCTGCCGTACGCAAGAACAGAGCAGATCGAAATTGTCTTCAGATTTGAGGATTGCAGCTGGTGGACAAAATAACTGTTGAAATCTGGAGTTAAATTTAAAGAAATTACCCATTCATATCACTAAGCGTATTTACATAATTTACTTGAAGCAAGTAAGGTTGTGATCCCTCCTTCTCCATATTTACAAATTGCCAAAGCACTAAACTTAACATTTTCTACTGTTCAGAGAATTGTATATGGTGAAGAAAAGATTAAGGAATGTGTGTGCCTAAAGTGTAACTTCATTCAGTACAACTAAAATAATTACGAGAATACGCTCATCATTGAATGCCTGATCTTCGCTGTAAATGTATATACAGCCATTCCTTCACCGTTTCATTGGAGTGCTTGCTCGAGTGCTTAAGCCACTTGGCAAGCGCTCTACAAGATGCTTGCTAATGGATGCCTCCTCCTCTGAGCTCCCAAGGTTAATCATGATTTTATAGGATCACATTTTTAAAAAGGTTAATTCCAATGTTAGAGGATCACATTTTTAGCTAATCTGGAATTGGAATTCCAGATAAGGTATCGTCACTGCACCGATCATCCGTCTCCTATTTCGACTTCTCCGGCCAAACCCCTGGGCCAATCTGGCAGCAAGGTTCCTCTCCTGACTGGTAACGGAAATTGTAAAGCTTGTTCCAGTCACATGACTTTAAGTAGTTCAAAATGGCGGACTCAGTAAATTCCTTCAAAAATCTTCTACTCCAGACCCACCAATCAGAACGCTACCAAATTTGGGTTACAATATTAGGCCAGTGCTCAGATAAGCTACGGCTTCTGTGATCCTATTTTTTTCAAGGGGTTTCCAACGGTCATTTTCTCACAATTCATAACTTAGAAATACACGAGCCACCACCTGTTGCAGGGAAGGGGTGGGAGTCCGGAGCGAGGGACGTGGGGTGGGAGGAGGCAGGGGAAGGGATGAAATGTCAGGATACAGCACCTTCATGGTGTTTGTGTTTGATGTCACTTTCTAGGTTCTAAAAGGGCTATTTTTGACTAAAATGTTACACAAGGGGATCTTTTCTTCATTTGTAAGACTTTTATTTTTTTAAACCACAGTGGGTTTTCTTTCTCAAACTAATGTGAGCTACAGGTGGATTTTCTGTGCATTTTGCCGAACCTTGGCAGAGCTTCACGATGCCGGCGATGATGATCCCGATGAGGGCAATGACCTTTGCATAAGTTGAAAAGTCCTGCACACGTATACCATATCGCACCAAGGTGCAGTTCACGTAGGTCAGAGAGCCTGGAGGGGGAAAAAAGATGAATTGTCATTGGTGAACCACCTTTCACCTAACATTAACAAGAAAAAGAGCAGAGATTGCAGACCCTCGCCAGGACTTGTTTTGTGTGGTGTTTGTGTAGTTTTGTGTGGTGTACTTTGTGCTGGTGCGTTACATAATTAATAACGGACTAATTAGAACTGACACTTTATAACTGCTGGCAGTGATGACCGGGTACCAAGATGTCCCGCTTTGATGCAACCCCGCTTTGAACAGATACCTGACCCTGACCCATGACGTTTATTATTATTCAATTGAATCAGAATGGGATTAAAAAAATTCAATTAAAATCAATGGAAGACCAATATTGTAACAGTCCTGCATTGGAGTTGGAATCATCAGAAGGAATCCAAACAAGCAAAAGCAAAGATGAAATCATCAGGAGGAACCTGGATAGGATTCGAGGTTCAGCTGCTACTCCTCTAGGCTCTACCTCAACCAATCTAGGTTCAGCCAAACCAATCAGACTATTCGTGAATACCCTGGTATCCCCAAGGCTTGGGGAACGTGTGTGAAGTTTCCCATCAATCTGTCCAACCGTTCTGGAAAAGAAGATTTTTTTTTTTAGGTTTTAAGGAAATCCAAAATAGCTGCCAAACCATGTGACCTATGACATCTCATGTGTGAATGTTTTGTTCTCATGGATAGGCGGTCATCTATCTATAATTCCAGCAATGTGTGTGTGTGTGGTGTGTCTGTGTGTGTCTGTCTGTGTGTGTGTGTGTGTGTGTCTGTGTGTGTGTCTGTGTGTGTGTCTGTGACCGCTGTTCTCGACAACCACTGGTCCGATCTCATTGAACTTGCCAGGTATATTGCTGGGGACCTGAGGATGTGCTTTTCAAGGTTTGATATTAATCGGACAAGTGCCTCCAAGTATGGCCATTTATTTACCAAACCAATGACAAGACATGTTGTTGCGTGGGCGTGGCGATGGGGAAGGGAAGCTCAGCCGCGTTCGCCATTACGGGTTACAACGTACGGACTTCCGGAGAGTGATGACTTCGTGTATTCTAATAATTTTCTCGATTTCTTATGCGCATTTATAGATAAACACAATGCCCCAAGTTATGATCGTTTTCATATTAGACGATGCATAAATTTCGGTAACATCAGAGTGAGCTGGTGTGCTCCGAACCAGGAAGTAATTATTTTCTCTCTTCTTCTCTTCTCTTTTTGTTTTTCCTTGCGACGACATTGCGAAAAGGAAAATACGTTGGCGCTAATTGAATAATTGGCCATTAAAACTAAATTGTGAATAATCGTAACTGCGATATGCGAACTTCCGGGCCACGCACGTACGGGCACGCGAGAGCGAAGAACGGCCTGTGTGGTTGTTGTTTCTTGCTCGCGGTTTGAATATTTATTTATTATTATTATTTTTTTTACGGCACGTACTAGTACGTGTAAAAGGGTTATTCACACCTTTGACTTTTTCACATTTTGTTGGTTACAGCCTGAATTTCAAAATGTTTGAATTAAAAAATCGTGTCACTGATCGACACATAATACCCCATAATGTCAAAGTGGAATTTTGTTTCTTAGAAATTTTTACAATTAATTAAAAATGAAAGCTGAAAATGTCTTGCATCAATAAGTATTGAACCACTTTGCTATAACATTCCAAATTGAGCTCAGGTGCATCCAATTTCCTCTACAACTTGATTGGAGTCCACCTGTGACCATCTCAACTGATTGGACATGCTTTATAAAGAAACACACCTTTCGATATAAGATCTCTCAGTTGAGAGTGCATGTCTGAGCAGAAACTCGACGATGAAGTCCATGGAACTGTCCGTAGAACTCAAAGATAGAATTGTGAGGAGGCGTAGATCTGGGGAAGGGTATAAAACAATGTCTAGAGTATTGAAAGTTCTCAAGAGCACAGTGAGCTCCATCATTAGGAAATGGAAAGAATATGGAACTACCCAGACTCTTCCTAGAGTTGGCCGTCTGACCAAACTGAGCAACTAGGCAAGAAGGACCTTTATCAGGGAGGTGAGCAAGAACCCAATGACTACTTTGACAGAACTACAGAGTTCCTTGGCTGAGATGGGAGAACCTGCCAGAACGACAACAATCTCTGCAGCACTTCACACATCTCGGCTTTAAAGAAGAGTGGTCAGACGGAAGCCACTCCTGAAAAAAAGGCACATGACAGCACACATGGAGTTTGCAATAAGCTACGTGAAAGACTCTGAGAGCACGGGGCAAAATATTCTGTGGTCTGATGTGATAAAAATTGAACTTTTTGGCCTAAATGCAAAGCACTACATCTGGCAGAAACCGAGCACAGCTCATCACCCATCTAACACCATCCTGGCCGTGAAGCATGGTGATGGCAGCATCATGTTATGGGGATACTTTTCAGCAGCAGGAACTGGGAGACTTGAAAGGATAGAGGGAACAATGAATGGAGCCAAATACAGGCAGATCCTTGAGGAGAACCTGCTTCAGAGTGCAAAAGACGTTCGACTGTGGCGAAGATTTAAGTTCCAATGGGACAATAACCCCAAGCATACAGCCAAAGCAACACTGGAATGGCTTCAGAACAAGAACGTGAAAGTCCATGAATGGCTCAGTCAAAGCCCAGACTGGAATCCCATTGAGAATCTGTGGAAAGACTTGAAGATTGCTGTTCACTGACGCTACCCATCCAACTTGATAGAGCTTGAGAAAATCTGCAATGCAGAATGGGAGAAAAACCCCAAATCCAGATGTGCAAAGCTGATACAGACATACCCAAGAAGACTTGAAGCTCTGATCGCTGCCAAAGGCGCTTTTTTGAAGTGTTGACTCGGGGCTGAATACTTATGTAAATTTGATATTTCTGACTTTCATTTTCAATTAATTTGGACATATTTATAAAAAGATGTTTTTCACAATTTTAATTTTGGAGTATTTGTGTAGATCAGTGACAAATTTGTTTTTTTTTTATTTAATCCATTTTAAATTCAGGCTGTAACAACAAAAATGTGACAAAAGTCAAGGGATGTGAACACTTTCTGAAAGCACTAATATTATATAATATATATATATATATATATATATATATATATATATAATATATAAAAATATATATATATAATACATACACATATACATATATATACATACATATATACATATATATATTACTATATATATACACGTGTCTAACCAGTGCCGAAGAGACAATTCACCCTTCTAGTGCTTCGGCAAGCGAGTGTGTGGTGCGCGTGTAGGTGTCTGACCAGCGCCAACGAGACAATTCCCGTCCTTCCCAGTGCTTGGGCAAGCGAGCGTGTGGTGCGCGTGTGGGTGTGAGCAGTGCCACCAACAAGTGAGGCTCGGGTCGATCACCAACAACACCAGGGCCTAAACCCGCGACAGACGATCTTGGTGCCCTCCAGACGTTGACTGGCGTTCAAGGCTGCCCCGCGAGAGGGTGCACGGCAAAGCTGGGTGCTGAGGACAGACGTGAGACGCACGCACGCATTTCAGGACGTTTTCGCTTCACGGACGACTTTCTGGTGAGCGAGACGATTCTCCCCTCCCCTTCCCCCTGAATGATCCGTTGGGTACCCTTGTCTGCGTTTAGCTGTAAGTCAACCCCGATAAGCATCTGCTCTTTGTCTCTTTCTTGGCATTTTGATTGATTTTGCTTTGAAATTCTTATTTATCTCAGCAAATAAAAGGTTCTTTTTATTTATTTATTTTATTATTAATAACAAATTATTTGTCGATTTCCAACCTGTCCGTGTTTGTCTTTTCTTCCATTGGTCTAGCATTGTTCGAACCGAGATAGACTGGGAGGTAATTACCAGATTTGACCAAAAAAATCGTCGGTACGCACCAGCGGTTAAAACGCTCGGCCGCCCGAATTAAAATCGAATCAGATAACATTGGTGCTTTGCCAAGGGCATGCTCCCCGCTCAGGTAACCACGTGACCTCTAGTTAAATGGAATAATTAGACGGTGTGAGGTGGCGTTCGTGGTTTTAAAACAACCCACCGTACCACAACGTATTGTGAGCGGTGGCCCCAGGTCCGGCTCTACCAAGGACAACCGGGGATTAATCCCCCGAGTGACAGCTGTGTCTATCCGTCACCGCAACAATATATATATGCCGCCACTGAAAGTGACTGGTGAGGTCTGAAACGAACCTGTGGCAGCACGTACAGCACTTGGCTGCCACTCGAGTACAGCGTCTTTTCTCACCAGCCCCCATCAGGGAGTGTTGGAGTGAATACTATAACAGTATGGAGGTCATAAACTTGTATTGAGCACAAAGGTGTTGATTAAGCATTTACATAAACATGTCAAGGTTGCACAACCACACAATGATGTTGTACATATTCTTCCACTATCCTCACAGTGCAGCTCCAGCGAGCTCCCCGTTTACTCCCACACAATGGTTCTCACATATGCAGACAGCAGCGAGGAGGCGAGCGGAGATGTACGGTGGTTCACAAGTAGGAAACGCAGGTTGTATGATGTAGTTGGCAAAGGTGATGGCAATGACAGCCTGGCTCGTCGGCTCGATGATGAGCAACGACGTCCAGAGGCGCACAAAGGCTGGAAGCTGGCCAAACGCAGCCAAAATGTAGGCATAACTTGCACCCGACTTGATGATGGTGGTGCCCAACTCCGCATAGCACAAGGCGCCTGAGGAGTGCAAGGTTGAGATTAAAGGAGGAGAAAAAGTAACAAACCTAATGAAAGTTAACTCAGATTGAATGGTGAGACTTTTCTGTGTACGTACTTGGACCTGAAACCTTTACTTTATCAGTGTGGAATCGCACTGTTTGCTGAGCTCTGCTACAGGTCTGACTTGTGGTGTGTAAATGTTTACCTTTCAACTTATCGTTAGCCTGGTGTTGGCTTAGTGGTTAGGGTGATGGCTTTCGATCCTAGGGTCCTGAGTTTGAGCCCCGTGGGCCACTGAATTAACACCAGGGGGTTGACTCAGCCTGTCATCCTTCTGAGGTCGATGAAATGAGCACCAGTATATTGGTAATAGGGGAACTGCATCAGCGGCATAGCTGCGCCCCTAACCAATGATGCAACCAGCAGCCAAAAAGGCAGCACACAATGGGAACTTATTGTTCTTGTGTTATTGTTGAAAGGCTATGTACTCAAACCAGAGACCTTCGGGAAATAACAATTCTAATTGCACCAAAAAAATATGATGAGTTGATGAAACAAGACAAACACAACCACTGAGCTTGGGGGAAGTGCCATCACTTAATTATCGGGGCACTCTGGGTATCAGCGATCTCACAACAATGGCACTGCCTTCTCACCACACTTAGCGGGGCATTTCAGAAATAGGAACTTCTTCCTCCCCATGGATGCCAACCTCCGGGGATTGTTCATCCTCTTATCCTTTAAAATGCTGAACGCCAAGCAAGGAAACAGCACGCACCATTTGTTTATGATCTTTGGTATGACTCGGTCGGGGTTTGAACTGCTGACTTCCCAGACTCAGAATGGACATTATAACTATTACACCACATTATGAAGAGAGCTCAGTTCTTACCAAAATACCGTTAAAATACCCTTAACTCTCCAAGAACCACTTGTGTGATCACAGCAAGTCTCACCAATGATAGAGAAGAGACCTCCCATCGTCCAGATGACCAGGGACATGCCATACGAGGCGCTGTAGATGAGCACCCCTTTGGGCGACACAAAAATACCGGAACCAATCATATTTCCCACAATGAGGCAAACTCCGGACAACAAGGAGATCTCCTTCTTGAGTTCCATTTTTCCCGACGAGTCTTTTCGGGCCGCACTGCCATTGGAAGACTGGGATGTTTTCGAACCAGCTGGTACCGCCCCGTATCCATCAGGTGTAGATTCTCCGGCATCATCTGTTGGTTGAGAGCAAAAGAGGTAAACAGAGGCAATTTGCACCACAGTGTATGAATGCGAAACGTGGTACAGCTTTAAAGAAATGTTAACAGTGAGATGTGAGAAAACCGCTTGTTTAAGATACTAATCACAGCGAGACAGTTTCACAGAGGTTTGTCAAGAGCTCATAAGTTAAAGGACCACCAAAGACATGACTTGTGCAACTCTTGGTTTACCTATATTGCTGTGCAATTCCATGTAGGATTGTGCTGTTTGTATGGATTTTTTGAGGCTTATGTATATGTACTTTGCACCAAGTTGTCAATTGACCTTTTTTTAGGTCTCCAAGCAAAGAAAAGCACCAGGTAAGGCTCATGTTGTCACAAACTGGGGTCTTGGAAGGGTCCTACAGGTCCAGTTGACATTCCTGAGGGTAAGGTGGGCCATAGCCCAAATGATCCAGCCCACCAATAGTAAATGTACAATCGTAATTCCCATGGTAACATTCAACTAGAGCGAAGTCGATGGCATGCCGTCGCAAATCCCCACACTTTCCACCAAAAGCAAAGTCGAAAGATGGCAAAAAGTTCCACCAGGAATGACCCAATATCAAATTTTGAGTCAATTTCTTCCCCCTTTTGACCCCTGTGACCCTAAAACTTGCTTCATCTTCCTCTTTCACACGTGTGGTACTCATGACTGCATCATAATTCACTACTCTTCTTCTATTTCAACAGACTGCTCTCAATTCGACCTTTCATTCATACCTTGCCTAAAAAAATCCAACTGTTACTGCATTTTTTCTCTCCATTCTCTGAATTCGCCTTTATTGCATCGATCAAGAAATGTGTTTAATCGCATTTCTGACCTAGAAGTTAAAAAACCCAGTTTTCAATGAATGTTCACTTTCCATCAACCATTCTTTTTTTCCAACTTCAGTGCCAACTCACCCCTCTCCACCCCTCACTCTCAAGCAACCATCACACTCTTCTCCTCCAAGCTTCCCTCACCCTTTCTCAAAAACTCCCCTCACCTTTCTCCCTCAACTCTCCCCACTCACCCTTCTCCACCATTCACCCCCTCACTCCCCTTCTCAAAGTTGCTCCCCTCTCACATCCACAAAGCTGTCTCCCCTCCCCTGCCCTCTCACCTCCATCTTATCACTCCACTCCTCAAATCCTCAACTGCCTTCTGCCCCCTCTCTTGCCCCCCCCTCTCCCCAGCACCACAGACCTTTTCTCCTCATCCGGCCCCCTCCTAGCTATTCTGCAATCCCCACACTCTTTAACAACCCTCTTTACCTCCCCACCCCTTGTCCTACCCTCCCCCTCCCCTCCCATCTCCTGCATCCAAAGCCTCCTCCCCTCCCTCTTCAGTAACAATGAGGACCTCAAATATCCGGGCCTTCGCTCAAACCTTAAGATCTTTCCATACAGGTTACCACTGACAAACCAGACATAATCTGCTGAACAGAAACTTTCTTCCCCAAGACGTGTCTGACTCCCAAGTATCTCTCCCTGGTTACTTCCTCCTCCGGTATGCAGACCTGAGCCTCGTCCTGGTGGAGGAGTTGCTCTCTTCATCAAAGAGTCTATTTCTCATTCTCACACACCCCAGGAATACCTCTGGCTACGGCTTCCCTCACTCCCACCTCATGTTTATTGTGACTGTACCGTCCAACTAACAGTGATGACTCCATCTACACCTCACTATCCGAAACATGGACCAACTTCTATCCTCTCATCCAAACTCTCTCTTCCTCATTGTGGTGACTTCAATTGTATCATGCCAGTTGGCTAGGTGTGGGTACTCTCTCTCCTGTCATGGCACTTCAGCAAAAGCTTTCTGCGACTCATTGGGACTGACTCAATCGGTCAACTTCCCGACCCGAATCTCAACCAATGGTACTCCATCTCTTCTGGATCTGATTTTGACAAATTTCTCTGAAAATATCTGCTGTTTTCCTCTGCTCAATCGGTTCTTCTGACCACGGCCTTGTCAAAGTGGACATCTCTCTGGCTGTTATCAGAGAACCACCACCTCACCGCCGTCGAGTCTGGCATTTCACTCAAGCCGACTGGCAGGGTCTCCAAGCAGCCCTCAAACTTATAGACTGGTCTCCTATCGCTACTTTCTCCAACATCAACTCATCCTGGGAATTCTTTCAAAGAAACTTGCTCTCCCTCATGCACAGATTTATCCCCTCTCGTCTTCAGTTGTCCTACCCTTCCTCCCCTTGGTTTCTGAAGCTTGTGATGAGGCAGTTGCTGAAAAACTTGCCTTTGCCTCATGGAAAGCAAACCCAACTGAGGGTAATCTCAGTTCCTTCCATAAGCTCGGACAAGTGTGTATCTACCCTCAGGAGAGCCAGAAAACAACATCTTTCAAAGCTCAAGTCTGAACTCTCAAACCTCTCTCCTCCCTCAAAATCCTGGTGGCATCTAATCAAATCTGTTTCTGGTGTATGTTCCCCCTCCATCCCCTCCCTTACCTCAAATCGGCCGCACTGCTGACACCACACGTGAAAAGGCTGAATGCCTAAACTCGGTGTTTGCATCAAAATCTGGTGTCCAAAACCCATCGCTTCTCCACCCACCTTACCCAGTCGCACCCAACTGTCCCTGGACTCTGTGTCCTTTTCTCCTGACAAGGTGGAGAGCTTTGCTGTCAAACCTCAACTCAAATTCTGCAACCGTCGAGACGGCATCAACCCCACGTGTCCTAAAAACCTGCTCTCTGCGATGCTCACCCTCTCTGTTCTATTCACCCTCTCATTTGCTCAAGTCATCTGCCATCTGCTTGGAAATCAGCAAACATAACTGCCCTGCACAAAAGGTACAAAAACAGATCCCTGCATCTGCAGACCAATCAGCCTTCTCCAATCATCAGCAAGGGTATGGAATCCATTCATCGCTTCATCAAACATTAAATCCTTCCTCTTCTCCAATGGCTTCATTTCCGATCATCAAATTGGTTTCAGACCAGGTCACTATACCCTGGAAATGCTGCTCTGCTCTCACAACACTGGATGGAGGTCCCAATGCCGGACATAATCCCTCGAACATATCGCGTGCTTTTGATACGGTCGGCAACCCACGCCCTGCTGCCACGCGACGTCTGCGTTCTAGGTACCAAGGCCATCTCCACTCATGGCTCACAGACTTCCCCTCCTGTCGCAGTCATCGTATGGCCCGAAATGGAGTTCTTTCATCCCCTCTTCCTGTCCAGGCTGGAGTTCCTCAAGGTAGCGTTCTTGGGCCTGCTCTTTTTTTGGTTTTCATCATGATTTCGACTCTCTGGAAAATCCTCTCTATCTCTTTGCTGATGACTCCACCCTCTGCCGTACCATCAGTCATCCCTCATACAGGCAAGCAGCAACTTCTTCGCTCACTGCAGATCTGGATAAAATCACAATCACAAACTGGTCCAACACGTGGAACATGTCTTTCAATCCGGACAAATCTCACACTCACCATGTCTCT
>CM068959.1:12748432-12762697 GCA_035128595.1 Eptatretus atami | reverse complement strand
TTCCACCACGATCACGACATTCCATACTACAATATAAGTGGAGGGACCTTTGGATGGGAGTGGTGGTTGCACCCTGATCCTCTAACACGGTAATATTGTTGCTCCCTCAGCCGCTGAAGGTAGACAGAGGTTATGTGTTTCAACCCTCTTTGTCTGAGAGCAGGATATCTCAAAAAGTTATCGACGGATTTGGACAAACTTGGTGGACAGGTTGGCTGTGTCACAAAGGGCGAATCGATTTGATTTTGGTGGACGTACGGGTGCACATCAGGCCTATCAGTAGAATAGAAAACAACCTGTTCAGCCTGGCGGAGGTATGCGCTCTACCGAGTGCTGTTCTCGTTGACTTGAGTTGCATGTGCGACGCTGCTCCAAGGAGGTAGAAGGAAACAGACACTGGAAGAGGCCATTCTATCATATTATTGAACATAAAGGGTCATCGACATGGAAAATGACCCCCTACCTCACCCCCACAACACCCTCATTTTATTTTATTTTGCATACATTGTCGAGCTTCGTATGAGAGCTAACACACAACACACAAGGGGGGCAGGAGACGAGAGGGCGGGGAGAGGGAAGGACAGAAACAGTGGGGAACAGAGACATTAGGAGATCTGTGGAAGGGAGAGGGATGGGGTGGGGAACACGAGGTAAACAACTTGGACACGACAGGGACTTTTAGGAAGGAAAGCAGGGGATTTGAAGGAGGTGGGTTTGGGGTGCATTATCGGGGGTAGAAAAGATCATGGTTTTGGATGGGGGAAGATAAAAGATGGTGGTGAACGGCTGTTTTGAAGACCAAGAGGGAAGAGTGGGATTGAAGAGAGTGCGGGAGTTTGTTCTAAAAGCGGGGAAAAAAGAGGAATGAAAGACTGAAGGTGAACAGTGATTCTTGATTTTGGTGGTTTTACCAGAAGGGGGTTGCTGGTGGACCTTGAGCGACTTGCAGAAAAATGGGGAGGGACATATCGCAGACAGAGCCGGGGGGGGGGGAGACCGGAGAGGAGATGGTAGAAGACAGAACGACCACCGACCTGCCTGTGACGAGAGAGTGAGAGACCCTTGGTTTCCACAGCGTAAAGGTGAGGGGCAGGAGCACCAGCCAGAGGGGAAGCAGTACTCCATCAGGCTGCAGTAAATTGTATGTGGTCAAGAACTCAGTGTGTCCAAGGAAGGACTTTTGAATGATAAACTGAAAGGACATGCCCTTGCTGATATTTTGACCAAATTTGGTGAGAAACTTCCAAAAGATAACACGGAAAGATAGTTTCAAAGTGACCTGCGCCCTACTCGGGATCAAAGCCTGGTCAACGAGGACGTCGTACAATGAGATGTCTAAAGTAAACCATCAGAATGGCCTCTGTGACCCGGATTGGTGATAGAACGAGTGACTTACTAGACGTGTTTGTTTGTGAACGATTCAGGGTTCGACTCGAAGAAAAGGCCGACATGACACGGAGAGCAGCAGGGGAGGCCACCACATAACAGTCGGTGCGCGGATGAGGCATTTCAAAAAAGTGGAAAATGAAGACCTTTCCCACATGAAATCAAATGGAGGGAGAATATGAAAATCTCAAACTCCAAAAATTCCTTACGATTAACAAAACAAACAAACTATACCAGAGGGTGTAAAGGAAAAGTTAAGGAGAGCAAGGAAGGTATGGCGAGAGATGACGAAGAATATCCAAGGGAACCACATCGTCTCCCCATCGTTGTATTGGACATTTGGTCTATCTGGTGTTATGATACTCACCTTCTCATTGGTGAGATGGAAATGATTCGATTATTCCTATTCGGTTCTGAATTGAATGGTGCGACTTGGCCGTCCATTGGAGGTGTGCGTTTTATTACGTTTGGAATGAATCATGGTCATAAAGTAATCTTTTACTGTCGCCATCTTGTTCTCCTTTGTCTGGTTACATTTTATTAAACAAATCAAGTCGAGTTTGTCCGTCCATTCGTCTCGCGCACCATCTGCACGTATGAGTGTGTTGGGCAGTTTTTTTTGTCTTGCTTAGTTTATCAATGGACTTGTTGTCTCTCGCGTTAGGTATAATCAGAAGTTGCATGCTCGACGGGATGGCGCGGATGTAGAGCGCTCGCCTTTGAGCCACGTCCGGGTTGGATCCCTTACCCGATTTTGTCCACTGTGGGATTGGTACTTAGCAGGCAGGGCGATGCGATGACGTCCTTTGGACTGGTGTCAACCTTACTGATCGCATGATGTGCGCTGATGAAGAATAGGTGAGGTATTGCTAGAAAAGCTGCAACAAAGTACAAATTCCGGCCAGACCTCACCAACCTACACGTGGTTACTGGTTAGTATGCCAAACAGCCCTGAAAGTAGGTGAGGGAGATCTTCACCTTGCCATCCCAGATTAAATAAGGCGATTCTCATGTATGGATGTATTATGTATGTATGTATGTATGTCTCTAAATCATAGAAAAATAGGGGGCTGGCCTGATATCCACCAAATTTTGCATCCATGGTGTTGGTATTAGCCAGGTTCAAGTCATGGGTACAACCCCTCACCCCCCCCCCCCCCCCCCCCCCCCCCCCCCCACCCTATAGAGGTGGGCCTCACGGGTGGGGGAACTTGCCAACGTCCCCAAAGGGAGTGGGTGTTTCCCGTAGACATTATTATTAATATTCTTGCGTATGGCAGCATAGCTGCCGGGGTAGCTATCATTTCTTGGAAGCGCGACTGCGTCGCTGATGCGATACCCTTCTACCAGTACACACTGGTACTCATTTCGCCGACCTCGGAAGGATGACAGGCTGAGCCAACCCCACCTGGTATTAATTCAATGGCCAAGCGGGATTTGAACTCAGGACCCTAGGATCCCAAGCCACCACCCTAACCACGAAGCCAACACCAGGCTTCCCGTAGACTGAAATAAGCTGCAAGGAGGAAGAGAGTGCGGCCATGCCAATGGCCCTTTAAATGTATACACACGACACACAATGTTCAGATTTCCTTTTGCGTAAAGAAGAACCAGGAGCTATTGTTCGTCGCTGTCAATGTGCATACGTTCAACATTCGTCAATGAAAGAAAGAATGAAACAAAAAGAATAATTTTGATTTACTCAATCGTCAAAAGGAGGAACAACCCAAGGGTCTGAAGGCACAGACAGTAAACAGTGGGACACCGGAGAAGGCCATTTGGTACACCATGCCTGTGTTATATTCCCACAGTTTGATTAGTAAATCAGTTTATCCATCGTCCGTCTCTATGATATTGATTTTGGGTGTAACTTCACTCAATCGATCTTTATCATTGAGTTTGTTTCACTGGATTGGGGAGAAATCAATCGACTCACTCTATGCTGAACCGTCTCTCTGGCAGCGAAGTCCGTCAAATATTTAAGGTCTCTTGCTCCGATGATGGTCTAAATCCCGAAACGACAGCTTTTCTTTGCTGCCCACAGCAGTCAGCACACTTTTGTTAACTTTCGGTGGATACAATCAATGATCGTTCAAAATTGTCTGCTGATGAAAATGACACGAGCCTTGAAAAGGCAGAGTATTCCTCCGTCTCAAACGCTGTGTTTGTGGGAATGGGCCCAGCAAGCTGCATAACCCTCGAGTCATGCAACAAATGACTCAAAACGTCCCTTCTGATGATTGGTGTACTCCATGATGTAACCTCCTACTGACGACAGAGCAGGTCAAATATTTCAAGTGGAATCACCGACCTACAAATAAAACCCAGAGGTGAGAACAGGTGAACTCGAATCAAAGCACATGGGTTATCAGGAGTGTGAGTGTGTGAGTGTGTGTGTGTTGTCGGACTGTTTCGGTCTGTGTGTACCTGTAAAAACATTCCAAATCTCTCCTTTCCACTGAATTTTTTCCCCCATGTAGAGTACTTAATACCGTCCGTGACATTGTATCAAAACAGGTGAGCAAACAACTTTAAACGTGTTCCTGTTGTTCCTGTATCATTCAAATCCAGGTCATTGCAGGATATGATCACGTACATCATAAAGAATATCGGGGAGTTATTAATTTTAAAATCATGCCGGTTCGACAAAATGAGGCGACAAGTCGGGATTCATCGAACCTACCGAGTACGCCCACCCACTCGATCCACCCCAAAGCGATGTACAAACAGCAGCTCTTTAGGAGACAAGTAATAACCTGGAACGGTACCAGGTAGAGCACATGCCTCCGCCAGGCTGAACAGTCTACGTCTTGTGTCCCACTGACAGATAGACTGGATCTGGATTCGGACCTGAACCAAAATCTTATCAGCTTGTTCTCGTCACCTAATCAACTCACCCACCTCGTTTCATCCGAATCTGTCCACAACAAACAAACAGACAGACAGACAGGGGTGAATACATAAACTCCATCCACCTTTGATGGACGGATGTGACAGGTCACACTCGATTAATAAATAATTAAAATCCACGACAATACTGATTTGCACGAGAGACAGCCATTGATCCGAGATCGTGATTGTGATGCAAATAATCGGGTTTTGTTTCCAAAATGTACTATTATTACGTCATACGAGATATTACATGATGAAGACTCCAATAATATATTATATATATATATATATATATATATATATATATATATATATATATAATATATATATATATATATATATAAAACATAACATATAAAGTACGAAAAGGTGAGAAGTTAAAACTACTATTACGACTCCGACTACTCAGACTACATTAACGACTCCGACTACTCAGACTACATTAATGACTCCGACTACTCAGACTACATCAACACTCCGACTGCCTCAGACTACATTAATGACTCCGACTGCTCAGACTACATTAAATGACTCCGACTACTCAGACCATTAATGTCTCACTACTAGACTACATAATGACTCAACTACTCAAACTACATTAATGACTTGACTACTCAGACTACATTAATGACTCCGACTACTCAGACTACATTAATGGCTCCGACTACTCAGACTACATTGATGACTCCAACTACTCAGACTACATTAATGACTCCGACTACTCAGACTACATTAATGACCCGACTACTCAGACTACATTAATGACCCGACTACTCAGACTACATTAATGGCTCCAGACTACTCAGACTACATTGATGACTCCGACTACTCAGACTACATTGATGATCCGACTACTCGACTACATTGAGACTCCGACTACTCAGACTACATTAATGACTCCAACTACTCAGACTACATTGTGCTCCGACTACTCAGACTACATTAATGACTCCGACTGCTCAGACTACATTAATGACCGACTACGCAGACTACATTAATGACTCCAACTACTCAGACTACATTGATGGCTCGACTACTCAGACTACATTAATGACTCCGACTGCTCAGATCACTTAATGACTCCGACTACTCAGACTACATTAATGACGACTACCAGACTACATTAATGACCCCGACTACTCAGACTACATTATGACTCAGACTACATTAATGACTCCGACTACTCAGACTACATTAATGGCTCCGACTACTCAGACTACATTGATGACTCCGACTACTCAGACACATTGATGACTCCGACTACTCAGACTACATTAATGACTCCAACTACTCAGACATACACTTGAGCTCGCGACTCACTACTACTCAGACTACATTAATGACTCCGACTGCTCAGACTACATTAATGACTCCGACTACTCAGATACTTAATGACCGACTACGCAGACTACATTAATGACCCGACTACTCAGACTACATTAAATCAGACTCATAATGATTCTGACTACTCGACTACATTAATGGCTCTGACTACTCAGACTACATTAATGACTCGACTACTCAGACTACATTGATGACTCCGCACTATCAGACTACATTAATACTCGACTACTCAGACTACATTAATGACTCCGACTACTCAGACTATTTAATGACTCCGACTACTCAGACTACATTAATGACTCCGACTACTCAGACTACATTAATGTCCTCGACTACTCAGACTACAATAATGACTCCAACTACTCAAACTACATTAATGACTCTGACTACTCAGACTACATTAATGACTCCGACTACTCAGACTACATTAATGCTCCGACTACTAGACTACATTGATACTCCAACTACTCAGCACTACATTAATGACTCCGACTACTCAGACTACATTAATGACTCCGACTACTCAGACTACATTAATGACTCCGACTATCCAGACTACATTAATGACTCCGACTACTCAGACTACATTAATGGCTCCGACTACTCAGACTACATTGATGATCCGACTACTCAGACTACATTGATGACTCCGACTACTCAGACTACATTAAGCTCCAACTACTCAGACTACATTAATGGCTCCGACTACTCAAGCTACATTAATGGCTCCGACGACTCAGACTACTCAGACTACATTAATGACTCCGACTACTCAGACTACATAAATGGTCTGACTATCAGACTACATTAATGACTTCGACTACTCAGACTACATTGAGACTCCGACTACTCAGACTACATTAATGACTCCGACTACTCAGATTACATTAATGACTCCGACTACTCAGACTACATTAATGTCTCCGACTACTCAGACTACATTAATGACTCCGACTACTCAAATTACATTAATGACTCCGACTACTCAGACTACATTAATGACTCCGACTACTCAGACTACATTAATGACTCGACTACTCAGACTCATTAATGACTCCGACTACATTGATGACTCCGACTACTCAGACTACATTGATGACTCCGACTACTCAGACTACATTAATGACTCCGACTTCTCAGACTACATTAATGACTCCGACTACTCAGACTACATTAAGGTCCGACTACTCAGACTACATTAATGGCTCCGACTACTCAGACTACATTAATGGCTCCGACTACTCAGACTACTCCAGACTACATTAATGACTCCGACTACTCAGACTACATTAATGACTCCGACTACTCAGACTACATTAATGGCTCGACTAATCAGACTACATTAATGACTCCGACTACTCAGACTACATTGATGACTCCGACTACTCAGACTACATTAATGACTCCGACTACTCAGACTACATTAAGACTCGACTTCTCAGACTACATTAATGACTCCGACTACTCAGACTACATTAATGCCTCCGACTACTCTCAGACTACATTAATGGCTCCGACTACTCAGACTACATAATGCTCCGACCTCAGACTAATTAATGGCTCCGACTACTCAGACTACATTAATGGCTCCGACTACTCAGACTACATTGATGACTCCGACTACTCAGACTACATTGATGTCTCCGACTACTCAGACTACATTAATGGCTCCGACTACTCAGACTACTCAGACTAGATTAATGACTCCGACTACTCAGACTACATTAATGGCTCCGACTACTCAGACTACATTAATGACTCCGACTACTCAGACTACATTAATGACTCGACTACTCAGACTATATTAATGACTCAGACTACATTAATGACTCCGACTACTCAGACTACATTAATGACTCAGACTACATTAATGACTCCGCAAAGTCCCACTGAAGGGGACGGACCACACGAGGTCTTCATCTCCACATCCCTCTACCCCGAGCATCCTCTTTCTGGACCCCACTACTCCCACAACCCTTCACATGCGAATATTTAATTAAATAATACCGAGGGCCGGGGGGGAGGGGGGAGGGGAGTCACGTGCTCTCGCCGTGTTCGCAGAGAAGGATTTTAAGGAATAATAACTTCCCGCTTGTAAGTTGTTGTGGACACGGTTTCTGGGAAATCGTCTCTGCCAGATGGTCCGTGCGAGCGACCGAGCGACCGTACGTCATGATCGCCGTGCTGGACCCGGGGAGAGCACGATGGGAAAAAGCCGGTACATAATGGGAGCGCGGGGAGATCGTCTATGACGTCTATGAGTCCGAGATGAACACATCGGTCAATGGATGTACAAGGAATGGCTGAAACAGACATGTACCTTTGGTTTCCGCCACGACGGGCATTGTCCGCTTCTGCGTCGCGCTCGAGCCGGTAATATCGGGAAGACAACGAGGAAGTGAGGAAAACAAGGAGGGCGTATGTGGGCGGAGCTTATTTTAGGGGCGGGGCGTGTAAAAGGAATCATTTAGTTTTGTAGTAGTAGTAGTAGTATTACTATTACTATTACTACCATTATTACTCACTCTCACTAGAGGCCTGTAGTAAAGGGAAACACTAATATTGCTGTTGTAAGGTTTGTTTAGAACTACAATTAGTGCCCCAATCTTGAATAGTGAGTTTCTTCGACCCCAAGGAATATTAAACCACCATTATTATTATTATTGTTAGTATTATTATTATTATTATTATTATTTATTCCTGCACTACTCATTTCCCAAATGTCCGAGCTGTATCTTGGAGCCGTCTGGGACTTTCGGAATGAAATTTTGCATCAATAATGGGAATACAAGGTATGCGGGGTCGACTTGATTTTCTTGACCTTGACCTATTTTTTTTAAAGGTCATGACCCAATAGTAGACATTTTAACATTTTTCACCAAACTCGACCGAGGTTTGTCTGATCTGACCAAAATTGCCCTCTATAGATAGCCGAGACCCTAGAGTGAGGTGAATTAACCATAAATGCAAATTGCAAATATCATAAATTGCAACATAATTGCATAAAATTTCAACATAAATGCAAATATCATGCAAATTAACCATAAATTATTTATGGTTAATTTGCATGATACAGCTCAGAGTTAAAAAAAAATCTGAGGTAAATGCGGTCTCAAAAATAAATGGCCATCGTTGGATCGTGGGCCAAGGGCTAGTCGCGGGCAACCGCCAAGGGTAAGTCTCCCCATCGGGTACCAGCGTAGAACCTGACTCCGCGAGACGCGGTGGACCGGACGACGACCCGGGAGCAGTGAATAAGGAAGGGAATGAACAATGAGGGAGAGAGAACAGAGGGAAGGGGAGGAGACGTACAGGAACCGCACAGCTTGGGTTCATGGGGGTAGAAAAGATCACTGGTGGCGTGGAGGGGGGGGACGGTGTGTGTGTGTGTGTGTGTGTGTGTGTGTGTGTGTGTGTGGTGTGTGGTGTGTGTGTGTGTGTGTGTAGGGGGGAGGATGTGAAGCATCAGTGCCCGAGAATATAGTCCATGAGCCAAGACCCGAATTTTGGGATTCGGTACCCCGGGTGACTAATTCTCTTAGGTGTTTTTAGCTTGCTACATGTCTCTAGTTTATGTTTTGATATGATAGCCCTTGCACACTGGTAGTTAATGGTCGTTATCACTTCTTGAATAGACACACCCTACCGAAAATTCAGAAAAATTTTAAAATGTCAAATTTGGGGACAGGAATGCCTAATGTCACTAAAATGAATATAGTAATTGTCACATTTAATACAAGTCCTGTAATACACACTAAGCATGCCATGGCTTGTACTTACTATTATGGCAAATTACTCCTCCTCAATATCATCTACGTCAGACTCGGATCTGACTGTTGTGCTACCGGCTCTTCTTCAATAGCCTTGTTCTGGCATGTCTGTAACCTGCACATGTCCGTACACTTCAGGCCATTGCTGAGGCAAGTGCACTTAGGGAGTTCGCATGACCGCACACACTTGCAGGACAGTAGCTGCATAACAGCATCTGGTGCTGGTGAGCCTCGCATCCAGTTGACAGCAAGCTTGCCGTCCTCATCTGTCATCCAGCCGCAGTCTGTTGGGTTCGCAACAAATGGCTGGCTCTGCAGACTTCTCCTCCAGATCGCAGCCTGGTAGTTTGCACGTAGTGCATGCATGAAGAGGCAGTCCTCACAAGGAGGGAGTTGACTTGACTCCCCTCTCCACGTCTCGCACAGAACAGCTCATACCGAAGCTTGTTCACCTCAGTTGTGTGGGTAGATGGCAGGTACTGTGGCAGGTGATTTCCTGTAGCTTCTCAAATAGTTCAGGAGACACTTCCCATGAGCGCCCAAGTTCGTGGAAAGCATCCTGGTATGTCTTGTCCATCTTCACCTGCTTGAGTGTCGTCATCTTCCCCGGCCAGCGAATGCACTGACGTATCACACCTGTAAAGGCATGCATACCAATCAATGAATCACACACCTGCCTCCAGTGTACGGCTCAGTGTGGTGATATCCAGGAATCTTGTCCGGTTCTTCGTCCCGCACTTCTGAACAGGTGGGATGGGATCTTGTGGAACATGCCCAGACACAGGACCATGACATCTGTATCCTCTGCAGTGATGATGACAGACTTGTACCCAGATTCTGCTGCATGAAGTGCATGGAGAAGGAGGCGTGTGTCTGCTTCTTCTTGACTTGACTTTAGCTCAGGAGCCTCTTCCCACTGCTCTTTGGTGATCTTGAAGCAGAGCTGCTCACATGTGACATACAGCTCCTTGCCCTCGAGCTTGTCCCTGTGCTGTGGTTTTTTCCATTCTTCTACAGGAATTGATGAGACTTGCCTTGTTGGAGGAACTACCGAGTAACTTTCTCCACTGCTGGATGTTGTGCCCAGGTTGAATGTTCTTGAAATGGATCCCTGTGCCTGCACTTCTGTTGGCTCGTTCTGCATCTTTGATGGATGTTCCTTGTAGACGTCAAACACAACATCAATGCGCCTGCTCTTAGCACCCTCATGGACAACGTGACTCAGTGCTGTGCTGCAAGCTGTGAAAAAGTTTTGTCGTTTCCTTCAGTTTCTGGACCAGGCTCATCCCATCAATTATGGTAGCAGAGGGCTCGGGGATCACCTCTGCAGGAGAAACATTCCTCTCCAACTCCATTGCTAGGGCAGCCTTGTTGGTCTTGCGGAGAGACCCATTACCGCTGGCAAGTGCCCATGGCAAAGGCCCCAGGGGATGAGCCAAGACATCACTCATTTTGAGCTTTCTGTTCTCAGCAACAAGGATCATCTGGCCAAATAGGTTCCTGTCAGCCTTCAAGATAGCCTCCTTGGCATGGCCTTGTGAGCGTGGCTTCATTCTGATGTTAGTGAACGTTCTCAGTTTCGTCTTCGTCATCGTGTCATGAAACTGTATAGTTGGCGTATCGGTCTCCAGGCGCGTCTTCCTTGAAGGCTTGATATGCATCCTCTCCTATTCTGTAGGCCCCTAGAAGGTCTTTGGCAACTTCTGGTGGTGCTGTAGTCGCAGTTGACAAACTGACAAGATCTCCTTGCTCTGCGTTGAAGGGGTTCAACCAGCTGGTCTCCATCAGTTGAACTAAAGATTGGACATCGGCTCATCTCTTCTAATCCTGGGCATCTGTAGGTCTGGGTGGCTGAAGTCAGTATACTTTTGGCCTACTACCATGGCCCTGAGCTGCCTCAAGTATCTGCTGCGATACTCCGATGTCAGGTAGTACCTGGCGACAGCTCCACCTTTCAGGCTGAAGCCTTTTGTGCCCCCTGGTGTCTGGGTGTCTTTGTTGATCGTCTCTTCGATGGTCTGGTCCACAGGAATCTGGTCCACAGGTCTGGCTGAGAATCAAATTAGCTACAAGAGCTGTTAGAATATATTTTTCAATTTCTCCCATATTTAGGGATTTATTCCAGATTTATGGGAAAATACCCAAAATTAAATTTTTTTAGGGTAAATCCCAAAATATGAGGAAATTTGAAAATACCTAGGAACAACTCTGGTAGAGAATCAAATTCTACATAGGTGTCCAAAGTTTCGCGTTGATCGTGTGATTGATTTTAAAGAAAATGAGGAAAACCCCGAGCGTCACGCTGAAAATCTGTTTTTATGGGTAGCACCCCCATTGCATCACAAAATCAGACTAAGCTACCAGTGCGGGAAGGCTATCATATCTTAATGTATTTACAGTCACTCTATAAACATTTTAGTACCATTCGTGTTTAGTCACCCCAGGTGGTACCGATATCTGGCCTGGCTCATGGACTAATACTGGAGTTTGGTGAACTTAACAATAGACGCCATGTTGTTACCCAACTGTTCGCATGTGGTGTACCGTTAATTACGTGCTATTGGAACCTACCTTTGAGACCTTTAACAGACCTTTAGCTTTGAACCCTTTAAACCATCAGACCCTTTAGACCCCAGTTCTTCATTGGCCACTGGAGGCCCGTGGTTCTTAAAGTGCAGCCCCTGACTTGCAGCTGATAATTCACAAATGTGACAACACCCCATCATAATCCGCCATTAATACTATCAAATTGACCCAATAGTTTCAAATGAGTGTTGCAACGCGAAGCATAAAAGTAACAGAACTACATCAGGATATGGTTGCAGTAGACAAATAATTACACTTCCAGCCCAGTTAACCACAATGAAGAAGACTAGGTGAGGCAGGACTGATATCAGCCATTACGGAGTCCTGCAGGCGGTGTGGCGGCTCTCACACTGATGTCTTATCAGCAAAAGTGCCCCCCCTCTCTAAAACTACAGTGAAGATCGTGTACAAACCTTTGACTTTAGACCCTTCAGACCCTTGAGACCTTTTACAGATTTTTGACTTTAGACCCCTCTAACCCTTGAGACCTTTGACTTTAGATCCTCAGAGCCATTATACGCTCGACCTCTCAGACCCCTTAAACCCTTAGAGATTTAGACCCTCAAGACCCCTTTGAACCCCCAAGAACCCATTAGATCCAAAATACCTTTAAGACACTTTAGACCTTGTAACCTCTGAAGACCCTCATCAAGTAAAAGCCATCTCATGTAAAAAGAGAGTGAGAATAAGTTGATGATTCTTCAACTTACAATATGATTTAACTGGAACGGCAATTTGCAGAGCTACCTTCACCAAGCTGAACAGTTTACGTTTTGTATCCCACCGATAGGCCGGATCTACATCCGGACGGGAACCAACATCTAACCGGCTTATCGTCACCAAAACCCGACTCATCCACCAAGTTTGGTCATAATCCATCCACAACTATTTGAAATATCATGCTTTCTTGTATCCGGATCTGGATCTTCACCAAAATTGAATCAATCCGTCCTTGTCGCACCCCCAACCTGTCCACCAAGTTTCATCCAAATCCGTCTGTAACCTTTTGAGATATCATGCTCACAGACAGACGGACAGACAGACAAACAAGAAAGATGTCGTGCATAATTAATGGCTCAATATCCAAGTTCTGTTCAAACTAACAAGGTACCCAGCCTCCGGAGAGGGTGGAGATTGCGCATTCCTTGCTGAAAGAAACTAGAGTTTGTGGATTGCAAGAAGATAGATGAGGGGTCCCCAACACTTGGCTCGCAGGCAACATGTTGCCCGCCAGACTATCAGATGTTGCCCAGGACCACTCTTGAAAATATGGTAGAACCTCAACATGAACGGATCATGAGAAACTGGAAATACGCAATCCGCTGTATATTTTATACCGATCTCAAAAACAAATCTCCAACTACAGTTAAAAACAAAGAAAGATCATACGCCGTAATCCCTTCTGAGCTATACCATTATCCCCACGAGAGAGCAGTTTGAGTGGCAAGTGGTTGATGCAATCCGGCATAATAACTGGATTGAAATTGAAGCGTCACATTCGGTGTTCGTCGTCCTCACGATAAAGCGATTCCTGTGCAACTTGGCCTACACTGAGAGATTCCTTTTACTGTAATTCGGATCATGTCAGAACTGGTATAAACGAGAACGTTCACTACTTACAACTTCAAAAGATGAGTAGAAAGAAGAGTTTTTCTTTACAAATTCCAACGGAAAGTGTGTGTACCTAATTTGTCATGGAATGTAGAGTAAGTGTGGTGAAGAGATGCAACACAGAATGACATTTTACCACAACACCAGAGGGTTGCAAGTGAGTACCTTCCAAAATGTAACCTGAGAAGGTAAAAGTGAAAGAACTGAACTCAAGTCTGATCTCCCAACAACCTCTTTTCACAAAAGATGTCAAAACTAGAAGGGCAACTTGGTAGAGCGCATGCCTCCACCACGTAATGCTTGATCTACGAGAACATACCGGGCCCATTACATTTTTGAAATATCATGCTATCCAGTACTACGTGTATGTCGTTTTTGGCCCTACCTCTCAATGATGATGAATCACTTTATAAAATTAAATAATTCTCGTATCCAGACCGGATCTTCACCAAAATCGAATCAATTAGTCCGTGCCACACACCCAACCTGTCCACCAAGTTTCCTCCAAATCCGTCCACAACTTTTTGAGATTATCGTGCTATATATCGGTTTAGCCCGATCTCTCACTGGTGAAGAATCACTTAAAAAATTATCAGATCCGGATCCGGATGCGGATCGTCACCAGAATTGAATCAGTTCTTCCTTGTCATACACCCAACATGTCCACCAAGTTTAA
>CM068959.1:12732503-12745104 GCA_035128595.1 Eptatretus atami | reverse complement strand
CCCCTCCCGGATCCGCCATTGTTATTAATGTCTGCGTTAGGACTCATTGGTGACATTTCTGCTGGTGCCATGATCATTATGCCTCCCTTGTCCAAGTTAGCAGAGCGTGGCCTATCAGCTCTGAAACACTTCATTTCAGGCCAAGTTGTGCATCCTAGTTGAGTTTCTGTCCTTCTCCTCGGAAAGTCTCCACAAAACAAAGAGCATCTGCTGCTCTCATGGTGATGTCAGCTTTCATATCTGGAAGATGTTCCAGATATGATCTGATGTTCAGTAAGCCTATTTTAAGCCAACTACCTCCAACATTTTACTATGTCTCTCCGAAAGGACCGTCTGGAAAGCCCCCCCCCTCCCCATCTACTTTCACAACATCCTCTTGAAGAAGACCTTTCATTCAAGCTTCTGGGTCTCACTATCTGCCATGATCTTTCCTGGGAAAGCCACATCTCCACCTGGCCTCCAAAGCCAATCACCAACTGGGAATCCTCAGTCATGCAAAGTCCTTCCTCGGCCCACCTGAGCTCCTGACCACTTACGAAGCCTTCGTCCACAGCCTGATGGAGTACTGCTCTCCCCTCTGGCTGGTGCTCCTGCCTTCCACCTTTCTCGGCTTCACGCTGTGTAAACCAAGGCATTTAGGATCATTGGTATCTCCCGCGATGAGGCCCGAGTCTTTCGGTCTGTCACTCTCTCACCGCAAGCAGGTCGGTGGTCTTTCTGTCTTCTACCATCTCCTCTCTGGTCTCGTCCCCCCCCCCCTTGCTGTGTCTCGATTTGTCCCCACCATATTTCCGCAGGGTGCTCAAGATCCGCCAGCAAACCCTTCTGGTAAAACTACCAAAATCAAGAATCACTGCTCACCTTCACTCTTTCATTCCTCTTTTTCCCCGCCTTTGGAACAGACTCCCAAACTCTCTTCAATCCCATCTTTCCCTCCAGGAGTTCAAAACAGCTGTTCACCACCACCCCCTCATCCAAAACCATGATCTTTTCTCCCCCCCCCCCCCCCCCCGCCCGCTAATCCACCTTAAACCCCAAAGCCACCTCCTTCAAATTCCCTGCTTTCGTTCCTGAACGTCCCTGTCATGTAAGGACCTGAAAGTCCCTGTAATGTCCATCTTGTTTACCCTGCGTACCCAGCCACGTCCATCTTCCTTCCACAGATCTCCTCATGTCTCTGTTCCACACTGTTTTTTTTCCTTCCTCCTCCCCCCTCTTCTTGTCTCCTGCAACCCTTGTTATATGTTCTGTGTGTTTGCGCTTATACGAGCCTCGACAGTGTATTTAAAAGAAAATAAAAGATCCTGCATCTGTGGAATCTCAACCAGTTGAGTAACATTGCCTTGAAGTCAATTCATTTCTTCCTTGACATCTGAGTTGACACTAATTGCGCTTTCATCAAAGTATGTGAAGACTGCTCAAGACAACATAACCTTGGCCAGGCATAAATCTGCCTTTTCCTTCCATTGAGACAATTTTTCCTTGCACTTAATGTATAGTGCAACCCCATGCAAGTGTGAGTGGAAATTGTACTCGCACGGCTTGCACTGAAGTTCTGCCTCTGCCAGTGCAAAACTTGACCTCTTGTCGTTTGATGGGATTTGTTTGATTTGATGAGTTCCAGGATGTGTCTGCTTGGACTGGCTGTTGGTTGTAGCTTCTCTCCCAACGGGATAACTGTCCCCCATGCCATTGTCCCAAATTTCAACCAATGTTGAAATTTGACAAAAATTCCAAGGAAATCAGAGCCTGAATGGTCTAGGGCTAGAACAGTGCCACACACACCATTGGCGAAACCATCAGATACATCAATGTTGACGGTGACCATAACAAGTGCTCCTGTAGCTATCGGCACCACTTCCCGCAATCCACCAGTATCTGACGCTTTTGTTGATATCACAACATCCATCAAGCCAGTGTGCACATCTTTTTTCTTGCCGATGGTGAAAACAACATGGCTGCCAAACCACGTGACTGATGACGTCATCATTTTTAATTTTTGCCAATTACAATTTAGCCCGAGATGACACTCCAAAATTTTCATACAGAGCGGATAACGCGTTTGACATGAAATTATGACGTTATAAGGAAGTATGACATCATAAAAAAAAATCACCTTTGTTTCCCATGAGGAGTACTTCGCATGTGCCAAGTTTCAATTTTTTTTTCCCCATGGAGTGGTTTCGGAAATACAGAAGTCCAAAGTTTTTCCTTTTTTTCCAACATGGCTGTCACACCACGTGACCTATGATGTCATAGTTATCACAAAAACATTTTACATGAGTAGTCACATCTAGGGTGAAAATTTTGTGAAATTTTTGTGGCGAAAAAAAACAACCATCCCACCCCGCTTCGATCGGACACCTGACCCATGACGTCCTCTTTACCAAATCAAATTCAGAATGGGTGGCGGATCACGTCTGTGGAGCTTTGCCTTGATCGGATAAGGCTTTTTGTCCAACATGGCTGCGAGACCACGTTACCGATGTTGAAATTTTCAACTAATATTCCCCACGCCGAGTCGATCATATTAAAAAAAAAAATTATTTCTCTGAAACCGCTTAGCCTTTCGATGCGAGCCTTTGCACCGATGATCCACCACTGTTGCTACAAATATTTTATTTAACAATGATCTCATCAGTCACATGATGTGGCAGCCACATTGGTTTTAAAGAAGTAATTAAACAATTATTTGTCTGAAACCGTTTAACCCATCAATACTAGACTTTGCATTAATGATCCACTGCCCTTGCTACATACATTTGACTTAAAAATGACGTCATCAGTCATGTGGTGTGTCAGCCAAATTGGTTACAATGAAAATATTTTTAAAAATTACATTTTAGAAACTGCTGCAGCAATCGAGGAGAAACTTTGCAGTTGTGATTCAATGCCCTTGTTCCATGTAACACATGTTTCATATTGATCTGTTAAGCGGTTTTGGAGAAAAAGGGTTTTTCATTTTCGGTTTTCAAACTAACATGGCTGCCAAACCACGTGGCCAATGGCATTGAAAATTTGGACTCTGCCCAAGATTTAGTGGAGGATCACGTGTGTGAAGTTTCTTTTTGATCGGATGAGGTTCGTTTTTGCAACCAATATGGCTGCCACACCACGTGACCTATGATGTGATAATTTCCACACTGTATGCAAGTGTACAGTTTGATGATACTTGGTAAATTTCGCTTCAATTGGATAAGTGGCTCGAGAGAAAACATTATTGAATATTTTTCTTCCATCCAATATGGCCGCCCAACCACATGACATCAATAATTATTCTTGATCATCCAAATATCCCAAAGTCATGGGGAACATGTCTGTGAAGTTTTCCCTCAGTCTGTCCAGTCGTTCTGGAGAAGAAGTTTTTTTGAAGGTTTGAGGACAAATCCAATATAGCTGCCAAACCATGTGACCTATGATGTCATAGTTATCAAACTTTATTCAGCATGGATAGTTGATAATTTGTGTGAACTTTCACTTTGATCTGTAAAGTGGTTCTGGAGAAGAAGATTTGTTTCATTTTTTTTTTTAAACCAATATGGCTGCCAAACCACGTGACAGATGACGTAATAATTTTTTGTGTGTTGCCTCACAAATTTTCATGCTGATCGAATGCAGCGTTCTACTTGTCGAATTTTGAACAGGATACCACTTCACCGATGATGTCATAGTCAAATCACTCTTATTCCCCATGCAGCGTAGTTCCCACGTGCCAAGTTTCAATTTTTTTTCCATCTTGCGGTTTCGGAGATACAGAGTTCCAAAGTTTTTCCAACTTGGCTGCCAACCCACGTGACCTATGACATCATAATTATCATTAAAAATTCTACATGATGAGTCACATCTTTGGTCAAAATTTCGTATCAATCGGATAAGCTGTTGCAGAGAAAACAGAAAATTTGTATGTACATACGTACGTACGTCAAAGCGTTACGTCAAAACTTCAAAATTATGATGTAGTATTGATGGGGAATACATGTTTCAAGTTTCAACCTGATCAGACGCATGGTCTGGCAGCGAGAATTATTTAATTGTTTTTGAGCCTGCATTTAAAAAAAAAAAATAAGGCTCACTTGGCTGCACCTGGACGGGTTTAAGTGCAGAGGAGTAGCAGTTGAAACCCGAGTCCCATCCAGGTTTCTCCTGATGACTTCAACTTTACTTTTTGCTTGTTTGGGTTCTTTCTCATGACTCCAATGCAATGCCTATTTTATTTGGTCTTACATTTGATTTTAATTTAATTTTTTTTAATTACAAATTTGCTGCCAGAGGAGTTGGCTTGCACCAAGTCCTTTTCAAGACTGTGCGGGGTAAGTATTCTGTGAATACCATCTGGTTACCTCTATTTGTGAGTGTGATTTGGATTTATGAATTGAACGATGTAGGTTAACCACTTTGAAATTGCCACTTTCCTTTAAATGCTGAAAATTATGTTTAAAAGACGGTTTGAATCACAGATTCCGTGTTATCGCAACGGTAGGTTAACAGTGCCCGGCGAGCATAAGCGAGTCACTGAAAATGCACACACCTCACCACACATGCGTGAAAGACCTCATTTAGCATTCATACGGCATTTCGAAAGTCACGTATTGAAATAAAAAAACCGGTCGCCTCCTTCATTGTTTGTGTATCCTTGTATACAGGTATAATTGCATTTCCTTGTGGATCTTAAAAAGCACCACATTGTGCTGCAGGTGAAAATCCAGAGTGCTCCTCCACACCATGTTTGATGGGAAGGTGCATGCTTTGAACGACCCTGTCTTTCACCCTCTATTTTCACTCAGACAGCCCTTGCTTGTTCTCCAATGTCAGACTACTCGTACCCTATCCCTCGATTCCACATCGTCTGGATATGCTACTGTAGTGGTGTAACAGACACACATAGATGGGGTTACAACCTTCATACCAACCTGCAGTGCCACCAAGAAGGGCCGAAATCCCAAGCTCAGTGTGTACTTCCTGAGAGCTGGGTGCCCCACTTAGCAGTCTTGCTCCAACACCCTCTTCAAATCAGCTGAATCGGTCGCAACTTGTCATTTTTTCCACGTTCTCTGGTCTTTTCCATGAAGAAAAGTTCCTGAGCCTCGGGGCAGTGGTCTACACTTCTTTACATGTAACCAAATAATAAGGAAAAAAGAAGAGGGTGAAGAAGTGGGTGGGGGATGGGATGGGCACCCTCACCTCTGAGCTGTCCAGCCTGGGTTTGGGATCCCGACCCAGCTACTAACTGTCATCCTGGTATTTCAAATGCAGGATGAGGCTGGTACCCTGAACAAATTACAAAATTTCTGCTCTAACCTGCATCACTGGCACAACATGTATATATATATATATATATATATATATATATATATATATATAATTATTATATATATATATATGATATCTCAATAAGTGGTGGACGAGTTATGACAAGTGGTGGACGAGGTGTGTGACAAGCACGAATTGCTTAGATTTTGGAGAAGATCCAGATTCGGATACTCAAATTTTATAATTTTTCAATGATTCTTCACCATTGAGAGATGGGACTAAAAGCGATATATAGCACGATATCCCAAAAGGTTGTGGATGGATGAAAACAAAACTTGGTGGATGAGTTAGGTAGGTAACAAGAACAAGCCGATTAGATTTTGGTTCAGGTCCTGATCCAGATGCGCCCTATCAATGGGATGCAAAACATAAACTGTTTAGACTGGCGGAGGTATGCTCTCTACTACTGTTGAAGTGTTGGGACATGTCTTCCTGCTGCAATCTTGGACACGGAGCAAGGTGAGGTATGCAAAGACCCCCAGGTGCAGTGTATGGAGGGTACGGCAGAGGGCAAAGAGAGCGCAGTGAAGTAAAGATTATAAAACAACAAAACCTGAATTTCAAAATCATGGCTAAATATACCTGCTCAGATACATCTGTGGCAACGTCACAATGCTGCAGAGATTGAAGTATCTTTGTGATACATGCACTCTGTTATGGGCGAGGAGCAGTAGATGGTGCGGCATCATGGAGTATACCATTTCAGATTAGAACGCAGGAATGTTTATCAATTTCAAAATGGTTTATTAGGCAATTATATATCCTTAAATTATCAACATAGCCTGAATCACATGAACGGAACCAAACGTGACCCCTTAATTCTAGATCAGTCAGCATTCTTACTGTTGCAAGCAAACTGATGAAAGGGAAAGTTACATCACAATCTCAAGATTCATTTCTTGTCGAACTCTCAAATCTCCAACCATCGGTTTGGCTTCCACCCAGGTCATTCCACCTTGGACGTGCTGCTTCTTCGTAGAAAGGTACAGTACAGCAACAGATGGCTGTCCTTAATCTCAAACAAGAGGTCAGTTCGGGTCATCTCCATGGACATCCCACACGCACAGTTTAGCGTCTGGCACCTCACCTTGATTTCAACTGTCAATGGTATTCCCTCCGAGACTGGGTATCAGATTTTCTCTTGGCTCCCAAGCAGTGGATTTCTTTGGATGGAATTGTGTTCCGTGCTGTACTTTTCGAGGGTGGTGTCCTTTAAGGTAGTGTACTGGGACCAATCCTGTTTCCAATAGACATCGATGGGTCTTCGACCCTGTAATATCCATTATATCACGTTGACGATGACTCTACTCTGTGTTGCAGGATAATTCTGAACCCCTCCACTGAGCAGGCTTCCGATCTAGAGAAAAGAAGCAACTGGTCATCTACCTGGACCATGTCTTTTAATGTAAGAAATACCTATATTCTTACTTTCTACCTCCATAAGGACTGGAAGGTATATTCCCCAATTTATTTCTGTGGTCATCCTCCGAGAGAGGTATAGTCTCTGGAGCTTGTGGCCTTACTATCAGCTATGACCCGTCCTGCGCAGATTGTATCGCCAAACTAGCCTCCAAATCCAGCGACTGCCTCCAAATTCTCCACAAAGCCAAGTGCTTATTCTGCCATTTTCAGCTTATGACTGTGTACAAAGCCTTCACCCACAGCATCATGGAATATGGCTTGCCACTGTGGACTGGTGCTGCTGCTTGCCATCTTGTCAACTTGGCACCCTTGAGGCCCTGGAATCTGAGACCCTCTGTGCTGTTGGAATCTCAGGGTGGGCTTCTTGCTTCTGTAGTAAGTTGGCGGCTTTGCGGTTTGTTTTTTTAACCGGCTCTATTGTGGTCTTGCTTGTCATCCATCTTCTCACCTCTCCATCCAGCCACTTCTCCTCCACATCACACATGTTCTCTCAGAAGCATTTGCTCGTTACCTTCACCAGGAATAAACTCGATTCTCATCTCCATTATTTTATCTCACTCCGTTAGCACTTGTCGAACTGTCTTCCCGAGTCCGTTATCTCGAGCTCTTCCCTAAAGGATTTCAACAACAGCCTGTCACCTCATGGTCCTCCCCATTTCCCCTCCTGAATTTAACCGCACTCAAGGTGAAACCCTGTTCCCTCTTTTCTCCTGCAAATCCTCTCTTTGTATTCTGCGCCGTATCCATTTGTTGTTATCCCTATTACCCCTCTGCTCCCCATTTTGTCTGTTCACCCATTGCCCATATCATTCTGCTATTCCAAGAGCTGTGATACTTGTAGATAAAAGGTCCTGCTTCTGCCCACTCGACCGAGTGGTTTTCAATAATAATGACGAAGATTAAAGACAAACTCACGAGTGGAGCATGATCCACAAAGGGGAAGATAGATACATCAAGGATGTTATTCTCACAGAAACTGTAGTGTTTTTGTCATATCCACAGCACCTTAGCTAGAGGAAACAAACATGTCTCAAATTCTCGGACAGAAGCACTGATTATAATGAACAGTTAATCTAATTATTATTATTGCTATACTGTATAAAAGCCGGTCAAAAATGCTGGGTTGGAGTTATTTTATGTGACATATTCAAGGAGATGGGAAGATATGATGTTTCGTAGCAAGAAGCGTTATTTCAAAACACTCCACGTACAAATGTGATCATATTTTCGTTATCTTCTGGGACGTTTTGTTTCGACGGTACAGCCTCGTGCGCGTGCCAAAGTCTGAAGCCTTGGCCTAGCATCAGGTGTGCTGAAATCTTCTTTATTTATTAGACATTCTACGGATGTAAATGAACACTCGTTTTACTCTGCGTGCGTTACACATCACGTGCAGCGAATTTCACCTCCCTGCACCTTGTATTTATTATTATTTTTAAAAACGCTTCTGTACACCGCCCTTGAGGCTCAATTTGCAAGTCACCGTCTACAATTCCAATGGAGGAGACGTAATTACTCTTTTTATGAATAATGTTTTTCGAGTTGTTTTGTCCTGAAAAATACACCGTAGTGAATACACAGTCGTGTTAAAAGATTGGCATTTAAAACCCTTTTTAAATCGTCCTTATGAAGGGGGACAGACAAATACACAAAAGATAATTTGGAATTTTCACCAGCCAGGTCATTCCAACCTTGCAAGATACAAGCTCCCTGCACTGCTCAAGCTTAACCACACCATCCTCCTTCTTTCTAATGCAGTACATGACTACAAGTAGCATCATTTGCTGGGGGCACAGTTGATGCAGCGCCCCCTGTAGAAGAAGCAATTCATAACTTGACGACTGAATATAACTTGATTATCCCAGCGCTGTTGCAACCTTTATGTCACAATGCAGTCTATGCAGTGCGATACAACAGGATGACAGTTTACAGCTGGGTCGGGATTCGAATCCAGGCAGACAGCTCTGAGACGAGTGTGCATACCGCTCAGCTTTCAGGACAGCCCCCACCAGGCCCTCTTAAGGTGGGGTTCAAAAATATACTTCACTGTTAAACTAAGGAAAATCCTTATTTCAATGGTGATTCGGCTTGTTTGTATCAAGGCAACAACAAAAAAAAGTCGTTAAGTTAAGAGACTTACAAGCACAATCCAACGTTTTGAACAGCAGCCCTCATGACCTCCTACCAATGTACATCTTCCTTCATAAGAAAATCTATCCTCATAGTTTATGTTGTGCTAATTGCAATCGCTGCTGTCTCTAACTCTATCGGATAAAACAAACAAAAACAACCTCGAGTTCAGCACAACAGGCTAAAAAAAATGAAAAAAAGTTACAAAAGTCTGTTAAACTCACCTAGAAGTGGAGTATTCATTGCGTTTCCTTCTGGTGAGCTTACAAAGCCTTTACTATATGAATGAGCCACACGCAAGAGTGACAAATGCAGCAGTCCAGGGTGAGAGGTAGAGCGTCACGAATCAAACCACTGGGTATACTGACTGAGTTATCTCGACACCCCTGTGTGGTACATCACACTGTACCACGTGATACTAAAACTTCATTAGCACCTTTCCACCAAGCTCGAGCCTGTGTACTCTAGACCGGGCTGCCATGGCCGGAGTAGGGCTGGGCCTAAAGAATCCAAAATGTGTTCGGTTGTTTAACTCTGGGTTTCAAATCGAAACTTGAAATATGCCCTTTTAGATGCTTACATTTCACAAAGTAACTAGGACACAGGTTGAGACAATTGGGCCTTTTATACCTGTGCCTTAACCCCAGTACTGACACCGACTACACTTGTTCTTAGACGATATATTATTTGGCCAAATTTTTTAATTATTATTATATTTATACATGGTCTGGGCTCGTGGAAGACCAAGAACACAGAACAGACCAGGAAACAATATAAGCTGGAAAAAGAACAGAGATTGCAGACCCTCGCCAGGACTTGTTTTGTGTGGTGTTTGCGTAGTTTTGTGTGGTGCATTTTGTGTGGTGTTTGTGAACTGGTGTGTTACGTAATTAATCATAGACATAACTAGAACTGTGACTTTATTATAACTGCTGGCAGTGATGACCGGGTACCAAGACGTCCCGCTTTGATGCAACCCTGCTTTGAACGGATACCTGACCCTGACCCATGACGTTTTACATTATTATTCAATTGAATTCAGAACAGGATTAAAACAAATTCAATTCAAATCAAATGGAAGACCAAACAGGTACAGTCCTGTATTGGAGTCATCAGAAGGAACCCAAACAAGCAAAAAGCAAAGATGAAATCATCAGAAGGAACCTGGATAGAATTCACATTTCAGCTGCTACTCCTCCACCCCCAAACCCATCTAGGTGTAGCCAAGTGAGCCTTATTTTTTAAAAAAAATCAAAAATAACACATCAAAACATTAAATAACAAGTGGTGCCAGGCACAACAAATCCCGCCCATTTAAGGCATAAAGTTATTTTGCGGGGATCAAATTAACATTTGATATATCCTTAACCGAAATCGTTGTATTTATAAGGAATATTTTAGTCTTAGTTTGAAGTCAATTAAACCATTTTTGACGAAGTTATGAGCGAACCTGACAAAAACCTTTTCGTGACCTGACAAAAATCACACTGTACCACGTGATACTAAAATTACTCTTTTATGAGTATTTTTGGGGATCAAATTACTGAACAGCAGAAAAGCACGTTCTGTGTGAAGATAACCTTTGACCTAATTGGACCCAAAAGTTAATGGGGTCGTCCGAGGTTCATTACCCACCTGTGGATACAATTTGACAGTGTTTGAGGCAGCTGTTTTCCCGTAAAGTTGTATTTTCGTAACCATGTTTTAGTTTTAATGGAAAATTGGTAATTTTGACCGCATGACCATGACCCCCAAAACTTCGGACCTACCGATCTTCACAAATATTCATTTTTCACTATAGGAATGGGTAGGATTATAAGTGACAAATAGAATAAGGTTCACTATAAGCTTAGTTTGAAGTAAATCAGATCATTTTTGACGAAGTTATGAGCAAAAACGATTTTGATCTTTTCGTGACCTTGACCTTGACCTTTGATCCAATTGGACCCAAAGTTAATGGGGTCGTCCAAGGTTCATTGCCCACCTGTGGATTAAATTGATAGTTGTTGTAAGCCGTTTTGCCATAAAGTTGCTAACAGACAGACAGACAAACAAACAGACAAACAAACCAGATGATTACAATATCCCGCTCCCTCCCTCCGGGAGGGGGCGGGATAACTATGGATGCCAGACGATGCATCCGGTCAGGTCGACATTTAAAACATATATATTCCCTATAACTACTATATCATAAATGTGAAGTTTCACATCCATCGATGAAGCGGTTCAAGAGATATAATTTTAAAAAGATTTTAATTCAATCCAATGTGGCTGCCAAACCATGTGACCTATCACTTATTCATGAACACCTTGGTATCCCCAAGGCTTGGGGGACATTTGTGTGAAATTTCCCCTTGATCTGTCAAGCTGGCTTCCAAAGCCAGTCACCAACTGGGCATCCTCCATTGTGCAAAGTCCTTCCTTGGCACACCTGAGCTCCTGACCATATACAAAGCTTTCATCCGCAGCCTGACGGAATACTGCTCTCCCCTCTGGGCTGGTGCTCCCGCCTCTTACCTTTCTCGGCTTCACACTGTGGGAAACAAAGGCATTTTGGATCATTGGTATCTCCCGCAATGAGGCTGAGTTTTTGGGTCTGTCACTCTTTCACCACAGGCAAGGTTGATGGTCTTCTGTCTTCTACTGTCTCCTCTCTGGCCTTGCCCCCCCCCTCCCACTCTGTCTGCGATATGCCCCCCCCCCCCCATATTTCTGCAGGGCACTGAAGGTCCACCAGCAACCCCTTCTGGTAAAACTACCAAAATCAAGAATTACTGTTCACCTTCACTCTTTTTTATCCCTCTTTTTTCCTGCCTTTGGAACAAACTTTCACACTCTTCAATCCCACTCTTCCCTCCAGGTCTTCAAAACAGCTGTTCACCACCATCTTTTATCTTTCCCATCCAAAACCATGATCTTTTCTACCCCGTTAATCCAACCCAAACGTACCTCCTTCAAATTCCCTGCATTCCTTCCTGTAAGTCCCTGTTGTGTAAGGACCTGAAAGTCCCTGTCGTGTCCGTCTTGTTTCCCCTGTGTACCCCACCCCATCCCTCTCCCATGTCTCTGTTCCTCACTGTTTTTTCCTTCCCTCTCCTACACCTCGTCTCCTGCTCCCCTTCTTGTACGTTCTGTGTGTTAGCTCTCATACAAGCCTCAACAGTGTATACAAAAAAAAGAGAAAAAAACAAGATGTGTGTGTGTCAACTCCAAAACTCCAAAACCATAAAACCTAGCAGCCTGAAATTTGCATGCATACTAAGAGAACTTAAAGGAAATGCAAGAGTGAAAATTGAGTGTTAGGGTTAAATAAAACACCTGTTTTGAAGATAATTAACGGCCTCATTTAATTATATCCTTCATCAGGTGATCCTCGGCCACCTCACTCTCTGGGGTCTTTCGGCGTTTCCTGGGTAACCTCGCTAAGGTCTGAAGCCGCCATGTTTTTTGGCCTGCTCAACCATGCCCTGACTGCAACGACAAAGTTTTTTTTTCACTTTCCTCACCAGTATTATCGAATGCCTGTTCATCATAGCCACAAATCGCTGGGTACATTGCAGTGCTTATAAATGCCTGGAGACGCCAGCGTTTGTGGCTTTATTTCACTTCCGCATATGAATAACCAAGAGAATCTCTTAAAATAAGCAAAATTACAAAATTTAAGCTGCAGATTTGAAAGTACCAGCAGTGCCAACTCCTAATAATACGCCCCGATATATATATATATATATATATATAT